>JACJUM010003259.1:12975014-13073941 GCA_020976665.1 Heortia vitessoides
TAAACTCGACTCTCTATAAACTCGACTCTCTATAAACTCGACTCTCTTTAAGCTCGACTGTCTATAAACTAGACTGTCTATAAACTCTGGGCTACTGGGTCACTGAAGACCTATCAATTATAATGACATAGAAAAGGAGCATAGGGCATCGAGGGCAGTAAGGTAATATACGGGCTTGCATTTTTTCTTTATATAGTATTATATTAATGTGCAAACATTTTATTGCTTAAAGCCAATAATTAATGATGTGCGTTACGTGGTCGCTGGACGAATAGATTACCTATTTAAAAAACGGTGGAATCGGCTGCATACCTTTTAAACAATGTTATATTATTAGTTACACACACCTTGTTGCTGTATAAACACACTCAAACACACAAACTAAAAAAGGTTTTTGTATTTGAGTTGGTATCTAATACATATAATTCACATCACAGCAATGTAGATGCAAAGTTATAGTGCCTTACCTAAAAATGTTTTATGTTCATGACTTTTTAAATTAGCCTTATCAGGAGAAGATCATAAATTCTAAATAGATAACATATAATTCCATTAATTTTATTTATTGTTTAGTGTACAGGTTCTTTGGCTGATGTTGAGGTAAGGGGCACACATATGTATCTATATTAATATTAAACTATGAATACATAAACTTACATCCAATTTCAAAAATTTTCCATTTCAGGCAATCGGATTCAATTCTCTTGCAATGGTAAGAAAACCATCACCAAAATCTTATTAATTAGATTTTATCTAGTCTCCTGTCATTTTCATTACCATTTCAATATTATCTATGTTCCAAGAGTTTTATTGCAGAATATTCAAATAACAATATGATAATGCTGACGCTGAAATAAAAACAATACTTGAATTTGATCAATCATGTGTATTTAATGTTATGCAAACGTTCTACCATAAACACATCAGTTTTACGGGATACAGATTTTAGAAGAACAATTGTTTTGCTCTTGAGCATGGGTCTTGCTTCTGCAGGTCTAAGATCTTTTTTCTCACTTCCAATATAAAAATAAGGATTTTGTACAGAGGCATACGACAGTGATACTAAAGAATGCGACGACAATATAGTCGTATTCTTAAACAAATTTTGATAATAACCAGATAACATGATAAAAAAAATATTTTCGTTAAAGAAATGAAACTCTTTCTCATTTATCAGTTGTCATTATTCACAATGGTAAATAGGATATATCTAAATTTAAATACTTACAGACGTTGACTTGAAACTACTAACATTTTTCAGGTTGTTGGAGATCTGTCTACTGCAGAAGTATGAAAATATTTTTTTTTACAATTGAATATTTGCGAATCATATTGTAAATAGATCATGTACATAATTTTTTAAATGCAATTTCCTAAAATAAGTTTATATTTAAAAAATAAATAAGTCTGTATTTAAGAAACATAGTTTTACAAGGGAAAGCCACGAAGGAATAAAATTTTGACATAGCAATTTATGATATCTGAAACAAAAATATTTTATCGTATGAATTGTATTTTTTTAGTGTTTCGGACCTTTTTGTGAAAGTTCAGTAAGTGTATAAATCTTATTTAATTAAAAAACATTGCGCCCTCAATAAAGTTTAATGTTATAGTTAACTTATTAAGTAAATAGCATTATTATGTTTAATAAACATTGTATTCTACAAACGATTTCGTAAATCAATTGAACTATTAATGCAACTTACAGTATAACTAAAATACTATTTACAGTGTGACGGAATATTGAACCTCTGCATGGCCCAAGTATGTATATGCATTCATGTAAATTATATTTTAAAACAACAACTTGGTACCTTTTAATATTGTTATTCAAAGGTCAATAATAAGATAAAACATATCTATAGTGCACTGGTCGAGCATGTAAATCCAAGGTAACGATTTTCGTTTGGTTCTTCCACCTTAATTTAAGCAAACAAAAATATCACTGAGCAATGATAATTATGAAAATTACAGTTTGTTTCGTCAGATAATTTATCTCATTAATCTTTATATTTATATATATATAACAATAATAATAATTTATTAATATTATATATAAATAATTAATTCACTGAAATTATTTATATATACATATTTCAATATATATATATACGTATGAATTATTCCAGTGAAATAATTATTTGTATATAATTTTACCTTGCACGAAAGTAAAGATTATTGTCTATATAAGTATAACTCGCTTAAGACGATTTTTCAGGGACCCTATCAAAAACGCATAAACGAGAAATCGTTTATGCGTTTTTTTAAAGTTTATGCGGGATAGGGTAAAAAAACGTACTACTTATTATTATGTATTTTGTTGTAATTTTGGTACGTTGGATAGGTATTAAAAACGTACCAAAATGTGTAGTGTAATTACAATGATATTATCTAAAATTATCACTTATTAAGATTTGACTGAAAGATTTTGATTTGACTGAAAGATTTTGATGCATTAGCAATTAAAAGATTTTTAATATAATTTAACTTTTGCAGTACGTCTTCGCTTTGATCCAAAGAAGCTACATATCGTCTTAAATCATTTACAGCTGATAATGCCTGTGCGTTTGACAAAACCGGAGTTGACTTATCATGGTCTTTATTGTTATCACTTAGGGCCTGGTTCAGATCCTCAATTAATTGAATTTCGTAGGGTACTAGGGTAGGGTACATGGTCGTCAAACTCAGCAGTATCTCGAGTTCTTCTTCTTCCAACACCACAACACGACAACACGACGTCAATTGCATTATCTCTGAAACCTTTTTCTTGAAACAATTGTGAATGGTTTCAGGCTTAATTGCTTCCCATGCCGCTGCAATGTTTAGAATCGCATCATGAACAGTCAAGGGTCGTTCGCTGTCAGGGTTTTCCATTTCTTGAAGATAGCGATGCATCAGTCTTGTTCTGTAACCTTACTTTATGACCTTTATAATGCCCTGATTCATCGGTTGTGATTTGCTTGCCGCATTTGGAGGTAAATAAACAAGCTTGATGATATTCTTGAGGTCAACGCCTTTACTTTTCTAACCGATCAGAATTGGCACAGGCCAGCACATTCAGTCTCTCTTTACTTACTTTACCACCATGACAAGTTTCTTCCTTGAAAACATAGGATTTATCTGTACTCAATTTAAAAATTAAACCAAAATCGCGACTCTATGGTGCTCATACTCAGCTGTGTGATGATGAATCGTATTAAGCGTTAAGAATGAAAATGTCTTAAATTGTAGGGACTGGCGTAAAGTGGCGTATTATGCGAGAAATCGCTTAATACGTGATCGTCATAAACGGGTTCTACTGATATAAATTGACTTTTAAAAAAAAATAAGTAAATAAGCTTTTCAATTGTTCCCCATCGTAATTTGACGTTATCGCAATTTGGTGTCACCCACAACGGTAGCCGCTCTTTTTAATGTCATGTTTTAAGTTTTTTTTTCTAATCTAGTTATTAATTAATCACTACTCCTTAAACGGCTTTATAACGCGGTTTATTTGGCTTAGTTATTAATTCTTGATAAAACAGGTACATATGCCAGGTAAGCAAATTGTAATTGTATCTACGTAACAATCACTTTAAATACGAACCAATTTCTTATTTTCTAGTGTCATTCTTCAGGATGTATAACGAATGTAAGATATTTCACATAATTTGTTTATATTATAATATAAATATATATAAATAAATTTTTTAGACCCCGATATGTCGTTAGTCCGCGACAAATACGGTAATCATTGATTACGTGAAAAGAATTGTACGTTATGGTGCGAGGTTAAATAGTCTTTTAAAATTTGTCAATGAACTCGGATCTAAATACACACACCAGTGCAATTAGAGGAACGCAAGAAAAATTTTCTAATATTTTCGGGAGGTTTATGTTTTATTGTTAAGAATTGTTTGACAAGCATTGATGGTTGTTTAAAAATTTGCAAATTGAACGTTTTTTGGTTATTTTAATAAGTACTTTAGTAGATGCTATAAATGGAAACTAAGTAATTTTACTGAATTTGTATATTGCACTTTGATCTAATTTAAAGTGAGTGATTTACCAAGATCTTCTGCCGCTAGGGCTGCTATAATAAGAAATTTAACACCTATAGAGGTGTTTCCACTTTGATGTTACACTTCACCGTCCGATGTAATAGGGACTTGATCAAACGTGCGCAGACGAAGTTTTAGAACACCATGTGGCTACATTCATGGACAAAAATTTCTAAGCATAGTTGTGGGATTTCAAGCAAATAAAGAGATATTTTATTAATAGTATTTAGCTTTTATTGCAAATCCACTACATTATATACAACTGTATATTGCACGATGGATGTAGAGAGAGGAATAATTTATAGAAACAGAGAGCAGAGTAGCTCACTAGCTCCACTAGACAGGTAATAATTGGGCGAACTAATTATTAGGACGCGTTCCAATTTCATCAATGGTAAAGCAAGTGCCAACACTGCGCACGTAGAGTGCGAGACTTCTTTAATAAAACAGGTATCGCTAAAATGAACTAGCCCGCAGGTTTGCCTAACATCAATCTTATAGAACACGTCTGGTATTACTCGCGAAGAAGTGATTGACAGAAAACATCAGTCCACAATATTGTGGAAGAGCTTTAAACTGGCTTTGGTGGAATAGTCGGACAATTTACCCTAAAAACTTATCGACAACGTTATCCAAAGCGTGAAAAACCATAAACTTGAATTAGAGCTCGTTTGCTTTTTTAATTTTACTGATTTTAGTTTAAAGGAAAACCAGTGCTTATTATTTTTGTGAATTGGATTAAGTCTTCAAAAGAAAGAATTGTGTAAGTTACTTTAGTACTTATTGTAGTCAGTCTGAATGCAACTCGAGTCTTATCTTGAAAAAAATAGACCGTATTTTGCGTTTCCTTAATTGTGTCGGTGTGTATAGCATAAGATATTTTTATCTTACAGAGTAACGGGTCTGCGTCTTTTTCTAACGTAAGTGTTGTTAAATAAATTAGCTAACGACAGATAGGACAACAACCATCGACAAAACCTTGGCACATACCTCGCGCGGAGGTTTGTTTGGTCCGTGAGAATGTTCTCATGTTAATCTTATGTTCCCAAATGAACATTGAATAAACTTGAAAGAATTTAAGGTTTATTCTCAGTTGCTGGTTTACATATTCAGATTAGGGATTAGCGTCCAAATTAATGAGTGTATTACTACTCCGATATAAGGCACTTACAACACTTGTGTTTCAAACATCAGACAGCAGAGGAATCACAAAAATAATACTTAAATACATATTTAATACGCAAACACAAATACTAATTATATTAATGTTTGCCTGGGTGGCCATAGGATCAGAATCACTACTATCTGCACCATCAGGCCCACCAAACTCTCATTATCTTATCTGAAAAAACTCGCTAATTTGGAAAAGTCCGTAAGTCATGAACCAGTTACCCTGCGGTGGCGGATGTCATGTCACAAAAAGAGAGGTATAACCGACACTATCTTATGTATCTATATAATCCACTATGTTTTATCTTTACAGTGCATGGGCCATAAATGTGTATCTAACGTAAGTTATTATATAAACATATTTAAAAAACGCATCATAATACTGTATGACCACTCAGAATGGTTCTATAAATCAGTTCAGTCAGTCAGTTTTAGAGGTCCGTATTTAAGAAGTGCTAAACGCTCGTATTATTCCTACTACTGATGAATTTTATACAGCTACTAAATGAACCTATAGAATAAGGAACCTAAAGGATATTTGTTTCGGGTATTGTATAAAGTTTAAATATGTTTAAATATGTCGTTGCTCTCAAGCAACTACTTGTTAATATAATATTTAATATTATTTTTGTACAAATCTCTGGAGATAATTATTAAAAACAAATCAACGGCAACTTTTTTAACAATTAGCTCATGAATCAATAAGTCCGAGACTAACCTAGAGATGGTGCTCGCAGTAAACCAATAACCACGTTTTTCTAGAGAACTAACCTTTGCTTGAAACGTGTCATAATTTTAAGTCGATCGGACCAGAAACAGCTGAGTTACCGAGGTTGGAGTGAAGTCGTTTGTTTATAAAATGGTTAAGAAGAATAACCCTTTTGGGTTGTTCTTTTATTATTTAAGTTTTTTTATTATTAATCAGTGACTATTTCATTTATTTTATTATTTAATTTATGATTTCCAGAAATGGTACTTGAAAATTATGAATTATGAATGAAAATTAGCTATTCAGATTTTATATTTTCCTGTCGTTGTTTATAAAACGAAGCAACTTATAGAATAAACTCTTTTAGTAGCTTTTTAAAATAAAATATAAAGGTCATACATAACAATATACTCATATAACATTTTAGAACATATTTTAGACAAGGTTTTGAAATGAAATCTCAATTAATATCATAATTAATCTATTACAGTGCACAGGAGAAGTTTGCATGGCTTTGGTAATAAACGCAATTAAATAGTATACACAATATTACATTTTTATACAAGTTATTCATGCTTTCTTGTTTGTCAACAGTGTGAGGGTACAGACTGTCATTCCGAGGTAACGAAATTTGTTATTATTACCACAGAATTTTTGACACTGATAATTATGTAATTCACCATTCTTTTTCAGTGCCATACGCATCGATGTAAAGCACATGTTAGTATTACTTTACTCCTATTTTTATTTTACCTCTTTAATTATGTAGCCAAACTCAAAATTATTGTCGCAGAAAATTTATATCAACTAAACATATTACCTTAATTTTCACTTGTTTTAAATATTTTATCCTATATTTTACTTAAATTCGCAAACACGAATGAATCATATCTATGACTTATTTAGCTTCTCGTATTAATATATATTAAAATAAGATAAGCAAGTGAAACAGGTAGTGTGGCTTGTGGTCGCAAGTCTCACGTAATTGAGCCATATTAATTCAGCTGATTTACCATCAGAGTTCGATCGTTCTGACATATATTTATGCGCATCGAGGTCAACCTAATTTATTAGCTTTTGTTCGTCGACATCGATTAATATAATCAGGGCTAATTGAATCCTTAACAACAGGGATGCTGTTAGTTGTTTCAACAGTTGCACACCTATACAAGTAGTATTACAAAAGGATTTGTCGCAAAAATTTGTACGAACAGTTCCTTGTAACTTACTACCTTCCTTCGTTTGATTCGTCGATCGTTGACGTCGATTGATCATCTTTGAATTGTAGACGATGTTATTTCTGCCCAATTTTGCAATTAACTATCAATTACTAGATATAAAACTACCAATTGCTTGAGTGGACGCAAATCATGTTGCAAATAATGACCACATGAATTTCGCAAATTAAAATCATATTGCTAGTGAACCTACGATTTCGTAACTGATGCTTTTTCACTAACTGACAAAGAAACCTAAAGCTTAATAGATTCCGCGAAAATTTTTTAGATATTTAAAAGAATGTAATGAAAGGTGTCGAATTTCTTATCCCGTTAATGCAATAATCTGACTAGGTGTAAACAAATAACATTTCTTATACGTTTTACGTCGCTACAATCGTTCTACAGATGGCATGTAAGATTAATTTCTAGAATTATTATTTATATGGGTATAATATTTTTTTGCAGTGCATAGGCGCAGCTTGCACAGCATCGGTGCGTTCCCGATCATTTTAATTGCATAACGTGAATAATATTTTAAAGCCCAAAAACAAAAAAACTTGTGAATCAAATTCCTACAGTCCAGATATATTATTTGTTTTAAGTAGCAACAATTGGTCAATAACTAATCTTCCAAAAACTAAAACACACTTGTATTTTTATGATACATTACATTTGATATTATGTATCTTCAACACATTTTTGTTATTACACCACTTGAACACTTCCGTTATTCACATTTACTATTTCATATTAAGTTATAATGTAACACTGTGTAAATTAACGTTGATGGTAAATTGCGGTTACACTTTATTGGACGTTTACATAGTAAGTTAACGTCCAAAAAAGTGTAACCGCACCGTTTTAAATATAACACTAACCCTGCAAATAATTTGTGGCATACTTATCAAGTCCCGGTGGCATTATACTAACGAAATACCTAAAACAAATATACACGCTTAACTAACACTTGGTTGGTCGGCAACTCAGGACACATGCTTTGTTAACCATAATTCTAGCACTGTCCACAATTTTATCAATAATTTTGACTATTATCTTATTGCAGTGCACAGGATTCCGATGCGAGTTCATCAAAAATTAATATAAACAATATAAATCTATCTGGTTATGGAAAATTTTAACATTTGTAGTGGCATGGAGTTTGAACTATGTTACTTATTTAAACACAACGTATTGAATATTTGTAATATAAAATAACCTATATTTTACCTTACAAACTACAAATAAATACCAAAAGATATTTGAAAAGTTAAAAGCATATGACATGCTTTTTATTTCTAACTATTTTCATTGGCATTTTTCGTAGTTGTGATGACTTTCATTACGTCAAACAGACAACAGATGATCCATAAACAAAACCAAATGATCTATAAAAAAACAAATCCTATACCACGCCGGCGTATTAGTACACAATTATATCTTTATTGTAAAACATTTTGTTGTATTCATTTCAACAGATAGTAGCATTTTATACTTGCATATCTGCACTAGATTCGTATAGACCAAGTGAGTTACTGGAATCGATAGATGGCGGTATAACAACTTGAAACATCGCGACGGGAATGTTGCCCATTCCCGTGATCCAAAGAGTAACGTGCCTGTTATTGCTTTGTTGTTGTGTTTAATAAAGAATTACCATCAAGTGGCTCGTTTGCACCTATAATGAAACAAACGCTCTGCGATTGCCACATTGTGGCACTTGTGGGAAGGCCTATGTCCAGCAATGGACATACTACGGTTACATTCATGATAATGATAATGATAGAACAACCGTAGCTAAGATGATGAAGAAGTTAAACTGCACCAACAGTAGTTTAAGAGAACGCATTGAGTTCTAATATGACAATTATATAGTCAGATAAATAAGCTGGCTCATATTCCAGAATGAACAAAAAACTTATTTGATTAAAATTTTTGAGAGTATGTACTGATTTGAATACGCCATCAGAACATTCAATATTCGCAAATCTAACGTATTTTTTAATTAATTGAATATCATTGATGTGGTAACAATATGGGATATTGCGAATAGTCCTTGAAGATTTTACGTGAACATTTTGTTAACAATTAATTACATTTCATTTCTGGTTTTACACCTTTTAATTATGGAGCCTAATTATTTGTGAAATTCAGTTACACCGTCCCAGATCTCTATTTTTTATGAGTTTTAAATCATCCGCAAAACGTATATGGGGTGATTATATCTAAGTAACTAACCAAGCGCCGGTTAATAATGATCAACTTGTGCTGATTAAGGGCCATTAATAGAATTGATTGAAGATCTGAGCATAATGTACAAATACTTCTATAGAGGTTGTGAACAGGTGGGTATCGTAGAAACATGTAGGAGACTGAAATAATATGTAACGCCCGTTTTGTTCACACTACAGAGTCAACTGAGGACTCGCTTCTATTATTGCCTAGGATAAATAGTCCAGCAAGATAAGTCCAATTTCAAGAAAAAATTAATCACGGACCAATCCAATCCAACTCGGCTGGGCAGTGTTCGGAACTGCGGAATATTTATTCGACCTATACAAATTTCAGTGTACAAAGTAACATTTCTTCGTTCAAACAGTGGATGTCCTTCAGCTAATATGACGATGATTTAAGATCACATACTTAAGACAGTCGTGAAAACGTATTTTTTAAATACACCGTAAAAAAACCATCATTGAAACTAAGGAAAAGCTTGATAATACTACGGGAACTCGGCACTATCAATTTCAATGGTAAAGAAGTGGTGTACAGAGTTCCGTTGTGGTCGTACCAGCACTGGTGACGCTGAACGTTCAGGTCTCCCAAAAGAAGTGGTCACGCTAGAAATCGTTGTTAAAATCCATGACATCATATTGGGTGATCGGAGAATAAAAGTGCGTGAGTTGGCTCATGCTGTAGGCTCAACTGAACGGATACATCATACTTTACACGAATATTAGGACATGAGAAAACTCTCCGCGAGATGGGTGCCGCGATTGCTCACACTCGTAAGCGCAATCGTGTGACAGCTTCAAAATAGTGTTTAGCGATATTCAGCCGTGATCCGGACGAATTTTTGTGCCGTTTTGTTACTGTGGACGAAACATGGATCCATCACAACACGCCAGAGACCAAGGAACAGTCGAAACCGTGGGTTGCTCGGGGTGAACGTGGACAAAAGAAGGCCAAACAGTCTGTCAGTCAACAAAGTCATGGCCACAGATTTTTGGGATCCACGCGGTTTCATTCGCATTGATTACCTCGAGAAAGGTAAAACAATCACCGGCGAATATTATTCAAAGCTTTTGGACAGATTCGAAGAAGAAAGTGCTGTTTCATTAGTCACGATGGCCAAAATCCACGAATTGAAATACGAACTGCTACCCTATTCTAGCATATTCTCTATATAGATTTACCCTCTTGCGACTATTATCTAAAGAAATGGCTGGGTGGTAAGAGATCTGAGTCTAATGAAGAAGTCATTACCGAAACAAACGCGTATTTTGAGAGCTTTGAGAAAACCTATTATTTTGAAGGAATAAAAAAATTAAAAAAACGCTAGACTAAATGTTACGAGCTGTATGATAATGTAGAAAAATAAAATGTTTATTTGCCGCATTTGAGCTGCACTGTTTCGGATAGATTTACCGCCATCTGACGGTTCTGATACCTTAGTCGCCCTTTCTGATACATGGTTGCAGTGGGAGGTACTATTCTTTTCACAACAATGATTAAAGATAATGACGTGCGGAACATGGGACAATATCAGACATGGGACAATATCAGACATAAGATTAGTATGACTTAACGATTTGTAAAATATTCCGCCAAGTTATATTAAATTAGGTTAAGTTATAAAAATATCAATTGTAACAATATATTGCTTGAAGTTTTTTCTGTAGATGTTGCTGTGTACTGTTACAACCGTACTTTTTACAAGTAATAAATTGTTAAAATTTCTCCTGAGAACAAAAACTTATTTTTCACTGATTTAAATTGAAAATGTAAACAGCGAAAGTTCTTATTACTTGTTCCTATTATTTTATTATTTGTTACTAAAAATAACCATATAGATCAGTGACCAGCCTTAGAATGTTGTCGTATATATAAATAAGGCAACACTGTAACCTGATAGGGCACTGACCATTTAGGGCACGGCAGCAACAAAATATTGCAATAATGTCAGTAAATCCTAAACCTGCATTCGGTAATCTCGAAAACACACACCACTTAAACCGAACAAATTCTGAATAAAGGCAAATCAGTGCAAAAAGACCTCCGTTTACCTTAAGAAAAGATGATTGTACATCATCTCAATTAAATGGACAACAAATCCCACAAGACGTTTACGCAAAATATCTTGAAATGCATTTCATAGGAAGATGACCTGGCAAAGCCATGTCTTTACCAAAAGAAGGCTTTAGACACAAAACCATGATTAATGTATAGGCTGATTAGTATGAAAAAGAGAGAAAGAAATACAAAATAAATTATTTAAAAAATATACTTAGGAACCACATAAACCTGTTTTCAAATAAATATAACTACCCTATCCTCACACTTACGGCCGAACAACTAGGTGAAAAGACTTGGCAGCTTATCTGCTGTCGAAGACAAACAATAGTCGATGTATCGACAAATGTTACCTCTACTATGTAAACTATAACTATGAAATGCCAGTCGCAGCACAGAAACTTTCGACTCTAACTATATAAGCGTAAATGGTCTAACATAATGAACACATACTCACTTGTCGGCATACCATCCGCTTTATTTGTTCTTGCGCCAGACCAAAAACAAAGAATGTCCTTTACCACAAGATGCTTGAATGAAAATCCCATTAATGAATTAATCCGAGTGTATCAAAATCTGCACAACATAGTTTTCAATATTTTTTGACAAGTGTTTGAAGCACTTAATTATTATTATTTTTATTATTCTCATTTTGCATGTATTCATCATCATTCTTCATAATAAAATACTTTTGTGTTTCTATCTATATTAATATTTTTTTAACATTGTATAACCTTCATCGAAGCCTAAATTAGTTCAGCTAAAAGGTAGCACGGCATTCATTAACTGTTAGGCGGTACGAAGTTCGCCGGGTCAGCTAGTATCAATATAACTATACTCTTTTTATATATCTATATAAAGGGAGGAGCTGACTGAGTGACTGACATATCAATGCAAGGCCTAAACTATAAGGGTTAGAAACTAAAAAAAATGCACAGGGGTTCCTTTATAACGTAGGAGAGTACTAGTATAGCATTTTTGTAAATTTACCCTCTTACCCCTAGAAAGAGGCGCCCGCGAAACATATATATCGCTGTATTTTTTTAACTTGCGCGAATTTACACTTGTGTTTTCGAGCCAACTAATTCGTCAGTCTACACACCCGAGGGACGACCGCTGCTGTCCGGTAAGTACCGGTTTGTTTTGCCACTATGACATTGCGTTGCGCTCAAGAGGCGCAAGTTTATCTTCTGTGTAACTTTCGCACATTTATTAGTGATTCAGTTTTTTTTAATTTGTTACCTATTATTAAGTATTTATGGTAAATATAAAGATATTTTATTATTACTTGAATAATTTAAATGGGTTTTAGGAACGTTTTAACATCATGGCGCACAAAAAACGGTTGGAAGATACCGAAATTACTTCTTGTTTGATCCATGAAGAGGAAGAGACCGAAGATGGCAGTAACAGCGAGACGGAGAACGATATAATTAAAGATAACGTTCAGCAAGATTTTGAAGACGAATACAAAGACGAAGTTATCAAAGAAAGCCTGAATGATACCTCAACAACTTCTGAAAATCAAAGACATGACCACCGCATAGTAATCCCACCGCAAAAATTGATCAGATGTAAGAACAGGCATGTATGGGCTACGTCTAAAGGGCAAAGTAGTGGCAAAACAGCTGCGATCAATATACACTCATTTCCAAAAAGAAACGGGCGGTTTTGATTTTACATCTTCTTTAAAAAAATACGGTAACAAAATGATTTCAATCATTTTTACATGTTACTGGCCGGTTTTAAAAATGCTGTGGTGTTTAAAACAGTACGTTCTAAATTCAAATTTTCGTTTGATTTTCGTTTTTACAGAAAACCACTTGTTATCCTACATTTTTGGTGCGAAGTTCCAAAAGATAATATCGGTTTTCATAACTTTTAGTAAATTTTTAGGAATTTATTTCATATTCTTAATTGTCAATGCTTCATTTATTGCTGTTTAGCCGTCACAATAATGTTAGAGAAAGTGGTAAAAGCTACCGAAATTATTGCGCTGCTCGAAAAGCGTTGCAGCCAATGCTTCGTGGCTCAGAGGATGAGTGTGAGTCGCTCGATGGTTCAAAGGACCTGGCAGCGGTATCAAGACACCGGTTCCGTCGAGAGAAGACCTGGTTCTGGAAAAAAACCATGTACCCATCCACGGGATGATTATTTTCTTGTGAGTCGCGCATTGAGAAATCGCAAGTCTTCGTATGTGGACCTCAAGAACAACCTCGAAGAAGTAAGAAATGTGCATATTTTATGGACGGTCAGGAGGAGGCTTCTCGCGGCCAATATACGTAGTCATCGCCCGGCCCGTGGCCCGAAGTTACTCCGTGAGCACAGAGTTGCCAGGCTTAGGTTTGCTCGAAATTGTGAGTCATTGACTCAAGAAGGCTCGAATAGGGTATTGTTCTCCGATGAAGTTAGAATATCTCTGTTAGGTGAAGGTCGACGTCGGCGAGTACAACGAAGACGAGAAGAACGCTTTGCAGAGGCTTGTTTTGAATAAATTTCACCTTATGGTGGGAGCTGATCTGATATGTTTTGGGCTGGAATAAATTTAATGGATCGTACAGAGTCAGTCTTCATAGAAAACGGCTTACTGACTGGACATCGATACATAACGGAAGTTCTAATTCCTCATGCACAACCCGCATATTTATGGACGACAATGCTCGCGCCCACCGGTCTGGCGATGTGGAAGCATATGTACAAGAGGTCGGCATTCGTCGTTTGGATTGGCCAGCTCGAAGTCCTGACCTCAACCCTATAGAGCATGTCTGGGACGTTCTAAAACGACGCGTGAGATCAGTACAACCGGCTCCGCAGACCATCAGAGAGCTGAAGTATGTGATTACCGCGGAGGGGGAACGTATTCCGCAAGCAAGTATCCGAAATATCCTCGCTAGCATACCCAGACAAATTCAAGCTGTGATTTCAGCTAGAAGGGATCACACTCGTTACTACTAAACATTTATGTGCCTTTACTTTATTATATTAAAAAAAAAACAAAAATCTTTGGTATCTTTTACTTCACGATCATATGCACTGCTAGCGATCATATACTACTAGTGAACTTTAGCATTAAAACCTATAAATTTTATCAAAATTTTATGACAACACTGACGAAAAAGATTATTTGCTCATTAATTTACAAAATCGTAAAAGTAAAACTATCTACCTATAATTATCAAACAAACTAAAAGTAACATTTGAAATGGTTCATTCAGAACATAAAAAAGATGTTTCCATCAAATGTTTATAAATTGAGATTTTTTTAGTTTTTTTTGTGATTTGAGACTGATTAAGTTATAACTTTTTAGTTAGTAAGACAAAATGTTATAAATATTAGCTGTAAATAAAATACTAAAAAATTGTTGGTACACGGAAAAATTCTAGTTTATCTTAAGTTTTTAAAATTTAATATGATTTAAAATACACAAATAATAATACTTATTTGTGTTTTTTTATTTAATTACAATATAACATTTAATTCACACACAAATTTAAAGTATTTTTATATGTAAATAAATTAGTATTTAAAATTTTGCGCCTCTGAGGCGCCTGTTTATCTTTTCTATACAAAAAAATAAATTTATCTTTCTAGGGTAAAGGACTAAAACGGAGGTGCATTGTTTGTATGAAACTATCCTGTTTTAGAAGTTACTTGAATGAAATTCAGTTTAAAAGTTCTTCATTGAAATCATCCCTTAAGGGCGTAAAAGTGGGATGCAAAGTTAGTGTAAAAGTTCTCTGACTTTTTTTTACCAAGTAATTATATAGTAATTACTAGGTATTTACCTAGCCCCGACATAAGTTGCTTTAAGCACTTGTGTTACGGATATCAGAAACAGAGCAAATACAAATTTTCATCGTATAAATGTAATATTTGGTCTGGGTTGGCCATCGATCCCACGACCTTTGGGCGCACATGTTAGGATCACTACCATCTACGCCATCGAGCTCTTCAGAGTACGTAAGACCTGTACACGTACCCATACCCGTACCCATATTATATATAAAAAACTACATTCACCAAATCACCACATATTCTATCAGCGACGTGGTGGTGAAGAAACCATCCTGATCACCCCAACCTCAACCCAAAGCCGGCAATGCAAAAGCCAAGGCGGATGCTAACGTTGCCAGCAAGTTCCAGCGCCAGCACCAACCCTCAACCCAAGACCGACGCCGGAACCAAGCGGCCCAGATACCCGCCCCTTGTAGTGGAGAAACTGCCCAATTAGGCTCGCCACTTCCAAGGCGTTGAAGCAGGTTCTGGGACACGCTCCAAATGCTAGACCGTTTGGCAAGGGAGCGCGGTTCACACCAACCGCGGAGGTAGAATACCGGGCGGTACAGAGATACCTTTCGAACCTGGAGAAGGAAGAGAACCTCTCCTGGTTTAGTTACTCCCTGCCAGCTGAAAAAAGCGCTAAATTCTGCATTAAAGGCCTCCCAGTGGAGACCGACCCAGGCGAAATCGAAGAGGACCTCCGGTCCCTGGGCTTCATACCCGAGTTCGTGCGTCAAATACGTGCACGACAAGGCAGGCCAGGCTGCATCTACTTCGCCCAAATGCAGCGCACACCAGACCTAACCCCCGCGATCTTTGAAATAACCGAGCTCCTATGCATGTCCGGGGTCAAGATTGAGGCCTGGCGAGGAAAGAGAGGGCCTGCCCCATGCCACAACAGGTGTCAACAATTCTGGCACTCCTCCCATGGCTGCCAGTGACTGCCCCCGCCCACGCGAACTATGGGGGTCCGCACCCGGCAAACTCGGTGGGCTGCCCGGTCTTCCAGCAGGAAACCAGGACCAAAAAAGCGGGCACAACCGGCCGGGCGGCCTACGGTACGTACTGGCAGCGTACTAGCAAGCAAAGCTACACCGCACCTAATGGCTGAGTCCAACGACGGGGTGAAAATCCCCCGTCGGGAACGCAAGGCCACGAAAAAAAGAGGGGACCCCTGCGAAACAAGACCCCACCAAGAAGGCAGTCGCCGTCCCAGCGCCGCAGCAAGAACCGAAGGCGAAGCCAAAGCCGCACTCAACACAGAGCCGACTCCAGGACACCGAGAGAGCCATCTGCGTCCTACAGGACGTACTCAGGGCCATTAGGTCCGGCGAGAACGCCGTACCAATTATCCTCGGCGGAGTAGCACAGCTACTACAATCAAATGGCGCAGTCTAAACAGCTTAGAATAATACACTGGAATGCCAACGAGCTCAGATCGAAGTTAGGACTGCTGCGGGTTCTACTTCAAGAACAGGACATTGACGTGTGCCTAGTTTCTGAGACCCTATTAAAACCCAGAGATTCAATCAAGATGCCCAATTACCACCTGTACCGGAAGGATGAGGTGTCAGATCGCAACTTCGCACATCGCGGACTCGCTGTCTTGGTAAGTCGTAGGTTGATTCATCATCAACCCCTACTAGTTCCGAGCCCTGCTACCGACTCCAAGTCCTTCTACGCCCTTGGAGTAGAAGTCCACGCCGGCTATCATACAAACCGCCAGGGACTCGCTTCATCAACAGCGAAATGATCCAATTGATGGCAGATCCCACGCCCACCTTGGTGGCGGGGGACTTAAATAGCAAACACACGGCATGGAACTCTGCGCGCTGTTGTAGAGAGGGCAGGACGCTACGGCACGGCACCTCGGGTCCACGCACGGCTTCACCGTGTGTGGACCCGAGGTGCCCACGCACTACCCGAACCACCCTTTGCATACACCCGACGTAATCCGACATCGCGATCCACATAGGCCTGGACGTATTGACGCAGGAGACCCTCTTCGAGGACCTCCAATCTGATCATCTCCCGGTGCTGGTAGTTATTGAAAGAAGACCGACCACTGTGACACCACCGGCTGCTCGCCAAATCATAGACTGGAAGGCGTTCAGTTCTGCCATGCATTCGAACACCCCTACGCTACCAATTACCACCTCTGAGGACGTTGAGTACGGTATCCAACATAATTTAAGTTTTGTGTAGGTAGATCTGATGCGTTGTGTATAAAGATAATATAACAAAACTAAACACGACTTTAAATTGTAATAATATCGATGTTAATTGTAGATAATCCATATCCCTTTTCTAATTTTAAGACATTTTCAGTTATTACCATAGAGCACTTTCTCTACCGTTTTATTTTACGTAGCTTCGCTTATAATTAATTAAAAAAATATAGATATATATTGCTACAAATAATTTAACTCAATATCATATTATAAAAATAAAATAGCATACTACTTGGTTTTTTTAAAAGGGAACGATAATAATTTTTACAACTTAATGAAGATGCTATTCTTAGAGAATTATAATTAATTATTTTAGCAACGCAATAAAACGCAATGATTATCGTGCACTGCTTTATTTGACCGATCAGCTTAAGTAGAGCATAGTTGGCAGAACTCTACATACTCGATATGCTGTGCCACCTGCACACTTTTACACTTTTTTATGACAATAGGAATGTTATTAATCTAACTTTTTTTGATGAATCTTATCTTTGAACAAATTCTAGGTACATTAAAAGGGAAGAGATTGTTGAACATTGAGTATGTAAAATTATAATTATGCAATATTATATTTAAAAAATACTAGCACAGTATAATACTACATGTTTCTGTTAACATTGCGACTGTGAAATTACAAATACAGAATATTATATTAAAAACACAAATACAGTATAGTACTACATGTTTCTGTTAACATCGTGATTGTGAATTTACAATTCTAGTATGTATACTATATTAAAAATACTAACACAATATAATTAAAAAGGAAGAGATTGTTTTACATTGTGTTTGCAAAATTGCAATTATACAGCTATTGCTATAATACTACATGTTTCTGTTGATGTGATTGTAAAATTACAATTATAGAATATCATATTAAAAATACTAGTACAGTATAATACTACTTGTTTTTGTAAACAACATATAATTTAGTACATTCTATATAAACGCATCATCTAACCTTCAACAATCTTTAAGCAAATAAAACGAAGATAGTTAGTGTCTCGTTCTTTCTCCATCTTCACTGTGATTTTTTAGGAATATTTACTAGTATTTTTTTAATAATTGAAGCATTGATATCGATTACACAATTCGTGATAACAAGGGTATTATTGAATAATTTATATTATCATTTCTAAAGAGGAGAAAGAATCCACATACATAATAAAACTACTTCAACGGATTTATATTACTCAAGCTGCTAATTACTGTAATATAATTAAGGTAATAGTCCGTACAAGAAAGGAAAACAAAATAAAATATTTTATATATTCACTATCTAGATGAGTTTACATAAAATACCCATGTATTTACATATCAAAGTACTTTCTAATACATGATTATATGAAAGAGCATATTAATATTGGAAGGTCAAATATATTATTACTGGCTAGAATTCTGAAGAGTTATGTTCTGTACATTGTATGACAAGCCTTGTTCCTGTGCTTGAGCCTGTGGTTCTGTTGCATCGGTTTCTGATGGGTAGTGGCCATGTTGCCGTTGATGATTATGTAATGCGGTGCCCTGAAATAATATGAATGCCGAATATAATTTCGTTGAGTTTACGGCCGTCCAATTACATCCAATATTTGGGTCTGATGATTAACATATTGAACATGACTTTAGAAAGAGCAGAATTGCATGATTCAAATATTCATAAACATAACTTATCAAAATATATCGGCTTACAAGGCAACGTTAACATGCCCAAAAACAAACGAAATATAAATCGAGTAATGCCCTTACAATATGACCCCATAAATTATCCATATAATTAGTAGACAACTTTCAGAAGCTGAGCTTGAAGATCAATTTAGAAAAAAACAACCAAAAGTAAAAACCTATTTTCTAATATCGAATATCCTTTGTATATTATTATCAACCCCGGCCCGCGACCCTACGTTATTCCGTAAGCACAGAGTTGACAGGCTTAGGTTTCCTCGAAATTGTGAGTCATGGACTCAAGAAGGCTGGAATAGGGTATTGTTCTCCGATGAAGCCAGGATATCTCTGTTCGGTGAAGATTGTCGTCAGCGAGTGCTACGAAGATGAGGAGAACGCTTTGCAGAGGCTTGTTTTGAAGAAACCACACCTTATGGTGGGGGCTCTGTTATGTTTTGGGCAGGAATAAATTCAATGGATCGTACAGAGTTAGTCTCGTTAAAAACGGCTTACTGACTGGACATCGATACATAACGGAAGTTCTAATTCCTCATGCACAACCCGCATTTTTATGGACGACAACGCTCGCGCCCACCGGTCTGGCAATGTGGAAGCGTATGTGCAAGAGGTCGGCATTCGTCGTTTGGATTAGCCAACTCGAAGTCCCGACCTCAATCCTATAGAGCATGTCTGGGACCGCGGAGAGGGAACGTATTCCGCAAGCAAGTATGTCTAATTAGCAAATAGTCTAATTCTCATAACGACTGGACACTTGGGTATAAAAACATTTAGATCTATTTTACCTAATAAATCCATTTCAATCTATTATCACTTAAACACGTCGTAAAATGTTAGACCTATCATTTCTTCATAAATTAGTCAACGGCAACATAAATTGTCCCCAACTCCTTCAAAAACTTAATATTGCAATCGCCTACAAAGTTCCTCCAAAGGTACACTGGCCATTAATATAAATTTGACATTTTGCATTAGAAGTTGTCATGAGGATAAAAATGTTATTATAAATTAGTCATCAGTCATCATCACATTGCCTACATAGATACGGAAATTAATTACTCATTTCCTGAGTCGGGAACTAGACAAATACTACGTACCTAAAAATGAATGCGAATATAGAGTTTGTTTTTATTGAAAGTCAGAAGAAAAAACGAGTGCTACTGTTCAACGGCTATCGGTACAATTTAAACGTTACTAATAAAGGCGGGTCAACGCTATGGAGGTATGCTAAGCGCAATGAATGTAGTGCTTCTGTCACAATCAATAAAGATGAAGATAAAGTACTTCGTCAGTTGAAAGAACATAGTTGCAAAGCTGATTTCGATAAAAATAAAATTGACCAAGTGATGGATAAATGCAAAAAATTAGTGTGCGAAAAAGCAAAACCAGTGCAGAAAATTTTTGAAAAAGAATTTGAAAAAATGGATGACATCAAACAGGTTCCTTATTTTAGTTCAAAAAAGGACACTTTATTTAGAGCTCGTCGAAATTTTTTTAAAGTTCCCAAAACTGCATTCTTAAACTTTGATGAAATTGTAATCCCAAATATTTTTGCCGATAAATTCCTTGTATGTGACGATGGGTATGAGAATAATAAAATTTTATTATTTTCAACACCTACGAGTATAAAATGCATGAGTACAATGAAAAATAGGTTATATTTTATTGATGCAACTTTCAAGGCTGTACCCAAGCCATTTTACCAATTGGTATCGATACACATTGATTTAAATAGTTGTGATGAAACAACTAGCGTTATGGGAATAGTTTATGCGTTACTCCCGGATAAGAAGCAGGCCACCTATGAACGCTTATTTCATCTTATTAAACAGCATTGTCAAATAGAAATGACAACTATTAAGTGTGATTACGAATTAGCTCTCATAAACGCCATAAAAAATGAGTTTCCACACTCCAAAATAGCAGGCTGTTACTATCATTTTAATAAGGCAATTTGGAAAAAAGCATCAGCACTAAGTCTAAATGAAAACCGAGAGAGTAGAGAAGTTGTCAGACTATGTTCCAACTTTCCTTTGCTACCTTCAGAATATATTACAGAATGTTGGAATGCCATCACTCAAAGGGCTGTAGAAACAAACAAAGATGTGATGACTTTTTTAGCTTACTTTGAAAAACAATGGTTGCTATCTCTTTCACATATAATAAGCTGTTCATACATTGACAATTTTCGAACTAACAATGCATTAGAAGGTTGGCATAGACGGTTAAATACATATATAAAACCAAAACCAACCCTGCTGCTATTTCTTCATGCTCTTAGGAAAGAAGCCCGTTGGTAAGACCGCAAATTTAAAAATATTATGTTTGATGGCAACAAGCGAAGAAAAATTGATATATTATTTAATGAAAAGTATAAAAGGGAACTGAAAAAGCTAACAGAAAAAAAAAATAGTCCAATGCATTTTTTGATAAATATTGGACATATCAAGAGGATCCTTAATTCTTAAATAATAATATTAGTAGAAATATAAAATTATTAATTTCATAATGGGTTTTTCTTACGACTGTACTTGTTCTTTTTTAGACTATTTGCTAATTAGACGTTTTGCTACATAGGTATTTATTTCAATAGTTAGACGTTTTGCTATAAAGACGATTTGCGAGTTAGACCTATTGCTTCTTAGACGTTTAGGGTAGTTGGACATTTTGCTACTTAGACGTATTGATCGTAAAGGGCTAGTATCTGGGATATTTCTCGCTAGCATACCCAGACGAATTCAAGCTATGATTTCAACTAGAAGGGGTCACACTCGATACTAAACATTTATCTGCTTTTACTTTAGAAAAGAAATTTTGAAGAAAAATTAAAGAAAAAGCAAACAAAAATCTTTGTCAACTATTACTTCACGAGCATATGCACTACTAGCGAGCATACACTAGTAGTGAACTTTAGCATTAATACCCATAAATTTTATCAAAATTTTATGATATAACCTTTTGTGATACGAAATCCACCGGGTCAGCTAGTATTAGAAATTAAATTACAACGTAACGCTTTCTATCTTCTGTCTGTTACGATAGATGAAATTGAAAGCGTTTGACGGAATATCTATTCCCGAGGATCCATATCGATATTCTATATAACATATTTACTTGTTGTAGGTATTTATTTCTCGGTTTACGCTGAAAGCTCTTGCTTTCAGCGACAAGTACCGTACCGTACCAGCTGATATTAAATCTGGCGGTTAAAAGGTTAATCGTGGCTATTGCTTATAATTCGTTACAATGTGTCGACAAGTCGACAGAGTGTGTATATAAGTGTAAATCTTTTACATGCGTTAATATTTTCTTAGAATATATTTTTTATAAATAATAATTTAAAAATCTATTCTCGCTGCCCTTGATAACAGGAAGCTGTTTTAAAAAATTTGCAACCTCGACGCATACCAAATTTGATGTCGCTTGATTGAATTAATCTATGTAGGTAGGAGACGTCTATTTGGATATTTATCGTCAATCTAAAATTTGGACCATCCAAATGATAGAAGAATAAAAAAGATAGAATAGCGGCAAAAATAATTTCAACTAAGCGTAATAGCACTAATTCATAAAATAGATAAAGTTAAATTAGCCATAAAAAATACTATTTCCAAAATAATTTTGTACGTTACAACGTAAGTGTAGTGAATAAATCATTTATGTTTTATACTCGTATGCTAAGTGTATTCATATAATATATATTGATACATAAAAATTACACTTGCGTATCCATTTCAATATTGATCTATAATTTTGAAAACAAAGATTGTTGTACTACAATGTATTTAATCTTCAACAAGAGATATTGACATAATAATCTTAAATGGTCAATATCTCAATTTTTGTTACCTTCACCAACAAAAAGGGAATAAAACAACAACTGGATAAACGAAAAAAGCTTGTCAATAACGTGATAGTTTATACATTTAATGGTTATCACATACATCAGATCAAGTTATAAAACTAAAATATAATTTAGTCTGAAATGATGCAAATAAATTAATAAAATACAAAAAATGTCCCGAGATATAAGAAATCGTATAAATTTCAATCTTAAAATGTAAGGAAATGATATGATATAAAATGTATACCACTACTCACGTAACAAACAATTTCGGTAACGTATTTTCAAACAGAGTAAAACATTTTGTACCCAATTGTATAACTCCTTAATTAAAAGACTTACGTGTCTTGCAGATTTCTGGAAACTACAAGTGATTGTATTTTATTTATATCTTTTAGTATGAAGAAATCGAAATCATGATTAACCTAAAATCACCAGGTATAAATAACATAATAGCTAAAAAACATGGCTATAACAATGGCTTGAGAAATAACTCGCATTATAAATACAACGGTTAAACAAAGTAATTCTCCCAAGATACTAAAAAGAGAATAGTTTGCGCAATCACAAGAAAGGAAATTAATGAAAATTATCGACTAATCATGGAAATTGGGCGATAATGTTCATAGATGATGGATTGAAGAATATGGTATCTCTATAGATAAAATAATTGAAAATACTATGTAAAAAATATTTCTTTTTGTTTAACAACAATCTTCTTAAGTTTGTCTTTGTCGTTTTATTGACAAGTCCCCTAGATGTCACGACTGACAAATTTAATTAAAAAAGGACCTGAAGTAAAGGCTTTAAATGCTTTATTTCTTTCATTATTACAGAAAAACGCAATTACGTCTTTATTTAATTTATCCCAATTAATGGATTTTTTGATATATATTTAATATGGACCATGGACGAAACATAGATACATCACTACACTCCAGAGTGCGGCAGTCATCTGCCGTCCGAAGCGTCCGAAAAGCAGCAGCAAAAAGTCATGGCGTCAGTTTTTTGGGATACGCATGGCGTGATTTTCATTGACTACCTCCAAAAAGGTAAATCGATCAAAAGTGATTATTATATTGACTTACTGGTGCGTTTTAAGGAGGAAATCGCAAAAAAAACGACCGCACTTGCAGAGAAAAACAATCTTTTTTTCACCAAGACAATGCACCCTGCCACAAGTCGATTAAAACAATGGCGAAATTGAACGAATTGGGCTTTAATCTGCTTCCCACCCCCATACTCGCCAGATTTAGCCCCCAGAGACTGCTAGCTCTTTGCTGATCTTAAGAAAATGCTCCAGGGAAAAAGATTTGGAGGTCATCGCTGAAACTAATGCTTATTTTGAAGCGAAAGATTTTTTTATATACATGGTATTGAAAAATTGGAAAAGCGTTGGAACCATTGTATCACCCTAAAAGGTGATTATGAGGATGAATAAAAAAAATGCAAAAAAAATGTTGTTTTCATTGTTAATCTCGGGACATGTTAATTGAAAACAATTCAATCAGACCTGTGAAAGACTATCTGCTGTCAATAACTTTCCACTTCCAAAAACAAGGAAAAATATACGCCTATTTCTAGAAAAAGTAAATTTTCATCATAAATTCATACCACACAGTGCAATTATTCTAGATTTGTTACACAATTTATTACGAAAAGACGTAAAATTCGTATGGACGGAAGAAAGACAGAAATCATTTGATAAAATAAAAACATTGTTATGTTCAAAACCAGTTTTGAATATCTTTGATCCTGGATTACCAATATATATTTATACGGACGCTATTATCAAGGGTGTAGGAGCGGTTTTGAAACGAAGATGACAATAGGAACTATAAACCAGTTGCTTATTTAAAAAAAAAATAACTGAAACTTGAAAACAGAAAAATCTATATAATCTAGAATGTCTGGCAATAAAAGAAGCTGTAAAATATTGTCAGCACTGGCTTATGGGAAAAGAATTCATAGTATGTTTCGATCATGAAACATTAGAAAACATGAATATTAAAACAAGGACTGATGAGGAACTAGGGGATTTTATATACTATTTATCCCAATATAATTTCAAAATTAAATATAATCCTGGAAAATCAAACCAGGAGGCAGACCGCTTAAGCAGACATCCAGTTTTAGAAATATATTTTAATACGGATGATTGCCTAAAAGTACTTAATTTAATAAGCCTTCAAGATATTAAGAATGACCAACTAAAAAATCAAAGTGCACAAAAGAAGACCTGGAAAGAGAGAGAAAAAAACTGAAAAACTCAATAAAATCTCACAATTATAATAAAAAATATTCGACCAGCATAGGCAAAGAATGTAAATTAGAAGTAGGAGTAGAGTCTACATAGAAAACGGAAAACGATTAAACAGGAAAAAATAGATGAATTGAATATTGGATTTAACAAAATTTAACAAAGGTTTTCAAATTCCATTTATGAAGTTGATACCGGCCTAAAAGAACCGGAGTCTAACTTCTATTACATCACAAAACTATATCCTGGGATTTAAAGAAAATTTATTTGATTTACAATAATTTTTCTTAAGTTTGTCTTTGTCGTTTTATTGACAAAGCCACTAGATCGCGCGACTGACGGTGGTAATATTTTATGGAAAAAATATAATTATGATATGTTTCACATCAATAAGATTTATTTAAAATTAAATTATAAAAAGACCTGAAGAAAAGGTTTTAAATGTTGTTTTTTTCATTATTTCAGAGAAACGCAATTATGTCTTTATTTCATTTATCCCAATTATTGGATTAATATGATTATATACATTCATTTTACAAAAATAACAATAGCAACAAACCATTTATTTTTCTAACTGTTATGAGTACAGTAGAGTAAATCAACTACTTTCGAAATTTACTGACAGAATATATATCTTTACGAGAAAGAACACATTATGTTGTTTATAGATTTATATCAAGATTTTCCTCAGTTTGCTTATGATAAATAATGGCTTCATAATGGCCTCATTATGGCTAATAATGATAAAAGCACAGCTCCCAGGGAACAATGAACTGATTTGACGCAATTGTCTAAATACTCTCATGATACAGAACTGATTATTGCTAATAAGACGAAATTATTCAAGTCAAATCAGAAAACTACATAATTTAAAACTGTATGCGCATAGTCATAAATGCTTGCATAATAATCTACGGAATTACTCATGCGAACCAGTTGATACAGAGGATAAGCAATATTGTTTAGGCCGTTAAAATTGACGATCGGTTGAAATGGACCCACCAAATCCATTACAACGACAATAAAATTCGTGTTTTACACGACAAAAATATTATTATTTAAGGAATATATAAACTGATAGAAAAACACGAGACATTGCAAACCGAATTTCGAGCATAAAAATCGAGCATAGAATTCGAGCAGAAAAATAGCACCAAATATCTAACAGATAATCGCACGATACTCAATTTATATATTTCACTACGTACAAAAACAAATATCCAGCTTTTGTCGCCCGCACAACAAATAATGCAGAGCTTATTGACCAGGATAACAAATATTCTCATACATAATATATAAAATATACATATTTTTCATGATTATAAGTTTGATATTTAAGGCCAATTATTGAATTTCGACGATATAAAAGCTAAATAAAATGTAGAATGTCTAATTTTTTAATTTGTCTATTGTCATTTACAATTCATCACCTCAGAGTATTTCTATATTGTGTTCGTGAAATTACTCAGTAAGAGTAATATAAGTCGAATATTATCAAAACTTCGCATGAAAAAAACACCTACGGCAAATTAAAATAACAATTTCACTATGTTACATTCAGGTATACATCAGGTATGTAAACAAAGTGGGATAAACAACAGCTAAACCTACAGTTAATTCATATTTTCTGTAAAAATTACTGAAAGCTACACGACTTTCAATGAAGTTAAAATAAGATCATAATAACAAACCAATGGATAGATGCCCTTCTGGCACAACTCTGCAATATACGTGACAATGGTTAAACAAGAAAACAAATACATAGCTTAACAACAATTGTTAAAAACCATAAGTAAGGAATATATTGTTTTTAACAATTATTGGTAATCTCCATTCCATTTATACCTTATACTAGTACAAATATCCAATAATTAGTATAATAAACGAAACGAAAGGAGGCTACAGACAGAAACCAATTTGGCGAGTGATAAGTCTATCCAGCAGAAACAAATAGCAAATATAAAACCAGCCAACAAAAAAGCGACCGTTTTTTGAAATTTCCTTAAATATTACGATATTATACATGTAAAGATATAAAACTTGATTGAATGGATATGTACAGAAACAACACATAGAATAATGGGAATAAAAATTAAATGTCACCCTTCACGATACGATTTTTTTAAACAAGTGACGGTTGAATAAAATATAACGTATAGGGTGTAAGTAGGTGCGTTAAAAAGGTTATATTCAATATTATTTTACTTTTAAAAAGCATTGAATCTACCAAAACCAAAATCATGGGCCTTTCGTTATATTCAATTTTTCGTTTCTAATCAACATTTTATTAATATATTTATATGATTTTTTACTGCTAACAAAGAGTATTCTAAATTTAAGAGAAGTTTTTACGTAGCAGATTAATACGTATATTTATAATCTATATCAGCGTACAAAATACATGATGTTTTGTACTTAATGCAAGATGAAAAATGCAACTACTTTGATATAAAAAAAATAATCAGTCAATAATTAAAAATTTCAAAGAAATATTGCCTCAAAAACTTAATTGCCTTCAAATTAATAAAGAATTTAAAAAACCTAAACAATTCTAACCCAATTAGATTTAGATGATAAACCATGATAAATTAATTACATTTTTGCTCGATCGATGTGAAATTAATCAACATGGCGCAATGTACCTAGAGGAATATATTATAATTACTATCATCTTACTTAGTAGAGTACTCGGTTGTATGACACACATGGAAATCATAAAAAATATTCTGATCGTATGGTACAAGTTGCGTCTCTCCAATGACTTGTTAAAACCAAAGGATCTTTAAGAATAGAAGAAGATCAACAAGAAAGAGTAAAAGTAAGGTTTTTGCCTTAAGAATTTATTGAAATAAATACTAAGAAGACAAAGAAGACTAGACAAGATAGTTAAACAACACCAGAAACTTTTCAACAAATAGGACTTACATTTATTCTCACAGAACAACACAAAGTTAATTTTATACTTCCTGACCGAGTTAGAAAAGTATGAAGATCGATATTTAGATTATGATAGTCGCGTATACCAAGTGAACAAATTATACTGATGTCAGACAAGAACGCAGCAGTTTCCAAGACTTCCAAGAAGAGGCCCAAATGGACGCTCTATATCCTTATGTTTAAACGACAAATCCAAATTGTTACCACAAAATCAAATGAATGTTATAAATTCGACCAACTAGAAATATATAAGTAGCTGTTCTCAATACAAAATCATTCAAATGATAATGTTGCTTTGGCAACGTACGATCCCGATGCAATATAGTTCGTCTAGTATGAAAAGTAAGATAATACGAAGTGGATTTGGGTAAGTAATTAAGAAAGTTAAGAAGAAAGTAAACCACAATTTCAGTAACATTCTAAAGTTTATTTTTTCGTATCTCAAAATTTTTCAAGTCCTTCCATAATAAAAACAAATAAAAAATAAACTGAAACACACGTCGCACAAGTATTCGTCTACCATTGGCTCTCACACAAAAAGATCCGTCTACCACTTAGTTGTGTCGCCTTTGCATCCAATTAAAGTATTGATGCGAAGAGGCACGGTCGCAATGCACTCTCGTCGGTCGTAATTGACGACCACACAGCCAAGAGTTAAGCCTTCAAGTCGCTTCTCGATCTTGATGGATTTTTACGAAGGACTACTATAGGGTCTTAAGCGGCGAAAAGACCGGGCTATTAGATGGCTATTCAATGGCAGTCAATAGTGGTTCCACCTAAGCCCATTCTTTTCAACACTCCTTTGCAGGTATCAACAGAGATATATTTGTAAATCATGTCTCTCCAGCACGACGATTTGTTTTGACAATTCCTTAAGGTTTCTGTTTTCTGCTTTACTGGTAATACGAGGTCGGCCAGTTTTTTTAAAGCAAGAATTATTTCCATTACTTTTATAGTGCTGAATGATAGGACTGCACTGTAGATGTGATGTGATGTGATGTGACTGCAGTGTCAAGTTTTCCTAGATTTGTTAACTTTCATTTTCATTTCAGATTTCATTAAATCCCACAAACTGTTCACCTTCGAAGTTCTTCGCCCACTGGATTGCCAAAACCCATTTTTACTTGAAAACTGAAGAAATTAACAGAACTTTACAAAATGTATACTATCCCACTTGTCAACATGACTCAGAATTACTTTTCCAAAACTAAATTTTTAAAAATAAATTTAAAATATGGAACAAATTATTTAACTCAATGATAGACGATTTTTTTTTGCATGGATTAAAACTAGATAAATTTTGCCTACGATTTGCTCTATTTAAAAGCAGGATAAGAGATCTTAATTAAAGAGGCTGAAATAGTTTATTGCTTCAACATTAAATAGTGCATAAGTAACCAAACATGAGATGGTAGGACAGTTTTTCTTTTTACGTAAACGGACAAAATAATTAAGTTAGAAAAAAAATTCTCCCGGTTTTTCATACTAGATGAACTATTTTCGGGGCAGGTAATCTCAATGAGAAATATACAAACCTGTATGAATCTATCACCACACACTTCGCAGATGTAAGGTTTGTCGCCGGTGTGACGACGAACGTGCAGGGTCAGGTCGTTGCTTTGAGAGAACGCTTTCTCACAGTAGGTGCATTTGTACGGCTTGATTCCGGTGTGCACGCGCATGTGCCTGGAAAGTTTGTTGCTGCGGGAGAAACCTACAACACAATTGGCCTTCACAAAAAGGGCTTGAGACATTACATACAGAAATAAGTAATGATTACATTACAACATCTCTCTCTATGTGCTGTCTTGTCTAAGCCCCTGACCATCAAATATTATGAAAAGTTCATCATAAATTACACCTAATAAATATTATCTATCGAAACACATGATCTATATATATTCAAACTAAAATTTTGTACCCCTTTTTAAGTAAATTATACGAACGTAAAAACGTACATAAAACACTAGAAATACATTAAATTCATAAAAATTTCCATTACACACACTACGGTTCAAATGACACATTTACCCACATAAATGAAGTAATCATAAATTAATTAATGACAAGTATTTACAAAATGTATTATGTATTATGGTCGAATTTGAACGAAAGGAACACTAGTAGTATATAATAATGTGTCAAAATCATCTGGAAATAACAATCACCTTTTCCACATACACGACAAACACATGGTTTCTCTCCTGTATGAGACCGCCTATGGCATTGAAGATCCGACGATCGTGGAAAACCTAGAAATATAAGAAGAAATAAAATGTTTGATTCAAATATAAAAAAACAAACCAAAATGTGTATGTTACCGTAAAATTCAGTCAATTAGTTTCATAAATAGTATGTTACGGTAAAAATAGCAATATGTCGAAACTAGCGTGTGTGTATACATATATATATATATATATATATATATATATTATATTATATGTCTAATAATACTCCACCTTTTCCGCAAAAATCGCATTTATACGGTTTCTCGCCGGTATGTCGCCTCATGTGTACAATTAAATTGGAGGAGTTGTTGAAACTTCGGCCACAGTACAAGCAAAGACAAGTGTTAGCTTTGGATTTTTCTCGAGGATCGTGCGTCCGCTTATGAGACCTAGAAAAGTATAGTAAAGTAAATTGATTTGTATTTTTTTAAAGATAATTAACACAGAATATCTCATACACTGACTTGACTCCCAAGATAAGTCGCTTAAAGCACTTGTGTTATAGAAATATAATACTTAAATGCATATTTTACACTTACAATACACACATAGAACTGACAACACATAAAATATAAAAATCTTTGTCCTAGATAGGGATCAAACCACAAACCTTGGCGCATATCATAGGATCACTACTATCTACACCACAGGGCCTATCATAACTATGTACACATGTAAAATTTCATTGTTTTTATTTTTCAAATTGTCGTTACTTTATCAACGGGCCTAATGGCGCAGATGGTAGTGATCCGATCTTGTGCGCCCGGAGTCGTGGGTTCGTCTCCTCCTAGAACAAAATATTTATGATGATATTTGTCTTTGTTCTGTATCTGGGTGTTAATTATATGTATTTAATTAATATATTTGTGATTCCTGTTTTCTGTTATGTCTGTAGCACACTTGTGTTAAGCACATGCTTTAAGCGACTCACCACTGAGTCAGGTCAATGTATTAGATGTTGTGGGAATTATTTATATATATTTATATTTTATAAAATCTTGCTAACCTTAAATTATCACTTCTGTTGAATTTTTTCTTGCATATGTCACATTCATACAGCTTTTCAGCATGAGTTCTTGTATGTTTAGCAAGTAGTTCCTTTCTGAAATTTTTTGTTGGGTTCATATATACTATTAGAATTATTAGAAGCAATAACAAACAAGAGATAATAAATATTTTTAATATTACATATACATTGGGCATGTTGAACTTAATAATTACAACTAACCGGGAAAAATATTTGCTACATGTGTCACATTGATATTGCTTTTCTTCTTCTTTAGATTTCGTATCCATGAACTTTACTGACACACTTTGACCCTCGTGATATCGCAGTATATGTTTGTTCAATGAAATCTCATACGCAAATTTTAAACCACAAGTGGTACATTTATGTTTTCTTTCTATTTGTTTGCAAATACTCCTATGCCGTGCAGCAGATTTTATCGAAGCAAACACCTGCGCATAATTATCATATAAACTATTTACATGTTATAATAAAATATTTTGAATTTAAAACCATACGAAATTTGAACCAAATTACCTTTAAACATAAATTGCACCGCAAAGAACGTTCTGGGTGCTCTGTGTCATTGTGGTTCATTAAATCAGCTTCGGAAATAAACAATTCCGTGCATACTTCACACATCTGCAATGAATTATCGTCCTAAAAGCTTATAAATATTTAGATATAATTGTAATCAATAAGAATTGTTCAAAAGAAATTATTTCATGTACTAACCATTATGTTATTCATATTCAAAAGTTCTTCCAGTGTTATTTCAGAAAGATAGTGTTGTTTATTCTTATTGGTAATATTGTCAGAATTGACCTGAAACATAACACTAAGTATATAAAACACAAACTAATAATACATGTATGTATTATCAGTCATATATACAATTTAAAAAACTGTCATACATCCTTTTTGAGATTCCCCTTATCAACAATACAATCATGTTGATTGAAGTTCTTATTCTTTAAGTACATTTTTTTGCAAAGAATACAGCAAAAAACTTTTGCCTCTGTAATAATAACATTAACACCATTAAAAATCAATCAATACCACGTCAAACCAAGTTATATACAAATCTTCTGATACACACCCTTATGCTTTGCAAAATGCACACTTAATTCTTCCTTTGTCTTAAATTGCTCCTTACATATAAAGCAATCATATTTGTCAACTGCAATAGCTTTTAAGCAAAAGCCATTTTCTGATAATTTCGTTAATATTGTCTAAAATATAATATAATATTAAATATAATGTAATTTTATAAAAATGAACAAGGCCAAAATATAATTAAATTTATATAAGAGCTACTAAGCTTAGTATTACTAAATTAACTACAACTTACAGTAGTCAATAGTTTTTTGGGCCTGCCTCTTTTCTTGGGACCCATTAACTCTGCATGATTCTCCCACATATGAGTGGTTAAATTAACTGCATCATAGTAACTAGTTCCACATAAAGGGCAATAGTTGTTACCTTCATCTTCAAATTCCACTACCGAGAGCAAAATGGGATCAGTTATATAGTACTACTGTACTAATTTTAAGTATAGTTTGAATAAGCTAAAATCTATAATAATAATATAAAGAGAAAAGATTTGATTTTTCGTTAGGAAAAAAATAGGCTCAAAATCTGGACTAATATAAAAAGTCTTTCATTAATAGAAAGTTACATTATAAGCAAGTGGCTTGTGTGATAAATGGTACATGAAAATACCATAAAATTACTGATGTATTGAATTCTTTTCAATGAATATGGATATGATTTTTCCACCACAATGTAAAAATCATTAGACATAAACAACTAAATATTAATGAAGAACACACAGAAACGCAAAGTAGCAACAATTACAGTCCAAAGATAACCTGTACATGATACAAATCATATTTATTTTTATTGTTTACTGATGTAATGCTAGATTATATAGGCTGAATCTGGACAACTCCATATTTTTATTTCATTTTATGGTTGATTAATCAATTCATAATTTTCAAATAATCAGTATTATTAATATATCACCCAACAAGCACCATGTAATATGTTTAAGAAAAATAAATTAAAATAAACTATATTCTTATAAATAAAAAACTATATATATTTCTAGAAAGGAAACTTAATATGCTAAAATAAATTTAATTTATGTTATGAGCAAAAATATATGCATATGTTGGCCACCTCTTGTCAAAATATAGTGTCATAATGATGGTACATTATTATTAGTCCGAGCCTCACAATAATGAAGAACTCCTTCATACCTTTTAAACATTTTTTTGTCATATGCTCTTGCAATTTGTTGTTGGTTGTGAAAACTAAGCTACAATTTTTGCACTGGAAAGGAGATGAAGTTTCATCACTTTCATTTTTAACTGGATCTGTAAAATATTTTTATACTATTAACAGTAAATAGGTTAATAACACATTATCATTCATGACTTATATTTCTTCTTTGATAATACAGATGTCACAAACCTAAATCATTAAAATCATCAAGACCTATCCAGTCAACATAGTCACTGTCATCTGCTGAATTTTGTTCTGTTTTGATATTAGTTGAAGTTGTCTGTAAGGAAAAAAACATTGTTCATAGACTAGAAACAGGAAAATAGGAAGAATATGCATATTCTTATTTACTTAATCAACATACCTGTAACTTTAAACTTTCTACACCTAAATCAACTTTCTCTTTCTTATACAAATTTAGCAGTGTTGAATCTGCTTCTTGTGATTGTTTTCTAAATTCATAAGCTTTGCTAGCTTTTTCCTTGCAGAGACTGCACACAGTTGATGGCAGACCATCCTTTTGTTCAATCTATTAAAAATATAATTAAATCAATATAATAGCAAATCAGACATGTAAAAACAGAGTGTAAAATTTTTTTTAATTAATCAGCTCAAGTAGAAGTATATTTTGAAAGTAAACAATACTGGTCAACAACAAAACAAAATGTGCTTCCTGTAAATTTTCAAATTAATGCATATTTTATGAGTAATTTCCTAGGCAAATAGGAATTTGATGACCATGTCATAATTTTTAGGTGCATGCTATTAAACTTCCAAGAGCTTAGGTGCAACTTAAGCATAAAAATGTACTTTCTGCACTTGATTTTATATCGATTTCCAAAAAATTTGGGTGATTTTAGCCAGAAGCAGGGTGGAAGATTTCACCAAGATTTTCAGACAATAGAAGAGTGTTATCAAGACCATATGTTAGTCTTGACTGTTGTTGGAGTTTACAACAAGAACTACCTAAAGTAATATATTCAAGGAAATCTTATAATAGATTATTTGATAGTGTTAAATAGACATTTTGTTAACATAATGGAGATCCATAGTATCTGCCTACCCCGATGGGACATGGGCATGATGTATGAATGTTTATTCAAAGAAATATCATAATAGATCATTTGATAGTGTTTCATAGAAATCTGGTAACATTATGGAGATCCAGTCTCTGCTTACCCCGATGGGATACAGGTGTGTATATATGTATGTAATGTATACCATATCAAGTCCACTGCTAGACATAGGCCTCCCAAGAAAGGGAAATTTGCCCATAACTGTGCCTAATGAGCTACACTGTTTCCGATGGGTATATATCCTGTCGGTTGTGGTACTTCAGTTGCCTCTTAGAACACCTGGTACAGGTGGAAGTATTATTCTACTCAATCTGATCCTATTTTTTTTTAAAGTGAAACTGTATATTTTAGAAGGTAAGGCTGTTAGCCATCTACCAGCATATTTTCGTAGTAACGGGACATATAAATACCCAATACCAAAAAGAGGAAAGGAAACAAGATTTACGTTGACCGACCAGTATAATCTACAAAGTCACATTAGAAAATAAATAACTACGGAATTAAAAGCACAAGCATTTCATTTTAAAATGTTGGAAATATAAAAATATTTATTCCATTGCATGTCTGTAGATAAATTCAATCTTACAGACTCTGCTTTTAACAATTTATCTTAATATATACGCTTATATAGGAAATAGAAAGAAAAGTAGCTACTTTTTCAGGAAGAATTTGCTCAGGATAATGACCAATCGCAAAGCTATAGGCTTTTATAAGCTCGCATGGCTTAAATTACTTAACATTAGAAACATTGCGCATACTATAGAAAAACTCTAGGTATCAAATGAAAATCGCATAGCTATTTAATGAAAACAATAAGTAAGCTACGTATTATATCTGCAACACTTTAGAACTTACTCGTACGCCTGTTGTTTCAGCGATCACACTATCAAGTGTAACGGCACCAATTGAGACATCAAAAACGGAATGTAATTCATATTCTTTCGATAAACATGTCCGGCAAACATCTTCTATTTTAATTTTTATTGTTTGTGAAGTAGCCATTTTACCTTATCTGGTTACAATGCAGTTAGTAGTTCATTCGTTTGTTTATAGATAGAAAAGGGCTGCGCTGCGCAAAAATGAATTCCATTATCGAGATCGATAACCAACCATTCCACAGACTGAGTATCATCAGACACAGACAGAAAACATATGTAAGTAAAATAGCTCTCTGATTTGTCTTTGGTATAGATTGAACTTAGTTTAAAACAGGTGTTCAACAAGTTTAAATTAATGAAATGATAGAATGCAATGGATTATTTATGTATATTATTATTGTCTTTCTAATAGAATAAATTGACAATTTAATTAATTTATAAAAGTTTATGTTTATTTTTTATTTTTTTTATTTAGGGGGATGCCCACGAACAAAATAATTATTACGCTCATAGGGACTGTGCTCAGTAGTGAACGTTCTAAGGCTAATATGTCCATAAGGATAGTGTACAGAATAAGGAAAATTTAAGAAATGAAGTAATAGAAAATTTTCTATTTGTTAACTATTTGACTGCTCGCTTACGTAACATATACAATAACGCATATACAAACATGTTATGTACTTTTCTTGGCAAATCATTAAAAAGGAATTGAGTGACCCCTATTATTTTTGTTGTAACTTTCCTTTAACATTTAATATATATTTTTTCTATAGTATTGTTTTTAGTTATATAATTAGAAGTTTGCATACAATATCGCCATCTAACATTCAGAAATCACAATATTATTTTTCATGAACCAGAAAGTAAACATGCGAACCATGAATGAATGAACAAATCGCGTATAAATAAAGATTAAAGCTGTCCTATATATTATAACAAAAGAAGGGTGTTCTGTACAGTTGCTTCGGCATTATATATACTAAATTACGATTTTAAAACGCACCCGATGTCGCACTCCGGTCTTTTTTTTAGACCGTGTTGTTCCCTTGTCACTTGATTCATTCATCATTTGACTAATAGGTGGGTTATTGTCGATCCTCAGAGAATAATTTTATTTATTGACCGGAAAGAGTTGTTTAATTCGAGAAATTGCTTTTCATATAGAATTAAGGTGAAAAAGTAGTTCTTCTGTAACGGTACTGACATAGTGTTGTGTATTTATTTAAAATTAATTCAGAAAATATTTTAAGTCAATGTTTATGTACCAGTATCAGCGTTGGCCAACATATGAGTAAGTAAATATTTTTATGTATATTTAAATTTTCGCTTAAATATAGTTTATAGACAAAAGTGTATCAGTAAGCATCCAGAGAAAAAATTACTGCATACATTTTTTTAAGAATAAGTTGAATTACGATGTAGACACATTGTGCAAATTATCGATTTTAGTAGATTTTTACAGTGTTGATAGGGTGTCATTTAATTGATTTCATCGTCCTTTTCTAACTCTGTTATACAAATATTGCTGAATGTTATGCTCATATTATGTATATGCTTTGGGATTTTTAGTTTAATTGTAAATAAATGAAATAAAGTATATAATACTGTAGAAACAGATTCTTTTGGGCAATTATAAAGTTGTTACAATTATCTGATATTGCAATTTCTCCATAAATTCATTCAGTCCTCCTAGTCATTAAATAAAAAGGGTACTTCCTCCCTAAGCAATATTTTATTTTCAACAAAATTAATTTACAGAATCCAGACAGAAGACAGTCCATAATGGTGGATCAATCTTCTACCCTATTAGAAAGTGACATCAAATATTACTCAATGTATTATTTTTCTCTAAGCAATCTTTATCAATGATGAACCTCAAATAAAATTGACTTAATAGAGTATAGTTATAATTATAACTTATTCTGTAATGAATATCAGGAAATATTATTTTAGACTACTTTTGATCAATAATTTCTTCTACCTATATTTAATTTATAAGAAATTGCTATCTGCTAATTGAAATAAATGCTTAAAAAAATATTGAGTAGAAGAAAATTATAACAGTTAATTGTGTGCTAAATTACAAAAATGTTATATTTTGCAAATATTTATATATTTGCAAAATATAACATTACACACACTGTATTATTGTAACATTACACATACTGTATGTGTGTATTTAAACTCCACCTTAACGGCTGGATCTATTTAAATTATTTTATTTAAATGCATTGAGGGGGCGCCCTGGCTGGATTAGATTCACTAAATAGCCCTGCAGATGGCTCTGCAGTAACTAGGCTATTTATTTATACTGTAACTAAATGGCTGGATCAATTTGAATGATTTTTTGTAAATGCATTCAATTAGGGGCCTGGATGATATAGATTTCAAATAAGCCTGGCAGGTGGCATGTTGTCGGTATCTAAGTGATATATTGGGACAATGTCTATTGGGTCCTCTAGTCTACATATGTATATTAGTAGACTAGATTTGTTACAAAAAAAGGAATCTCTTAGGCTAGGGATTTTATGTATGGTTAAATATTTTAAACACTTCACTATACATAATAGCAGTTATTTTTGTAGTAATACTCAAATCAAAATTTATGTTTTAAAAATACATAATAGTTTTATCACCAAAACAGTATAAGAGATACATACATAAACATATGCTTTTACCTAGTAGACCTCATACAAAGGTTGTCTGCATTGGTACCTCACTCTAAACTTCTTTTTAAACTCCAAACTGCTAGTGTTTGAATTTCTGTGTTTACAAAAAAAACATATCACATATTTGCAACATATTCATTTATTTATTTATAAATATAATATTTGCAAAAATAACAGCTATTAAGCTACCATTACCAAATTGTTATTATGGTTATACTTGCCAAGCCAGTGCTTTATGTTTGAAATTAACAACAAATAACCTTTTATATATCATAATTATGTTTTTATTAACCTCATGATGCTTTTTTGCTTAAGTTGAAAATGATATATGATTTAGTCATATACATATATATTATGCCGCGCGAAATCATAGAAACAGACAACAGGGGAAAAAAAACTAATAAAATGTATATAATAGTTAATTGAAGGATTAATAATAATTGAAATTTCAAATTAGATTAGAATGCCTCTTGGCAAAAGCTTTTCAATTATTTCCCAAAATTTGCTGAACCATTTAATAGTCCAATTATAAAGATTTGTAATAGTAAACTATGAATTAAAAAGATAATGGAATGTTATGTAGAGTCGACATATAGTTTTAATATAAAGATATAGCATAAAAGTCATATGTTGAGTGAAAGCGTTACGGACTCGACTCGCGGCCACTTTCACTGGCGGACCCGCGTCGGACAGCAAACATGGCCACCTATTATATATGAATTACACTTCTTTGGATCTTATGAAAGTCTCCTCTTATAAGTCTATAACCAATACGCCGTCGATTGTATACCGTCATAGCTGTGTTTTTGTTTGATACAGCTCTTAATAATAGCTGATGTTTGCATGTGCACTTATTTTAATGATAAAGTATGATTTAGGATATGAAGAGATGCAGGCTGCGACATGTGTAATTTAGCGTAATAGCTCTGCGACTTGACACAGCATTTAGTCTTGTTACACGTGTATTTCATTCCAATTAATCAAAGGCGACTGTTTTAACTTAATAATGATCCATATTCGATATTGTTAAGTTCTAAGACTAAGAGTTAATTACTCTTAGTCAAAATAACTCATCATGAGAAAACTAAATTATTTATATAAATGAAAGAAAGGGAAGATTACCGCACCAAAGAAAAATAAAATTGTATGAGTTTGCTCTTTTGTAATAAACTTACATTGCTTTGAATAAAAAGAGTTTTAATAAAAATTTCAAGACGTGCCTTCTTCCATAAAGCATAGGTCATTATACATTTCATATGTGCTAAATTGCGATTTAATTAGGTACTAATCGATGGAAATGACGAAACGTCGCTAAGGTCAGCTGACGTTGGTCTTTTCCAACGGTGCTGCTGCTATTGTTACCTGTATTTAACGCCAAGATATTAACACACTTATGAAGTAAAGTTATTGTTCAGCAATAATTTCCAAGCAATTGTATTACTGGTTTGTCTGGCTAGTTTCGCTTAACGAAACTGGTTTCACATGTTTAGTATAAAAAATATTTATTCTATTGTCATGCCGAAGAGGTAGTTGCTGAGCGCTTCATTTTATTCAAGTACTTGTTGTGTTGTATTCAAGAAATTAACTTTAATGCTATTCTTTACGTTGTACGGTAATTTTAATTTCAGTTTTTTGTCAATAAATTTCGGTAAATCAGGTAAAATAAAATTACATTCACTGTTAATATCTAATAAAATAAACATAACGGTGCAATAATATTTTATTCGTGTTGCAATTTGTTTTAGTTATGCTGTCCGTAAAATTCCATGCATCGAGCATTCAAACCTAGTAACTATGTAAACGTCGCAAGGTTTGACACTTGATCTATAGTGACGAGGAAACTACACGTGATGTTTTGCATTGACGAATATGTTGTGTTTTTTATGTTTAACATGTTTCTTAAAAATGTATAAATTACACGTTTGTCTACCAACAACTGTAAATGATCCATGCTCTTAGGCTCTTCACCTTGTAATATATATTAATAAAAAAAATATCCGGTTACACGTTGAAGTTAATAAATGTTTTAGATGCGTTATACAATTAGTCCTAATGTACAAATTAATAAATTAAACCCTACTTTGTGGATTCGGCCTAATTAATGATAATAACTGATGATTTGTGTGAAATTAATGTGTCTGATTGTTTGTAAGAAGTAAGTTCATGACTTTCATATGATGATATTGCTTTATTACGTACTAGGATTGCACGTTTAATATCTGAGTATTAAAATAGTATTTGCTTTGTTTCAGGTAAAATGACACGAATCTAAACGGATTGCCTGAAGTTTTCCTGAACGGTCATCTCGCATATCAAAACTTAACAGGTTTGATCTTACTGAGACATTTCTCATCCAATCCCTCTAATATCATTACCGCTTAAGTTTCTGATAAATTTGGATGTTTGCTATTTACGTTACTATTTCGCAAAAGCTTCTATACAGATATCAACAGCTTAAAATAAAAAATTATAAAGCTTTAAAATGTGGTTCATACATCAAAATAATAATTAAGCTGAATTATTAAGTTTTGTTAGCAGAAGAAGTCGCGAGTGGATTCTTTATATATGTAATTTTAGTTTAAAAAAGCTACAAACAAGGCACATCAAATATGCAAAACATTTGCTTGACCATGAGCAATGTTTCAAACTAGTTAATTGCATTTGAAGGTTGCTACAGCGGATTCATTTTGAATTCATATTAATATATTAATAAAAACCAAACTCGATTAGCAACTATCACACTTCCTCATTCTATGTCAATAAAAAGTATGGTTCAGATTTGTCGCTAAAGTATATTTTCGCATTTATGAAGAATGCTGCCTGATATAATAATAAAAACATATATATATATATATATATATATATATATATCCTAAAAGTCGCTAAACAATTGCAATTTGAATTTGATTTAAATAAAATTTGAGTGCATAGAGCAGCGTGCGTCTACGTCATAGATAATGAATTGTAATGTGAGTGTTGGAATAGAAATGAGCAACTCAATAGAACATCTAGCTAGAGTGCAAATGAGTTTAGTAGGTCAGACATTCCGCTGAAATTTCAAAAAAGTCATGTAACATTCGAATAGTCTCATTTTCGGAACATCGTAGTTTTATTGTTAGCTATTTTATTTCCTTACTCATTAGTTTTCATATTTGAACATTGAAGTGTTTTTAACAGTTGCAATGGCGCTGAAGCAAGAAAGTGTACCTCCGCTGACGCCGTCGCGGCTGCCCGCTGCTTATAAAGACACTGAACGGACACCTCCACTTGCGTCTGAAAACTTTGACGATGTTGTAAGTTTCCCATGTAATATAATGACCAAATCGCGCTTGTTTTATACGTGATGAAACATTAAGGTTGTTTCTTTGTGTGTCTATGCTGAAGTTATAGACGGATGGATTTCGTAGTTTCCTCAATCAAATGTCCACCAATTTGTGTTTGGTGCTGATGTGGTATAAAGCAGTGTGTTGCAAACAATTTGTTAAACCAGTATCCCCAGGCGCGTTAATAAAAGCCATATATATATAGGAATTCGTGTATTTTCAGGATGAATTTGAAGATGCGGCAGAGGAGCATAACAAGTGAGTATTCCACAATATATGACGTCATACACAGAAAATGTATGACGTCAAGGCGCCCATGCAAGTCAAATGTATATGCATAATTCCGAGTAAATTTTATAAAATGTAGAGTAATCGGTCAAACTTTATTTTAAATCGATATAGCCTGTAATATAATAAGAAATCATACAAATATTAATTACGTCTTAGGAGGAACGAAATTAATACTTTTCTAACAAACTTTGTACTTTAGAACAAGTAAAAAAAAAGACAACGCGGCAAAAGCGACGATGGAGCCGGCGTCGCCTAGTAGTAATAAGCTAGGTTAGGATTTTTTGAATAAATTAAAATATAATCCTTTAGTGGGCTAAGGATTATCATTCTCGCATCATCATTTTGCATTATTTCTATCATGAATGAATATCGGAAGCATTTGGATTATTAAGGAAACATAAAATTCACGAGATGTATTTTGAATACTTTTCCAAGAAATAAATTGATTGCACATGTAATATAATAATATGTACAAAGTGAACAGCAGGATTTGATGATTCTAAAATTATATATTTCTACCGTACTTATCACTTTATGTACACGAAACATCAAATATGGCAAAATGCATGTTGCAACAAACTGGTGAACACGCAGTTTTATAAGAAGTCAAATGAATGACGTTGAATGGAATATTTTCGCCTAGTGTCTGAATACTAATCAATTGGATTTAAGCGTCAATGAAATTAAAACACATCTATTTATCTGATTGCTATCAACATTCACTGGGACTGGGGAGTGATTAAGGGGGAGTGGTGGCACCTTAACGTAGAGGGACACGTAATTCCCATAACAACAAACTAGCGTATCGTATTATCTGCATGTTTGTTTACTTCATACCTTCTTTTATATCTCTTGTTATCTTACAGGTGTGATATGGATCTGCAATTGGCGTTCGAAGATTGTGAAGTGGCTATTAGAAAGTTTTTTAATAATGATTTGACCGGTGCGATGAACATCATGTCGCCTTGGTAAGATTATTATTATTTAAATACTGGAATGGAAGCACATTGAGTGGTATGGTATGTAATCACTAAGACTTTGTACGGGGACCGCAATCGCTTACCATTAAAGGGGCATTGGATTGGTTATTACTTAGACTTATTTTCACTAGATCCTTTTCGGCATGATCCGCAGTCAAAGAATAAGAATTGCATCACTGGGTGCACTTTATTGATGAGAATGATAGCATGTTCGACTATTCTTTAAGAATTAAACAGATTTTTAATTAGCAGGATCTTAAAAGCAATATTCTTTTAATACAGTAACCTAATCGATAACTACTTAACAAAAGGCTCAATCAACGAAAGGCTTACTAAATTTAAAAAGTAAGTGCGGGCGACCACTTGCTGTGTCCGTTTGGATTCAACTCCATCGAGGGTTGTCATTTTAAAGGGTTTTAAGAACCACGCATGCAATTTATACGTCCACAATTTAAGGTAAGCTAATTGTGTATGCACCATGATTGACTAAGCTGTCGAGAGTATATCAATAGGCTCCCCCTAACAATCTGCTTAATGATAAACATAATGTTTCACGATCAAGATGTGGCAAAAACCAGTTTGCACTGATATCAAATGCAAACTAAAACAAATTATTTGGATTATATTTATAAATATAATCCAATTAACTTCATATTACTGCAACCGATTGTATAATAAAACATAATAGAATACCAAAAAACAATAACGTAAACGGGAGTTGCAATAAAGAGAGCAGGATTTGAATAACATAACATGTATTTTCTTAACTTTGTCTTCAAAATTTTAGACTCTTTTTACGCATAGTAAATTTAATTTCTTCCTTGGTCTGGTGTCAGTGGATGGTATCTAGTGTTGGCTCATTTCCAGGAATAACCAGAATGTAGTAGATTTTTAGTACTTGCTTGAAATACATATGGTATTAACTACTATTATACTACTCGGCGGGTACCTCACGGCACTGCTAGAACCTCACGCCACTGGTCGTTTGTAAACGCCAAAAACAGATGAGCGAGTGGAGAAAACTGCCCACCTTAATTATAACTTAAAATATGAAAATGAGATAAGATTTTCTTATGTGTCTTTCAGGTGTAGGTCTTCCTTATATCACAGTTTGGGCGCCTCCATATTCGAGTTCATACCGGCAATGCTTACATTTGACCACAGTCAGATAAACCGCGCTCTCTCCGCTCTCAAAATTTGCATCAGCCTGTGCAATCAGCATAGGAAGAATTACACGCTGGTTGAGAGCATCGGGACAATTATTAAAAAGGTAAGTTGCATATTAAAATCTGATACATATTAATGAAATTAGTGAATGATTATCTATATATGAATACGTGAAACGAAAACAATGTGTCCCTATTTTAGGATATTGTGCGAACGTATGAACGTTGGCACAGTAAAAGTGAATGTGGAGAAGTGCATTAAGCATTTTTTATATTAAATCGACTAGAAATACTTTACCTCAACATTACACACACGTTACTGATTGAATGACCTACGACATACCTTAATAATAACATAATTGCCTATATGTAGGATTTACTGTTTATGGTAATGTCAGTAACGAGAAATTATAAGGTACAACCTTAAAAATTTACGTAACAATTTGTTCTCTGCAAAATCCACTGAAAGGATTTTAATGAAACTTTACATATATATTGATCATACGCAGAATATTTAACAAGTTATAATTTACGAGGAAAGCCAGCCGATATCTGCTAGTTATATTACAAATATGTATATTTTTTCAATTCCGAAAATCACTGACATGGATGCGGTAACTGGATGGTGTAAATGGAACTTACTTCTTTAGATAAGGGCAAGTGATAACAACCTATACAATATTCATTTCATTTAAAAAGAAGGCATTTAGTCGTAGTATTGTAAACATATAAACCGAATGCTCGATTTCTTTTAAAGCGCTTGCATCTAACAGTCATATGCATAACAAAATGAAAGAAGTGTACATTAATAATCGTATTCTTTTTCCCCTTCTATACTTGCTCAAGCTCGATTGTTTCATTCCTTTTGTACAGTAGAATATATTAGAATCAAAGGTTTGGCATTCGCATGCGAGATGTTCATAGTCTTGTTGAAATGCGTTATCTTATCGTTTAATAAATTATGTAACGATTAACGATAACACAGCATTTGCTCCATTCAACAATTTCTACTCATAAATTATATATCAAAACTTTGTTACTGATCCAGTTTTAGTTAAACTGGTGACCTACATTTACTTCAGATAAGGCTTCACTTTGCTTGTTCGGAACTTTGCTAAAACATTTCTTGGTTCTATGTTATTCAGCTAACAGAGTCTTTTAAGAAACCTTTTCAGTACATTCTCATTTCATACGTAATAAACTATTGTAAAGTATTCAACATTCTGCAAAACCTTGTATCTGAGGTTAAACTGAGGTCAACGCTGAGAATAAATAAAATACATACCTTACCTACAGTATTTACTTATTGACTTGATATTTAGTTAGCCATTTTAGCGTAGTTGCATGTAGTTTGCTATCAGATGCTCCGGATTTATTTCTTGATTCATTAGAATTGATTGAAGTATGTAGTACGTCAAGCTATGCTCTTATGTATTACTTTAGTCGATATAAGATCTGTTGAAACTGTTCGTAGGTTTTTGATGTTATTCCGGCCGATTGTCCTAAAACAATATCTGAAATGCATGAACGATAATGTATATTTTATAATTAATTGAATTTACGTATAATAAACCATATTACGCAAATTACCATGTAAAATATGCATTGACTGCTTGATAAAAAATATTTTTTACGTAATTCTCACTTCTGGTCATTTCTATAGTTTTTGTATCCAATTATGACAATAAGTTTAATGTTGCCGGGATAAATATTGCTGTGGGGTAGCGGCAGAATAGTACCTTCCCATGTATCGTAAAAGGCGACTAAGGTACTAGAACCGACAGGTGGCGGTATATCCATCCAAAAAAGTGTAGCTCAAATGCACAGAGCGAGGATGGGCAGCAGCATTACCGTCGCAAAAGCTACGTTCTGCGACTGCCGACACGCTTGCCCAGCGCAGCCATTATGGGCAAATTCCTTGATTTTCTTGAATTATTGGATGATGATGGTGATGAAAGTAATAAGAAATAATGTTTTCCTCCAGCCCAACTATAGCACTTACACGGACATGGAGGCGCACGCCGAGCTGTGCTACGCTGAGGCGCTGCTGCTCCAGGCGGCCATGACCGTCATGGAAGGTGAAGACCTCACCGGCCTTATCAAGGGCACCATCAAGGTCAAGTCCTGCTACAACAGCTACAAGTAAGTTGATCCTTATAAAAGTTAATTTTAAAAAATACGCTTACAATATAGTAGTATTTGGGTACGGAATTGGTTAACACTAATCGTTGACGTATTAATTCTAAAATGTCAAAACGGGTCTTCTATAAATAGTGTATTAGAAGTTTTAATTGTGTGTGTAAAATATTTTAATAAATACAACGGACTAAGACGTGTCCATTTCAATTATTATCTTCGTATGTATTTGTGAATAGCATAGAAATATCCAATTATTTAATGTAACGTCAATTTTTTTTGTTAAATCGTACTAGTTGATAACTGCATCAACCCTAAATAACATATTTCAAATAGTTGAAGAAACACCGACATTTATTCGCAAATATAAACAAAATGTCGAATTCATGCAGGAAGATTGTAAGACATGTCGAGAAGAGTTTTCGTCCCGAATAATTACTTATTCGTATCACGGAACCTAATACGATCATTCACGTCAATTTCAAAGAGTCTGCATAAAATTACAGTTTTAAGTTATCACGGTCTTTATCTATGGTAGGACTCTTCAAATAAACGTACATAAACATCTTATCAGCCATAGAAGGTCCACTGTTGGACATTGGTCTCCCCAAGATAGGGGGATTTTTGCCCATAATTGCCGCGCTGGGCAGGCGTGGTGACAATCACAGAACACAACTTCGCGACGAGGATGCTACTGCTCATCCTCACTCTGTACTTTTTGTGTTGTGCTGTTTCAGATTGATATCTCTCGGTTCCGTTATCTGTCGGTTCCGGTACTTTAGTCCCCTTTTACGGCACCGGGTACAGGGGGGGGGACTATTATACTCCGCGGTACCCCACGGCGTACACACATAAACATTATTTATCCTAAAACATCAGACGATGTTTTATATATTAAAACAGACGAGACTCGTCAGGGTCTCGCATAAATATTCCAACACTTTTGTATTATTTTAGCAAATAACCATAAATTGGTCGTATTAAGTAAAACTGATAAAGTTTGTTATTTTATAAACACATAGGGTGAAATATTAAATTAATAATCAGGCTTGGATCACATTTACTGAATTTAGTCTCACCTGAGAATTTAAATGTATCGCACAACGTCCAATCAGGTTATTAAAAAAAAATTGCTTATAAAGTAGTGAAATAAATCTCACTAGTAAACTACTACGACTAAAGACTTTTTGATATAAAGTATATAATAATAATAATAAATAATTTATATCCCTCAACTTCTTACACATTGACCTGACTCCGTGGTAAGTCGGTTATAGCACTTGTGTTACGAACATCAAACAACAGAGGAATCACAAATATAATACTATTTTAAACACTCAGACACAGAACAGACACAAAAAGCATCATATAAATATTGTCCTGGATGGGGATCAAACCGACGACCTGTGGCGCACAAGGTAGGATCACTACCATCTGCGTTATCGGGTCAGTCATTATTGAATATCATTATAAATGAACATAACTGAATTCGCCGTGAACTTTGTTAGAAGACTTGACCTCCGGCAGACTGGTTTTATTGTGAAAAATAAAGCAATCTTAATAAAGCAAATCTTTCGTGAAAAAACAATTCTTGTGCCTCTGTGGGGTTGTAAATTGATTTTGAGTTGTGACTATTTTTATATGTAACATAGTATTTTTGTCACCTATGTCTTCGCGACTAAACTTTACTTTATGTTTTTAAATTTATTATTATTTTTCTTTTATTAGACCATTTTAACATACAAGCATACAGAAATTTCGATAATACGCAGTAGCCGTAGCCTATAGACGCTCGTATTAACACAAGGATATCATGAAAGTGTATGGCAACACAGCAATGAAAACACTCTTATTTGGCGGTAGAAATAGGCAAGAGTGAGGTACCAACAAAGACGAACATTTGTATGAGGTCTACCTCTATTTATAATATCCTAAGAATATGCCGCAGCATTTAACATTAGATCTTTTATGGAACTTTGTGCGCAATTCTTATCTATTGCCATATATCTGATAGCTGTTTTTGTATCGTCCGATAACATACGGACAGAGATTAATACTACAGACGCGTTATGTTCCTTTGTTTTACATATCAAATCAGCGAACAAGCATACGGCCCGTATAATTGTCGTAGCTTGACGTTCTTGTCATCACAAATAAATCACTAGCGCGTCCCCTGAAGATATTTTGTCACATATTCCCAGTATTTTCACTTCTCCCTCTAGAAATCAGAATATGAACACGGGTATTTGATGATACAAATACGTGAGATAAATTCAGTAGAGATACCAACGCAGTCGCATCTTCACATAATTTTATATTTGTTATTTTATCATCATCATTATCATCATATTAACCACAAGACGTCCACTGCTGGACATAGGCCTCCCCGAGTAATTTCCAATAGCACCGGTTGTATGCGGCCTGTGTCCAGCGCGATCCTGCGGTTTTAGTTCTTTATTTACTACTGAGGTATTATTGTCTTTATTTCGTGAGTATAACTTAAATGGTATACCTATTGTTTTATAGGGATTGCTCAAAGATTTTGGAGAAGAAGCGGTGGGACAGCGAGCACTCCAAGATCCAATTCCAGAGCGGCGTGCGGCTCGGCACGGCCACTTTCAACCTGATGATATCGCTGCTGCCGCCTAAAATCGTCAGCCTGTTGGAGTTTGTTGGGTTTTCTGGAAACAAGGTGCTTAAAATGTTAACACTCTTAATCTGTGGCTCCTAACTGCTGGTCCGCGTACTACTAGTGGTTCCCAAGAATCGGAATAGTGGTCCGAATAAATTGAAGATGCCGGAATAAGCAGTATGCCATAATTAGAATCACAAGATTGCTGACGTTGTCTAAAATTACGATGATTTTAAGTCTACCTGACTGACTTTTGACTGAGTTTTTGGATAAGGATTGAGTCAGATTTTTCTCGTACACCATGGTACCTGCTGACAAAAAGAAATTCATGTGGTCCCTCTGGTCAGTGGAAGATTGGGAATCACTGCTCTAAATGCTACTATCGACGTACACAATCGATCTTAACCATCATACTCAAACTTCTTTAAATCTCTGAAGCAACGTTCTGTGAGAATGTACAGCCCACCTTAGAATATTAATAACGTGCAGTTTTATTGTCGGAAAATTTGATGAAAATTGATTTTCATTATTTATATTTTAGTAAGATCCGAGGCAGATGGTATACTTCAACCATATACCTATTGAAATTGGAATGTTTTCTAATCTCAATAGCTTCTCAGAGCTTCCGTTGGTGTAAAACGGTACTCCCTCGTGAGTATTTGAGGTTTGTCAAACCTGATTAATGATCGGGTTTGTTCAGAGCGCGCTGACATATTTTGTATTCATCATCGTCAATACAGCTTTAGAAGTCCACATTGGACATAGGCCTCCCCAAGAAAGGGAGAATTTTGCCCATAATTGCCGCGCTGGGTAAGTGTGTTGGCAATCGCAGAGCGTAGCTTTCGCGACGGGGATGCTGCTGCCCATCCCCACCCTATGCATTTGAGCTACACTGTATCGAATAAATATACCGCGATTTGTCGGTTCTGATACTATTCTACTCTGCCGGTACCTCGGCCATTTCTTATTAAGAGAATAAAATTAGCTTACAATTCCAAAAAAACTTTAATTGCCCGAATCTACTTGACCTTTCGTTTTAACGTGATGGATTCCGACGTTAAATTATTTTATATTTAAATATAAAACATTTACATATATTTTATTAATATAATGTTATCTATGCGCTGAACGAGTATGACAATAAATATAATAAAGTGCTAATTAATACCATAACATTAGATAAAGTCTAAACCTGTAATGTTAAATTAATGTCAAATTCATCGTGGGAATTAATATTAAAAAACATTCGTTTTAAAATTTGATTTGGATTGGTCTAGATTGTTCATGACTTAGTCATTATTGGTAATAAATTTATCATTTTTATGAGAAGTTTTGGTCTGCTGACTGTGTATAGATTTCATTTATAAAGATGACTGTTAAGTGAAGTCCCAACTATATTATAAATGCGAAAGTAAGTTTATTTGTACCTCTTTACTGTTTGTCTACTCCACCTAACTTCTTAAATTTTGCATACACTAAGATTATGGAAAAGGATATCGGCCACCTTTAATTCTAAACAAACGTATTCCCGTTAGAATTACAATAAACGACAATTTTAGTACTACAAATTTAATTGATGTGTTGTGATAAATGACGCTTACAGATATGATAAATGTTAAAGTGAGTTTGTTACCTCTTCATGCTTTATCGACTCAACCGACCGTGGTGAAATTTTACAAGAGAGGATACGGAAAGATTCCTTTTATCCCCAAATGACCTATTGTTTCTATAGGAAATTCATACGGGCCGTGCACGGAGCCTCGGTTAAAATCTAGTGTAGTACACAACATCCGTATTGAATCTTATTATATTACATATATTTGTTGGCAGGCTCTGGGCTTATCAGAATTACAGGCAGGATCGCATGCACCGGGTATTCGTTCCGTGCTCTGCGACCTAACCCTACTGGGGTACCATCTCGTCGTATGTCACTTCATCGGCGCAGTCGGCGACCTGCAAGTCTGCGAGACGATCCTCAACAAGGAATTGAAGGTAGGTAAACTGGTAATTGGATATTGACCCAAACTGCTTCTTCACTGCTCAGCAAATCCATCTATCTGACTAAAGAAAAGCCATGTTAATCAAGAAAATCCTTTACTTTTTTACATCCTTTATAATGTTTATAGACAGACAGACTTATACTTAAAAATATAGGTTCTTGTTCTAATCTACGCAGTAGGTACTAACAGAAGCTTCTAATTTGGCAGTGCTCCGATATTAGTCTTAGCTCTTAATCAAATGTATGAAAAAATTATTTTTGTTTCAAATTTCAATACCTTCTCAAAGCATCCGTGGTGTAAAATGGTACTCTTTCGTGAGTAATTTAGGTTTATCAAACCTGATTAATGTTTGGGTTTGCCCAGAGCATGCAGACAGATTACAGATTTTACTGATACTCTGTGTTTCACATGGCCACGGGCTCTTCAGCTCTGGTTAGGATGTTCCATTTGTCTCGATATTTAAACAACTCAAAAGTCTTGTTGAGCTGAAACTACTCGAAACATAATTATCTATTCTATACATACATTTTGATTTAAGTTGCCGGTTGCGATCAGAGGAGCGTAAGATTTTGATTCGTAGAAATCTTGTATGATATAATGCGTCGCGTGTGTATGTATAGTGTCTTTGAAATCGATGTTACATCGATATAATGCCATAACATCGCGATAAAATTAAAACATACCAAAAATTTTTTCATACTGCCAATAGTCAGAGCGATATATAAGAGTAGTAATGGTTTGTCATAGAAGCTGTAGAATCCTCCCAATAAAGGAGGGATTTTAACCTTAATTTCCGCGCTGGTCAGACGTCGTGGCAATCGCAGGGCGTAATTTTCGCGTTAGGAACGCTGTTGCCCATCTCCTACCAGATGTATTTGAACTACGCTGCTTCGGATAGATAAGCCGCCATCTGACGGTTCCGCAACATTATTCGCTCACGACACCACTTTTGTCATTTCGATTTGATATCATGGCAACATTACGCATTGATATCAAATAGAAAGGACAAAAGTTGTGTTTTACGCGACTTACGTCTATTATTAGATTCACACGTTACAAAGATGCGTTACATGCCACCGTTAACTTTTATATTTTAATTTATAAAAAAAGAATATCCCACTATGCATTATTTAATTAAACCTCACAATCAGCGTTTTTGTTAGATTCTGCCAAGCGGCTTAATTTTGTCCGATGTCGTGATAAATAACCTAGATACCGACTGCTGGGCTAATTTATGAATCTAATCTATCCAGGCCCCCACTTGAATGCTACTATAAGAACTCACTCAAGTCGATCAAGCCGTTTAGTTGCTGTATAGATAAATAACTAGATACCGAATGCAGCTCCATCTTCGCCATACTAACGCATGCAAATAAATTCATCCAAATCTGTCCTGTCGTTTAAGAGTAGTCCAGTGACATACACACGTATAATAGAATTATATACGAGTAAATAATAATAAATAAATGAATTTCAACAACATCTCATACATTGATCTGATTCCGTGATACGGCGATTATAGCACTCGTGTTACGAACATTAAACAACAGAGGAATCACAGAAATACTACTTAAATACTTATATTCAACACCCAGACCACAAAACAAAGGTAAATATCATTATATAAATATCTGACCTGGGTGGGGATCGAACCAGCCCAATCATGCGTCAAACGAGTATATAAAAATAAACAAAATCATAGATATTGGCTTAAGTAATAAAAAATCTAGTAACTGCCGTAGTACTAGAAATTGGTTCTGTTATTTTTGTACATAATAATAATAACTTTATTCAACAACAAAAGGAAACTTAAACTAAAATACACTTTAATACTTAAGTACCTAAACTAGGTTTAGCCTGTTCTTATAGGCACCTATGCTCTGTAATGTGCATGTAGGTGTGAATGTGTGTGTGTATATGGTCTAATATAATACAAGGTTTGTTAATACAACATATTATTTACGCATATATTACATAAATACATAGAATGTGAAGCTATACTGTGTAAATACAATATATATAAACAATAATAGTAACAATAAATATAATCCAGTCTAGCATAATATTGTTAGCAATTCCTCTGTCTTATTGTAGTCCAATGCCAAGAACCATTCCCTCACTGTTGTTTTGCATGTGTGTTTATTCATGTCATATATTAAGTATAAACTGACTGTAGATGACGGATATATAAATTTTTATACCGACTTTATATATATATATATATATATATATATATATATATATATATATATATATATATATATATATAATAAGTCCGTGATTCTCACAACACAAAATAGCTACTCGTCGACAATCAATACTTATCTCTGCTTGCTAAAAATACATTTTATTATTGTTATTTATTGCGTCTAAGTAGTCAAAATTGTAATGATCGTTTACGTGCAGGTGTACCCGAACAGCGTGTGGTTCCTAGTGTTCAAAGGGCGACTCGAGTTGCTCCGTGGCCAGTTCCAGCTCGCCATCACAACCTACAACCGTGTGGTGGACAACCAGGAGACCTGGAAGCAGTTCCGCCACGTGTGCTACTGGGAGATTATGTGGGTCAACGGGTGAGTGTATCATATTTCTTACATATGTACATGTATAATATTACAACAATATATTATCATTCCCTAATACCGATAATACGAAAGACTTCAACCAGTGTGTGTCGCCAGAGATACCTCACTCTTATCTATTTCTACTGTATCATTAAATATCATTGTACGCGTTGTTGTGTTCCGGTTTGAAGGGTGAGAGTAATAGTGAAATCACAGGTAAATGTGACATAGTATCTTGAGTTCACAATCTTGGCGACACGCTAATGATATCTTTGTAGTAACACGAGTCTATCGACTATGGTCACGTTTATCATCAAACATCAAACATATAATTTGACGAACCGATGACAGATGGAGGAGAAAGGTTCTCGAGAGGGGCTACGTACCGGAAAGCACAGCTTGAGACGACCGCAAATAGACAATCAACAGTCTATGGTTCCAGGCGGCACAAAACAATAAATAAATACGCTGTGGCTTTAATTTAGTGAGACCTGCAGTCCAGTGCAGAGGTCCAGCAGTAGACGTCTGTGGGCTGATATGATAATGATATACATATACGGGGGGCGGAACGTGGTACTGATTTTATCTTGTGCGCTAAATATCGTGGGTACGATCTCTACTCAGGACAAATGATATTATTTGTGCGTGTTCTGTGTCTAGGTGTTAAATATATGTGTTTAAGTAATATATTTGTGATTTTTCTGTTGTCTGATATCCTCGAGAAAAATGTAACTTTAATTCAAGAATTTCCTAAGCATATTCATCAATATTTTCTCTTTATGATCTTATATATAAAATTCTCGTGACACCATGTTAGTTACCAAACTCCAAAGCGGCTTAAACGATCTAATATTTTTTTTATGCATATTCAGCAGTTCTGACAATCAGCTACTATCTATCTTTCATTACCCGAAGTAATGAGGGTTGGCCTCCCCTAACATTTTATTTTTATTCTTTGGACAAATTCACCCTTCTATTACCAACCCCTACTTTTAATAGTCGTTTTAGTTTTGTAGTCAAACCTTTGCGGGGTCAGCTAGTAATAGGGTAGATTTGATATAAAACTTTTACTGGAACAACTCGAGGGATTATCAAATAATCAATCAATCAAATGTAATTAAATTTGATATCACGATTTCAATCTTCCATGATGATTTTACGCGTCTTATCACTATCTTTCCTCCAGTCATCGGGTGTTACGTTGTGATAACCGTATTAGATTTGGAGGTTAACGTAACATCGTTTGAATTTTTTATTCAAGGCCTCTTTTTGTGGGTATCCAGTATTTTTTTAAGATTTTAAAGATTAGCAAGGACAGACGCCAAGTGCCAGCATAGTCAAATATATATGTAGTCGATCTATGTATTCACGTACATACATTGACCTGGCTCCGTGATTAGTTATTTAAAGGTCTTGTGTTACATAGGCAACAGAGGTATCGCTAGTATAACATATATTTTTTTTATTTGAATACATATTTTTAACACCTAGAGACAGAACAAAAACATACGTAACTAACGCAGATGTACGAACGTACCTCGTGGTTATTATAAAACTACAAATTTAATGTCTTAAAACCTTTTAAACTGCTCTCAGCATGAGAACGGTTGTCGCAGGGTAACTGAAACGTCGAACTTATAATGTAAAAAGTTGAACAAACCGCGTTTTAAAGCCGTTAAAAGCGTATTTTTTTATTGCTACGGACTTTCACGATCTTCATAATTCCTCTTTGATTCCTACTATCCTATTTTATAGTAGTTTTATTCGGACTAGCGAACTCGTACATATTATAAGTAAAAAAAAGCTTTCAAGTTAAACGGTTTTATTTTATGTGCACTGAAAACTAGAAAATAAATAAATAGTCATCTATCAACATACGTCGGTGGTCCTGGTCATTACTATCTCTGATAGTAGTGTTCGTCATAACATGAACCATGTTAGCGGCCGAAAGGCGGTTCATGAAAGAACACTAACACTAGGGTTTGCTTGATAGGTTAACTACACCATAACGCCTACACCATAAAAGTAGGTATTTTTAAATTCTAATTCAGAAATGTTTTAGTACTAGGCAGAATAGCTTTTAGGTATATTAGGCTAAAAAACGTGGGGCCCCTCTGAAATCCTACCTATGGCAGAGCATATCTTTAATAGAAAATAAATAAAAAACCTAAGTAATAATTTTTATACAAACTATCTACTTTAACCTTTTTGTCGCGGCTCTAATATTTTTGAAACACGATGTGACCTTAAAACGATGTCTTAAATAATTAAATTTATTTTTTGCCTAAACTTTATTAATTTTTTTTGGTGATTTGTTGTTTTTATTTTTGGATGATTTTACGAAGTATGTATGGTGTGAGTTTGAGAGATAGATTAAAGAATAGAGTGATAAGAGATCGATGTAGTGTAAAAGATGATGTTGTGACAACAATAGAGAGAGGAATGATAAAATAGTTTTGACATGTAGAAACGATGGATGAAAGTAGAATGACTGCACAAATATATAGAGCGGAAGTGAATGGAAGTGTATGTAACGGACAACCGTGGCGAACATATCTTAACCAGGTAGAAGAGGTGTTAACGAAAGGCCAGGTCAGAAGTACCAAGAATAAACGATGTGTATGAGGTATGCCAAAATCATAACAAGTGGAGATCCATAGTGTCTGCCTACTTCGATGGGGCACAGGCGTGACGTATGTATGTATGATTTTACATATTTAATATTATCACTAATATATGATGCTAAGCATAAATGTATTTTTCGTGTGCAATATAAATGACTGGTGCGACGTTATTTTATTTAGACGAAGGTGTGTCGTTACTTTTCAAGATATTTTACTAATCAAGCTATATTTTAACCCTGCTTCTTGTTATATTGTTCTTTACAATTTTATACATAAATATCTTGTCCTAATCAATATCGACATATTGATTAGGACAAGAAAGAAGCAACGGGATTCATGCTATCAGTGAAGGCACTAAAGAGAGGAATGCTGCTGGACTTTGCCTAAGATTTATTTGTATAAATTAATTATGTGTATGATCTCCGTAGGATGAAGGTATCTCCGTAGGATTTATATCACATTTTTTATTTATTTTCACTAGCAACGCGGCTTCGTGCGGGAAAATTAAATTTAAACTGAAATAAAGTGCTAACTGTTTAATAGGAAGAAAATATTTTGTTGATACAGCTATAAATACATTTAAATTCATTGACATCACTGTATCATTGATAATTTGTAAATATATATATAATGTAAACAAAAATTGATCCAGGAAATAAGGTCAATGTGATTATATAATATAGATAACTACTTTTATTTCAAGTGCAAAGGTTATCCTTATTAAGCTTATATTGTTTACGTTACAGGCTAACTCAAAATATTTTGTTTAATTAATTTTCCCCATTATCATAATATCAGCCATTGGAAGTCCACTACTGGACATAGGCCTCCCCAAAAAAGGGAGAATTTTGCCCATAATTGCAACACCCAGACACAGAAATAATATAAATATTTGGTCTGGGTGGGGATCCAACCCCTCATCATCTGCGCCACCTGCGCCACCGGGCCTGTTAACATTTACAGGCTCGCTCATTATTATTAGCTTAAGTGCATTTAAAATTAAGTGTTACAAGTTGTGCTTACATCCAACCATATGCATACCAACATGTTAATAAAATTTTAGTGCCTGTTTGTAATTCCTAGATAACACCAAGTCACAAAATTCATATAAAGCACATACTATATACATAAAGAAAATACAATTTTACATTATCGTATGTCTATTTGTTTTCGCTCTAGTATCTAAAACGGTTGGGCCGATTTTAACAAGACTGTTGCCGTCAGACAGTTAATGTTATAAGGAGTAACTTAGGCTATTTTTATGATTTATTATTTTCTCGGGATCGGAAACTTAGCGTGAGTAACTGCAAGACGCTGCTAGTAGTTTATATTTCCATTCTCTTCCGTTAATATTTTGATGGGCCCAATGGCGTAGATGGTAGTGATCATATATTTATGTGATGATATTTTTGTTTATGTGTGTCTGTGTCTAGGTGTTAAATACTACTTAATACATACATTTAGCACCCAGACACAGAAAAAAAATTTTTTTTTGTAATTTGTAAATATTTGTCCTGGGTGGGGATCGAATCCCCGACCTTTACCGCAAAAGACAGGATCACTACCATCTGTGCCGTCGGGCCCGTTGAATTTATTTAAAGATTATATTCGTGATCCCTCTGTTGTCTGATGTCTTGAAGTTTAGTCAATGTATGAATGTATTTATTATTTATTTAATTTATCGCACAGGCTGATGATGGAGTGGCGCGAAGCTGCGCTGTTCGCGGGCAAGCTGGTCGAAGAGAGCTCGTGGTCGCGCACTGTATACACGTACGCTAGAGCCGCCATGTTGCTGCAGATGGGTGACCGGCTCACGAGCGCTGAGCGCCAGCAGTGTAGCGAACTGATGAGGTTAGTTTCATTAGCTGATCCACAGGTAGAACTGACTAATTTCCTGGTGTGTTTCCACAGATTCCACGCAAGAATATCGCCTTTGATAGTTACCCTGCACCGGTGCACTTGCGTCAAGCGCATTATTGGCGAATAGGTTTGAAAAAATAATACTATTTATATATTTTATTTGACATTATCGGTTTATATAGACAATTAGACGTGCTCCGAAATTCTGACTAAAATGTCAGGATTAACAAATTTTAACAGATAATAATAATAATTAAATAAACATATGTTCTTCTCCTTATTAATATTATGAACTGCTTTGTCTGTTTGGTTTTCGCAATATACAAATTCGTATACTTTTAAAACATGGGACTTCGATCAAACCGTGGCAAAAAATAAAACTACTTCTTCCACCCACCTATAATGCAGATTTTCGAGCAGGTTTCATTCATTGCCTATTATTTAATTCTAACGGCCGGTTAATCTAGAACAACATTTCGGTTACAAATGTTCTATTTCTGGTATGAAAACCGTCATCGAAAGTCGGCTAAAGCATTTTCTCTAGACTTTTCAGCCAAAGTTTTAAATCTGCTTTCTTGTAAGAAGACAGACGACACGATAATTGTAGAAAATTGTTCTCTAGAAACACGGCGGTGTACAAGCAGCGCATTGCGGGCAAGTCGCTGCCTATGGAGAAATTCATGATCCGCCGCAGCGCGCGATACTTCGCGCAGGGCGGCACGCTCATCCTGCCTGCCGTGGAGCTGCTCTGCCTCTGGAACATGTTCCACATACTGGCCAAGAACGAGAGAGGCGCGCAGAACATACTTAAGGTACAGTTAGAGATCAAATATACTTCGCCAAAGCTATCATATCATATGTTTACATTTAACTGGTATGGAAAGCACTTTTCCCCTGAAAATATCAAGATTATCAATTTTAAATGTACAAGTCTGTGAGATTGTAATAAACATGATTTCACTTTGGTACTTGTAATACTACATTGTTCATTGTTTTATGTAATCGGATTATTTGTACACTTTTTAAATATTTAAATAATTAATGTTTAATAAATTAGTGATTTGGGTTGTTTTTGAAATTCGAAAGGAAATCCAATCTGACTATTTAGTAAGTCTATATGATTAGATTTAATAAAAAATCTATATTATAGAAACCGTGAATCATGCGGTAAAAGTAGCCAGCCAGTAAAACAAATCTATATAAAAAAACATCGAGTCCGCTTACGAAATAGAGTTGAATTTATGTTTGTGTTTTATAAAGTCGTTGTTATATAACGGAACATTTAAATACATGATTACATTTATGAATAGCATTCATTTAAAATATATATTATGCACGATGTTTGCTTCATTAATTCGACCGACCTACCTATTAACTCATTTTTTTTCTTATTACTTCGCAATTGGTTGAATTAGAAATACTCATGGCAATTAAAAATATTTTTTTCGTGATAGAACGAAATTGTATGAATAGGTCATATTTAAATTTTATACTTTTAGTTGACGAGCCCATGTATGATATGTGCATTGGAATAATAAAATATACATATATTGTTCAATTTGAGAATAGAAATTTCGGGACGTATTGTCTTGGTGTTTTATAGTAGCGACTATGGATCCACTGTCATCAAATAACCACAAGGGATATATATATATATATATATATCTTTCCCTTGTGGGATATATATATTTGTTATAAATATTTAGTCCAAAATTAATATTAGACTATTTTATTACGGGGGCGGCTTAAGGCGGCTAGAAGATATAACGTCGTTACTACCAGCAAACAAACATCCTGACTAATAAAAGGCGGAGACAGTTGTACAGTTTATTTTTTTTTAACAATATATAATACGCACGTATGTCAGATTTTTGTTCATTCCGTTACGAATGACGGATTGAACAAAAATATGTGTTGCCTGAAAATTGATCAAACTTTAGAGATAAGATTGATATCTCAATTTATAGTCGCAATATTTTTTCACGATATACGCGATCCAGGTAAGACAGGGCACCGTCGGGTTAGCTAATGAATATACAGAAGAAGGCCATTCTGAAAGTAACGGAAATAGGCAATAATCCGTCAATTATCCAAAACCAAAAATATCTTTATCATCTACTAGCGCGTAGTTTCCATTGCCATCGAAATTTAGGGGATAATATAGCTTATATTTATTTATATATTTATTTATTGGTAAACCGTGGTAATATGTGTACAAAAGATAGAACTTAAAATTTTGTGTACAATAAGTAGGTTCACACGGCATGAGTTGTGCGATCAGGCGAAATTAACATTAAACATAAATTTTAATTAGTGATAATGTAACTTTCTATTAGTCAAATACATTTTGAAATCAGTCGAGTAATTTTAATTTTATTCGTTACAATCATAATCATATTAGCCATTGGAAGTCAACGTTGGACATAGGCTTACCCGAGAGGGGGAATTTTACACATATTCGCCGCTCTGAGAAAGCATATTAGCAATCGCGCGCAGCTTTCACTATGGGGATGCTACTGCCCATCCCCCGCCATGTATATTCGAGCTGCACTAATTCGGATGGATATAACAACATTTGCCTGTTCCGGTACCTTAGTCGCCTCTTACGACACCTGGTACAGAGGCAGGTATTATTCTACTCTGCCGATACCTAAACGCTCTCTACACTCTATTCGTTACAATACAAACGCACAATAATACAAATCGTTCCTCTTTACTTTCAATTAGGTGTGTACAGTTTGATTTTATGAAATACATCTATCTTACTCGGTGAAAATGAACCATTCTAACGATAAAAGAGTTATTTTAATTGGTCGAGTAGATTTTGAGTTAAATCATACTAAGATCCTAAATAAGAAGTAGTTAAGATACCGATATATATACAGATAAATTGATATTGAAGAAAAATAACGAATAAATTACGCAACTCCACCAAACAAGTGTGGCAGCAACGCATACTGTTTTCCCTTACAAACAAGTGAAATATCAACAGGATATTCACAGCTTCTCTCGTTCGCGCGGCCTGTTTAAAGTCGCACGTTAAGAAATCAGATTCATGTATACACCACATCCAGCACCCACTTAGCATCTATTTCAATTATTCATCTGTAGGTGCTAACGAGAACAAGTGACGTAAAACTATTGCGCATCAGAATTGATCGATGCGTTCTCTGCGCCTGGCGCAGCCACAATTGATATAACAATGAAGTTGACCTATATCTGGGTCACTGCACAGATAAAGTGCGAAGGTACTTGCATTTGAATGTTCTGATAAACAAAGTTTAAAATAGATGACAGATCTCCTACAATATCGTCTACACGGTACCTTTTCAACTTTTTCATATCAACCGTAGGATGTCCACTGCCGGACATAGCCCCAGTAAGAGATTAGAATAGAACCGGTTGTATGCTCCCTGCATCTAGTGCAATCCTGAGGTTTCGCAAACCTAGTCAGATCGTCTGTCCACCTTGTTGAACATCATATGCTACGCATTCCGTCTGTTCCACTGCCATGCGCACGCCACTTCAATATGCTAAACTAACATGCTAGACTATGTTACTAATATTTACGGATCTCCTCATTTCTTATTCAATTGCACAAAGCAACTGCGAACATTGCCCTCTCGTTGAGCTACTTTATGATAAAGTACCTCTCTTACGTATTCTACTGCTAAACAAAAGCACTAGCATGGATATACCTACTGTACCAGTAACTAATGTATTCTTTTACTTTTGCTATTCTTTATTGATAAATAAATCTTGTGTGTTTCTTTTTTTTTCGTATGAAAGTATATTATTGCGTACAAGCTTTCACTCTTGCCTACTATACACAATATTACATATCGCCAGCGAAGTTTTAAAAACAGATTTTTTTGATTAATCTGTACAATTTGATACAACTTAATAGATAGGATTATTTGAATCTCATTAATATAAAAATTCATGACAAACATATGGAGTTACGACAGGACAACTTCTGTTGCGTTAGCTATTTCAACATATTTATTTATTTATTATTAATAGAATTGTACGGTTTATCCCAATTACACAATTATAAAGTTGTAATAAAATTTAAGTTGTTTTACATCGAACTTAATTGTTAATGATTTGACGTTGTAAACAAATACATCTAAATCCGGGTGAGACGAGACATAAGTGCCTGCTGTATACGACATAATAATAATATACGACATAATATACGACATGGCAGAAGCGCAAACAGATGATGCCTTCGTCCGTATCAAATTTACAGATGGTGGTCAGGCACAAAAATACGTGACAATTGCTTTACTCATTCAGGCGAGTCCCCATTTCCATGCTATATTGCAATAGCGGTTGACAGCTCTACTCGAGCTCTCCTGGTTATCAGAGAATTCATCGCCAACATTCTCAGCAAGAACTTAGTTGGGTACATAAAGGGGTAATAGCCGTATCCTTTTATAATAGCAGCAAAGAAAAGCTATATAAATATTTCCATCCATTAATTACATATTTTGATACCGGGTAACGACCCGGTACGTAATGACGCACCAAGGGTTAACACTCTTGGTGCACAAGATTTGCGCCAACATGGCTATCAATTTACGTAGCTAACCACTAGTTAAAACCAACCAACAGACACAAAGTATGTCATTATCATCATCATCACCGCAGCAGTCTTAAAACGTCCACTGCCAAACATAGGCGTCCCCAAGATAGGAATTGGTGCAAAGTACATACTTGCATAATCACATGATTAAAGTGTAATTAACGATGTGCCCCAGCTGATAGAAAGCACGCGGGACCGGCTAGAGATGGGCCCCCAGGAATGGATGGCGGGATATGACGCCGACAACCGCGCACTGCTGCGCTACCTGCACGGCTGCTGCCTCGCCGCCATGGGCCTGCCCAGGCTCGCCATTGACACGCTCGACTCTGTATTCCAGTGAGTTCTTATATCTCTTGTATTACTTCAATAGTTTACGTTTTATATATTCATTGTCAAGGGACTACTTCTTATGGTTGGACTTGTTCATTATGTACCACGTTGCTGCGACCTTGGGGGTAAAAAAATATAGTTTCTGTCATTGGCCGTAGATTTTTTGACGGTAGTGATGCTGTCTTGTACGCCAAAGTTTCGTTCCCCACCCAGGACAAATATTTATATGATGATATTTATATTTCTTCTGTGTCTGGGTATTAAATATATATAATTAAGAAGTATATTTGTGATCCATCTGTTGTCTGATGTCCATAACACAAGTGCTTTCAGCAACTTATCACGGAATCAGGTCAATGTATGAGATGTTGTGGAAATTTATTGATTTATTTAAGCTAATCGTGTCTGTTTTTATTATAATAATTAAATACAATATACATCTAAATAGAATAATATGTCGATTAATATTTATGCGTTTAGTCAAACATCGCAGTATGGATTAGTGTCTTTTACTAGTTCTTTTACCTTTATTTTCCAGAGAGATGATTTCCAGAGAAACGTAAAATAAAAATATCTACTCACATTACTCAATACTCAATCACTTTATTGCACACTATAATGTTACATACACTGTCAGTAAAATACAAAATAGACACAAAAAGTAGACTAAAAGAACTTCAATAGTTCTTGCTTAAACTCGAAGTAATATATATGATTATAAATACACATATTACAAAAATAAGTATATTCTTATTAATAAATCTATTATTTTAAATTAATAATACTTAAACCAACCAAAACTCTAAAAGGAAATAAATGTATTCATATATATACATATATATACATTACAAATATATAACTACATACAAAACCTTAGAATCTAATCGTAAAAGTTTAGTATTTAAATATTTTAGTTTAGTAGAAATAGGAACAATGGTTGCGTAAATATTTGTTACGAGAAATATTTTAGTTCACTTTCGGTTTTAGTTTGCTTATGTTGCGGTGCACTGCGACAAAAAAATTATTTACCTTTCGTACATTTTTAAATTTCTCCCATCTTAAGTGAACAGTAATGTAACTTTTAGTATGTAAATTCTTATGAGAAAAATTTATTATAAACGTAATTTCGTTATATTTTGAAATAGATTGAAGAATGATATAAAAGAGGACACCTTCTTGCTGCCGTACTCGGTGGCCGAAATCGCGATGTGCCACTACCAACTCGGCAACAAAGACAAAGCCATACAAATGCTGCACGATGCGAGGTAAAGTTTATTGTAATAACCCGTGTCATCGTTAAACATTTTCGCTTTGTTATAACTTTTTTTAAATTATAATTTCATAAAATTACCAATTTTGAATAAAATTAACAAACTGAAATACTAACAGGGGCCGATGGCGCAGATAGTAGTGATCCTATCTTGTGCGCCAAAGGTCATGGGTTCGATCCCCAGCAGGACAAATATTTATTTGATGAAATTTATGTTTGTTCTGTATCTGAGTGTTAAATATATGTATTTAAGTATTATATTTGTAATTCCACTGTTGTTTGATGTCCGTAACGCAAGTGCTTTAAGTGACTTTCACGGAATCAGGTCAATGTATGAGATGTTGTGGGATTTTATACTATAGCACAATCACTTTTTTTGTTGATGGATAAATTTATGTCAACTTTATATAAATAATGTGTAACAGTATTATTATATCAACAGAATGTAGCCCTCCCCGTGTACGAGCCAATTGAAAATATTACGTAGATACCACTACTTGTTTAAATATACAAATTACAGGAAGAAGTACTCAGGCTATTCTCTGGAGTCGAGGTTGCATTTCCGCATGCACTCGAAGATGCAGCTCGTCAAGGGGACCAGTGCCGAGAAAATTGACACCAAAACCGCTAGCACTGAATAAAATACAATTCTTATCAGCCATGATCAAGGTAACAGGCACTTCATCAAGCCAAAACGTGCTCGTTACCTTCAAGTAGTAGACATTGTAAGTGGTACATCGGATTTAATATAAATATACTAGTTAAAAAGTGGACTGGTATGTATATTTTGATAAGAAATATACCAAATTTATTATCGAAGTAATAGTTTTCGAATTAATTTGTTTCAAGTACAATTTTTAAATTTCGTTACGTGTTTATTTGAGAGATAATTTAATACTTTAGTGTAAACTGATTTGTACAAAACAGACAAACTTTAAAGTCTTTAAACTGTACAAATAGAAACATATACTTGTACCAAGAACATTTAGACGCATAAAATAACTGGATATCAGAAACGCATTATGTTTGTCAGGTACGTAGTCTCAGGACAGAATTCACTTCGTAACCTTAATATCTCTGAAGTCTAATATGATAATTCGAACATGAAAAGCATTTTTACGATTCGCAATTATAACAAAAACTACAATTTGAAATTGTTTCTGTCTAATTAAACTGAACTTTAAATATCCCGTTTGCCGAGACGAGCACACCGACCCATCATGAATTGGTTTTGTGTATTATATTGCATGTATTACACATATATCAACAGACCAACATACCCAAATCTGTAAAAAAACATTACCGTCTATTTTGAACTCAAAAGATTTGACAGATTAGGGTAGGTAAGACATGTAGCTGTGTGTACAAATGAAACTAGAAAATGCGAATAGTATGTAGATTTTATATACTTTACTACATGTGTTGCGAACAAAATAGTTAAGCTAAGTGAACTAAAGCTTGGGAACTCCTTTCAAGATAATGGTACACATATATAGTTAAGTTAGTAAATGGGTGAAAAGGAAATGTCAAAATATGAATCACGGTCGATAACGACCTTCAGTAATAAATAAATACACAAACATAGTTATCGCAGTGTAGATCAGATGACGAAGAGGCAGTTAGGCACATACAATCGCTCTTATTAAAAACCTCAATGAATGTTATATAATGCGTGGGCGTATTTCACATCTGAAAAATTTTAGTATTAGTATATGCGGTTTCAGATATTTTATTGAATTTTGATTATTTGCTTTACATATATATGAAGCAGCTGTTTAATATAACGATGTCAATTTAAAAAAACAAGTTTGAGCCATTAAAGGTTTATTAAAATGTCAAAATTTTAGAGATTTAATATGTAGACGAAGTTCTTAACACTGTCTAGCCGCATATCCTTTGAACATAATGTAGCTAACCTTTGTATACATCGTAAATTATATTAAAATAAAATGTATTCCATATTATTTTTAAATATAAACTATTAGTTAAAAGTCTTATTAAATATTTATTTAGGATCCTACTCGTGCATTTAAATAATTTAAAAAAACATATTTGGCTTGAATCTCTATGTAATATTATAGGAAACTGCTCGTTCGTATATAGGTATTGGTTCAAAAACGTTCTAACCACAAAATAAAATTCCATAGAGATATTTTCCATAGAGAGTCCGAGCTGTAGATCTGTACTATGTAGTGGGTAATATACATATACATTAAAATAGAAGAAACATCAAATATCTGCTTTCTTAAAAATATATTCATATAGTACAGTATAAAGAAGATTAATAAACAATGTAATATTTTTACTATGTAATATTTTAGACAACTTTTTTTGGTACACTTTTTTATAATGTTCCAAAAATGTATTTCTAGATGTGATATAGAATAGAACATTGTCAAGTCAAAAGTTATAAACTTTATTGTAGTTTATAAGAATAAGCCAAAGCCATTGCTATTTTGGTTTTAATGACGTTTAAGTTTTGCATTTTGGTTATTATTTTTTATAATTTATATTAAGTTTATCTGCACCATATTATTTCACTTGCATTTTTTATGTTTAATCAATATTGTTGAGCTTTTGTTTATATATTATTAAATTATTCTTAATTTATGTGCGTTGCTTGATATTGTTAATTAGTTTGTGCGTTAAATATAAAATATAAGGGTATCACTCAGATTTTTGTTCGATTAATATAATTCTCGAAAACATGCATTCGCTAGTTGCTCAGAATGGATCACTCGACAGAGTGGTCATAAGGCACACTTCATACTCTGTAGTCAGTTATAGGCCCGTTCATTGTTCCATATTGCATTTGTTTTCTAAGACATTACTTCTTTATGTAACAAAATCTGTTTTATACCCAATTCTGTCTATATATTATTATACATTGGGTATCTGTATTATACATTGGGTATTAAATAGAAAAAGTAAACTTATGCTTCAGTTAGCGATCACTGCTCCTGTATTTATTTCATTTCCTAAAACGCTATCAGCGATCAAATTTCATGTCATTTAAGTCATACAGATAAAAATCAAAATAACACGAGGCTGTGACATAAAAAAACTAACAATATATATTAACAAAGTGACCAGTCTTAAAAGAGGTAAAGAAAGAGTGGTAAGTTTGACAAAAGTGTAATATTATTTTACCTGTGTAGTGTGCCTATTCGCAGCGTATTACATGCTATGAAATTGTATCGTTGATACAAGATAATATAATTATAATTAATGTGTATGGTATAAAGTTTCATTTCTCTAAAAGGTTCTTCAATTGTGGTATGTTAAGGTAAAAGTCCATTCATTCTAAGTTATTAGTGTTTAATATGGTACCTGGTTTAATTCTTTGCGCTTTGTACTTTTACGCTAATATTACGGAAATTAGATTAATGTCTGAGTTACATTTTCTTCCTTAATATCCCTACCACTATACGAGTTCTCTCCGCTGAAAATATCTAAATGTTAGTACTTTCGTGTGAGCCTAAATAGTGAGTTTATAATACCGGTCGTTGGACGAGATGAGGTAGCACACCCGCTCGCCCGATGGGCGTGTGTCCATCGACGTCGGCATTTGGTGGTTAAAACATACGCAGTGTAAATGATGATAAAACTGAATTATTTGTACAAGGTTTCATTATTTTGTTAAGGCACACAACTGTTTTTGTAATTTGATTAAATAACTGTAACACTATGGTATATTCTAATATATATGTGGGTAAAACTATAATTGGTCTTTTCTTTGTATCTATTTACCATTATTTACAAGTAAGCCAGCTCTACTGCATAAGTTTAGAGTCAAATCCGGATATAACGACATCGGCTATTACGACCCAATGTCAAGAATAATGTATGAACCCCTTTGTAAACTATTAAGTAAGAATACTGCTTATAACAAAATCGGATATGGCGACATTTCGCTTACAACGATGAACATTTTTGATTTTCATCGGCCAAAACAACCAACGGTTTACTTCTTCCAAGCGAAACAAGACGAACAATTTACATAAACTCTGAAAATATTTTGCCATTTAACCTTGCATATTTCATGAATTATTTAGTGTTCTAATTGACAGTGTAAACCACACGTTGATTTAATAGGTATCTGCTTTTAATTTTGTGGTTTCTGTTAATTTTGTACTATTGAATAATTGCATATTATATGGAGTATACAAAATAGCAAGTCGAATAGTGAAATTAAAAATGAATGTAGTCTCACTTTCTACAATATTAACGATTTGGTAGATTAATAAATAATAAAATAAAAGATCTAATAAGCTGAACTTCAGTGTACTTTATTTTTTACATAATAAATTATCTGACATTACGATATTCATACCCATACTAATACATGATGACAATAAATATGACTAGTTGTGTAAGTATGTATATTGCTTATAACGAGTATCGGATATACCTACAGACCGAAAAGGTATGGTTCCTTCAATGTATTTATTATACATATTTGCTTTAGCAATTATTTATTTGTTTTGACTTCGTTTCGGTGCATAGTTTTTTTTCTAATTCATTCCGTTTACTGATGGAGTTTTAATCTCGGGCTCTAATACCTACTACCTTCATACGTTTCGTAATAACGATTTTTACACACAAACTTGGTCCTGCCTGACTGTTAGAAATAACAAAACAGAGTTATCAAGTACGGTGCAATTATTTAAGAGGTATTAAGACGGTATTCAAGAGAATTACCTACATTTTTACGATACATTTTTATTTATATCAATCTTGTCTATTGTACCTACATATCTATGAAAATATGATCCATTACCATATTTTGTCCTATTTGAACTCAATTAGAAAATTTTAAGGTTCAAAGTAAATTAAGAGATATTGACAGATTTGCACATGTTTTGACACAACAAATAAAGTAAAATGTTTACATGGGGTAAACGTCATACTGAAGTCACCTGCATTGGTTCCTCACTTTCACCTGTTTCTACCGTCAAATAGCAGTGTTTGTATTACTGTGTTTCGGTTTGAAGGGTGAGATACGCAGTCAAATTACTGGGAAGTTTGATACAATATCATCAAGTCAAAAGGTTGGCAATGCGCTAGCGGTATCCTTGTGATATTGCGAGCATCCGTAGGCTGCACACGCCTCGCTATTTCGCGGACTGCATGATTGTTTGTCGATCTGGACTGATAAAAAAAGGAAAATCATATTTTTTGATTTCCTACACGATCAAATAAATAACGCCGATGATGAGATCCAAGGATCAATACTTGCAATTTTATTCGTATGGTTATCCATAGCATAAGTAAGCTGAAGTGGCAGTGGGCAGGGCACACAGTACGACGAATCGATAGCAAACGGGGCAGAAAGGTTCTTGAGTAGCGGTCACGTAGTGGAAAGCACAGCGTGGAACGGCCCCCGCTAGATGGATGGATGACCTGGTGAAGATTTCGAGGAGTTGATGGTTCCAGGTGGCAAACCATTCTCTGGCATAAATTTGATGAGGCCTGTGTCCAGCAGTGAACGTCTGTTGGCTCATATGATAATGGATAATCACAATTGGGAAGTTATCGCAGACGATACACGTTATAAACATAGCAAAAGATCTACCTTCACAAATCTGAATAGTCATTTAAGTAGTACATAAATACGCTTTTTTTAATTCAATAAATTTATTAAAACATGGATGCTACTATTTCAAAATTTAACGTAGAATAGGTATATAGGTTGAGAAATACAAATTGAGGAACTATTAAATATTGAAATCGGTGACTGATGCCCGTGGCAGGACGACCAGTGTAGTACAGGCAACAGGCAAAAATAAAGTAGTTGTTCCGTATTCTCATTTTTTTTTTGTACAAATATTTCAAAGTAAATATTATGCTTACCTACTTGTACAGTTGTTACTGATTTATTTCAAACAAATATAGTATGTATAATAAATAACAAATAGTAGTGAAGTTTCGATGAATTTCAATATGTTGATCTGAAGCATTGTGTACAGTTTTATCATTTGGCTAATAGCGGCCCGCGGTTTTACCCGAACAGTTCCTCCTTTCCAGTAAGAATAATTAATTTCAAAAGTAGCCTTAGTCACACCTTATAATATCAGTTTCTCTTAGTGCAAGTGCCAATATAATCGGTCTATCCGTTTCAAAAATTATCCGGAACAAACAGGCAGACTGACAAAAATGGTAAAATTAGTCAATTGAACTGGTCGGTTATTTGTTAACATTTTAATGTGATTATTTATATTTATATAAATTTTACGAACCAAGCGGGATTAGCATTCCCAAACGACATACAGACAAACAAACAAAAATCCTAAAATATATTCTATTGCGTTCATAACGCCTGTAATCAGCTAGCTATCAGTTACGATTTTATTATATGTATAACACTTTTACACTGAGTGGATAATGTTATCAGTCGTTGTATATACATTTATATACACCATATAATCTCTATAATTTAATGCAGTGAAAATCCACAGACGTACATACAGTAACAGATCAAACTACCCATATCTGTCAAAACTTCGTAATCTATATTAATCTATAAAATTAAGCTATTGAGCCTAAAATTGACTGTACAGATTGATCTGTTACTTATCGTACATTTATTCCATTTCAACAATGACGAGGCAGAAGAAATTGCGCTTTGGGAATATTCTTCTTAAGGTCCGCAATTAACTTATAAGCAACTATAATATAAATAAATTGATGTATCTGTAGAAATATCATATTTACTGACATAGGCTAACAGATTAGCTAGTGGAAGTACCAGACATGGAACTGATTGCCGTTTGCACCGTAAAGTTCTGGAATGGAGACCGGCTGACAGGCGATCCGAATAGAACTTCAGAAGCGCGCCACATGCAACCAATTCTGCTTTTGTCGAAATCTCTTGGCTCCCCAATCCCAGACCCAGCGATAGTCGTTTTGCGGCTACTACGATGAAGACAGGTGAGTACACGTTGATCTGTCGCCTTGCGCACTTAGTAGCCCTTGACAATCAAGTGTCCACTGTTTATCTTTTTTAATAACTTTGTAACTGTTACGTATCATAATATTTATCTTATCGTATTCTCCTTTCATGCAGCGTTATTGCTTCTGTAGTCAACGACGATCAACCACATCACACAGATGTTCTGTTAAAATTTATACTATATTATGCATATTAACTATACATATAAACCTTCCTCTAAAATCATTGTACACAGGGCAGACGGCGGGAAGCGACTTTATACTATGATTATTGCTATATCTACTCACCGTAAATAACGTGAGGAATATGCTGTGTGAGTGCATTTATATTGCACATGTGGATTTGATGTGTATGTCTGAGTTTATGAGTGATCGGAAGTTTGTACTGAGTTAATTAATTTTCCGTGTTGTTGGAATCCAGTGTTTCATGCACTACTAATTAATCCACTAATTTTAAAGTGTCTTTTTGTTAAAGTAGACTGAATAAAGAGCAGCAAACCTAGAATTAAATACAATTGTTGTAAACTTTAGCTCTGAGGCACCTTTCTATTGCTATTCATAGTTTATTTTTCTAAATTTACTGTAGCAAAACATATTTGGGAATGAAACTTCCACAGGAAGTTTTAGGATTAGGGAGTGGACCAAGTGAGGTTTTAAGTCGCCGATATGACTAGTTCTTAAAATATAGAGCTGTCTGACATCGCATATCGCACGAGGAATGCTTGTACAGAGTGGTGAAGTACCTTATGTATTTCCGGAGCATGGCTTTAAGAACTGGCTTTTGAGAGCGTTCTACACTAATTAAAAACTAAGAGAACCTTGGGGTACTGGCGAAGTAAAATAGTAGCTCCCTCTGTACTAGGCGTAAGAAGTGCCAGGAGTAAGCTGCGACTAAGGTACTGGGACCGGCCGATGGTGATATATCGATCCCAAACAGCGCAGCTCAAATACAACAGGGTAGAGATTGACAGGAGCATCCTCGTCGCGAGGCAGCGCTTTGCGATTTTCACCAGACTTGCCCAGCGCGGCAAATATGATTAATTGGCTGATATGATGGAAGATATACAGTAAATAAGCAGAAGCAGTTTTGTCTGTGGTTTCAATTTAGATGTTGATCAATATGAACTCCTAGGTATTTTATTGAATGCACTCTGGAAAGGGGACATGGACAAGAACGAGTCAGATTGGAGCACATATGAACTCTGTGTTTGATTAAGTTATCAGGGATTGAGTTGAAGGATAAGTTCTTAGTACTTATTCCGCTGTATTTTGAATTTAGGACCAAGTTTTTTCGCAAAAAAGATCGTCAGTAGTATCGTCAGGATAAGAAACAACGCTTGAAATTTGCATGGGCATACAGCAAAGCTCATTCGGGTAAATGAAGACGAGCGTGGAGCCTAATATACTTCTCAAGCAGTCATCTGCAATGTGTCTAAAAACAAAAAGTACTTTCGGCCTGCACCTAGCCTACGTTTTTTTTCGAAAGAACCTATTGCTAGACTACTCAGACGTCAATTCCAGCGCCATCGAATAAGAGGGCGGGGTCGACCATTACTAAACAATCTGTTGCCCGTATTATCATGCGTGCCTCGCGGCTACGACCGCGCGTCCTACGTCCCGCGAGGCATGCGGGAGCGACGGCCCGATTACCCGAGGGCGCATCTAAAGGCTTGACCTAGGCTTGGGAAAAGAGGACATAGTGAGCGGGGCCGCGCTAGGCTGCCGGCTATCGCTCGTTGGAGCAGGGACTGCACGCGTTCGCCGGCGAACCCGGTTTACTGCTATACGGAAGAAGTGTCTGCTTAGTGTTATTGATTGTGTGGTGCCAGTGAGAGTGAGTGACGCTTTGACAGCGGTTATCTTATCGGGCGGGTCTTCTAAGACGTGACGCGGCCTACGATGTCGACGTACGTCACGGATTTAACGATTAAAGGATTAGAGTGACATCGTGTTTGTCCTGTCCAAGCAATTGGAATCAAAGTGATTTTCGTTGCTTGACCATCAAGCGCGCTAGCACTTTCCAGTTTCTTCTGTATTCTAAACAAAGTGAATAAAGAGGTATACATAGGTATTTTGTAAAAACAACTGAGGCTTTGTATTGATTTTGTCCCGACATTTTTTACCATTAGAAGGTATATTGGCCGATGAAGTTACCTAAGCAAGATGCTGTGAATTATTTTATATTCAGAAGTTCTCAGTTAAAAGCTAAAGCTTTTGACATACTTATCTACAAAAACATCATATGAAGTTGTGGCACCGAATACAGTAATGGTCTACGCTCCTACTATGGCCACTCAAGTTAAAGTCGACCCGCAGAAACGTCCTGGGGTGACTTTTTCTTATATTACTTTAGGTCGACAAACAAGCATGCAATCCACGTGATAATAAACGTCACTGCAGCCTATAGACGCTAGTAATATCACAAGGATATCACTTACGTGTTCCCAACCTTGTGACTTGAAGATTATTTCACATTATGTCACATTACCCAGTAATTTCACTACCTCAAACCGGAACACAGCAATCCTAAAAATGAACTCAAAAATTCCTTCTTCTTCAAAATTTTAAGCTTCTAAGCCTTATAATTAACACCCGGCGTCGATGTCATTCATTCAGCTGGTCAGTCGTCCAGATTCTCCTTTTTATATACAGAAGAAGAATGACAGTATCAGTTGACATGATTTTTGGGTGCAACTGTACTAAATATCATCAATTTCATCAATTTCGTCAGGCGGGGTCACGTGTGGCAGCTGGTTTCATGCTAGTTGGAGGAAGTGCGCAGCGATTCCTTCGAGTACTAATCTCATTCTTTGCGTGAGAGTATTTCATAAAGAAGTACTTCGTTTAGGTTCGTTCCTATTAAAGTTAAGCCTGCGTATTCTGTAAATTGTTGTTGACATGTTTCTCCAGAAGGTTATTAGTATAAAAACAGTCAGAGTTTTGATACTAATAAATTTTTATTTGTGGACTTACTAATGTCCATATTTAACCAAGGTGACTTTTCCTTTAACTTGATAGTTTGACCAAGTAAGTGATTATACCTTCTTTCAAGAAATTTTGCATGCATACTTTAAGGCAAAGACAAGAAATCGGGACTGATACTATAAAAAAAGTAAAACAAGTGTTGTGTTCGAAATTTGGCATATCAAATCAGTAGACAAATGAATGCCGATTGACGGTCCGTCTGGTCTAAACGACGTAGTCAGGCGATTTATGATTTATTTGAGTGGATTACATGGAAAATCTCAAAATGAGTGATCAATTGAAGACAGTTTCCGCAATGAACAAGTTGTATATCGGAAATTTGCCAATCGAAGCTGATGAAGCAGCCGTGAGGCAATTGTTCGCAGAACAGAATTTGACTGTAGCTGACATTTCTGTAAAAAGAGGTGGCTACGCTTTTGTCGATTTTCCAGATCAATCTGCTGCGGATCGCGCCATAGATAAGTTGCATGGTAAGCAAACGTATTAGTTATGAACAAAATGTTTAATACTGCTATCTTTATACAGTTTTCATTAAACTACAACACAGTCGAACACACGGGATAATCGTACAATTAAGATTTTTTCCATTTCGATCAAATGAACTGATATTACTGAGGAGATATTCTAATTAGGGACCTATATCAAGAAAACTAAAATTATTTATATTAAAATTGTCCTTTGAATATTGCTGTAGTGTAACTCCTATAATAGAGGTACTATACCTCATAGAAGAATTCTCATATTTTTAGACGATAGTTACGACATCTTGTGTAAACTATAGAAATCACTCGTGTCGAGTTAGACACTAAGGCGTCAGGTACAAAAAAAGCAAGTACGAGTCTAATGAATCACATTTCTAGTTTGGCTGCAATAGATGGCGCTACTTTTTATTTTCGGGTTTGATGAGGGTTTGCAGTTTATCGATCCGTTTATTCGTTTTAATATATTTCGATTTATTTTTAATACACGTTTCTTTGCTTTTTCATGCTTGTTGCTCCACTCACTTTTTCTCCTACTAAAAAAAGGCTTTACATATTGATCTATACCTAGAGTAGGTACCTAGTGTTTAGTAGTATGTCTACTTTCTAATGTACACTTATCCCAACGTTTCCTACTTTGTATATAAACTTTTTTGTATGTTTGGCACGAATAAACTTAAAAACATCTGGACAGATTTCAATAATTCTTTTAGCTATAATTTTTAACAAAACCTAAATTAAGGTCCTTACTAATATTTAAATAATGTGATCCAAAATAATCCAATCCAAATATAAAAAAATTGTCTTAAAATGACTCATCATATGCGAACAAAACTATGTCCTACGATATCAAAGAACATTAATATCTATAAAAAAAACTCACGGTACCATATACCCACTATTGTAATTGCCACTATAACCGTATTTTTGAAAAATTTTAACAATGACCATACCATTCCTATAATATCATGTTATTCATATTATTATTACAAATCATTATTTTTTACATTCCTACATAAATTATTTTTGACTGTTTCAGTACCTGTAAATAACTATTGACTATAAATCAGACATTACATTCAAAAGATATTACGAGTTTAAAATGACAATCTAAACAAAATATGCCGATTGCGTTGTTGGTGGGGTCTGATGTGTGCGGACTATCGGCAAAGAACGGGACGCGGGACTATTTCAAAATCTTCAAAGTCTATTGATGTCCTCCCTAAACGTGTAACGTGCAGCACACAGCTAATGCTATAAAAAGTATAAATACCTACCTTAGTAAGAAGGAACGTGTACGTACTGAAAGATCGATCGGAACCCACGTTTGCGTGCGTACCTACATAGAAAAATACCTACATAGTGGAAATAAAGTTAAACAAGAATATACAAAACGTCGAATTGTCGCAATTGGTGAAATATAAATTTTTATTCAACGTCATTGCGTGACCTAAATAATATGAAGTATCGTCAATAGGTTGCACTCTAGCTAGAGGTAGACCTCATATAAGGTCGTCTGCCCTGTACCTCACCTTTGCCTATTTCTGCCGCCAATGCAAACGTTGCTAATGTTTGTTAACTTTATACCCTTCGTATTACGCAAGCAAGTGTACTAATATTTGAATCTCTGTAATCTCACTTTGCACTTCAGAATTTTGTAAAATAAACCATTTCATATTCAATAATGAAAAAATAATCTTCGTCCTTAAATATGAAAAAACAAAGCATAATTTAATAGTTTACCTTTGAAATAAAAGGGAGGTGGCTCGAACACATGACTTAATTTTTTTTATTTAATTAACTATTGTGAATGTTTGTTTCAGGTTACTCATACGGCGGCCTTCCCTTAGTTGTGGAGCCATCAGTAGCTAACAAAAAGATGTAAGTTCACCGAAGCCTACCTTTTTGCTATAGTATCGGCTCTGACAGCCTGGCAATGTCGACGGGAGTGAAGCATTTGGAAACAGAACCCATTATGAGCTCTGGGATATTCTTTTCTTAGACGGCCCAGCTTGTTTACCCTGGTATCGTATTAACAGTCCATTGTGAGCTTAATAACAATAGTTGGTAATATAGCATACACCTAAATCATAATAGAGAATATCCAGAAATTTCTAGAATGAAGTAAACGTGAGTTCAGTGCTAGATTATATATTCAAGGCATTATTAAAATTGGAAATTTTCTGCATTATCTAATCTCTTAATCAAATTGTTTTAAATCGAAATGTGCCCAATGGATATTAGCGTCTTTTCTGTGATAAAATAAGTATATTTTAATAGTAAAAACACCCTTTAAAGCTTTTTGTCCCGTATAAGTGGTTACAATTAAATTAGTTAATTTAATTGAGAAATTAGCTGAGCTACATTATTGTGACTTACTTTCACCAAAACTAAGCACTGTGTAATAAAGTGTATATGAATGTATATTGAGAGTAATAAGGAGATTTACTAGCTAAATAATTAAATAATAGTAATAGTTTTAAAACTCCAATCTCTAACTGTAAACTTATCTTCCTTAGGAGAAACAATATCTTTACTTTAAAAATTCATCGCATTACTTCCTACACCCCGGCCTACCTAAGCAATAAAAATAAATATAGGTTTAGAAACGTTGTTAGAATAGGAGACTGGTACCCAAATAGATGACGGTACGTCCGTATGAAACAATTTTGCTTAAATGCAAACTATGCGGGGGTAGGTCCTTCGCTAAGTTATCCTCCGAGATTAGCACCACGCCCTTTGTCTAATTCAGACAAAAATGACACTAAGTCGTCCATTCTACATGTTTTTGCAGTCCTTATCTATCTGCACTGCACTAGTGCAGTCGGGCGTAATCTGTACTTTTTTTTAGAACCCTCCCAAATGGCTGTCATTCTGGCTTATACCTAATTTATATATTATATATTATACTTAATTTAGGCTGCCTTGAATCTACGTTTATGCCCTAGTTTTGAGTAATCGCCTTTAGACTCAATCAGATCTCAAGTTATGTGGAGTCTTTCTTCACGCTTTACGTTAATGCTGCGATGACAATCGACACCAGGTGGCAATAGTTTAAATAGGCAACCTATGCATCGACACAACTAGGGTACAAATTATCTAAAACATTTTAATGATTTTTATAATTCTTTAAATCTGTATAATATATACAAACTTGGAAGTTGGTGAGGATTTATTAACGTTGTTACTATTTTACGTCAGAATGGCTCAAACGGATCTGGATGAAAGTAGACACGGTAACAATATAATCTAGTTAGTCTTAAAAAGTTAATATTTTGTCCTGAATTATGTACAAAACGGTTCTCGCGGTGTAGATTCGTCCGCAAAGTGATCGATATGACTTGCGTTGTTGTAAACTAGAGGCCAGAGAATATTTTTGTCTCGAAAATCTTAAAGATCGTAATGAAATTCACTCAACTTTTTTCACAAAATTCACTAAGTAGCGGACAGGAAACTAGTTGACAGTAAAAAGTAAATCACTTAACCATAAATTGTCAAACAACGATAAGTCAATAATACAAGTTTAATATATGTACGTTCATTCGTCTTGTTGTTATCGTAAATAGTAAGCGTACGTTGAACCCTGTTAATAAATTGTAAGGTGCATTGAACGAACAAAGCTTGGCTGCTTATAAAATAAGTCTAGCACTGCTAGACTTAAAACACGTAACAAAAGTAGATAACCCCAAATAATAATTCCCAAATATTATTTGCAATGTTAAATACTTTTAAATTTAAATCTGCATAAGGCGTTTTTTTATATTTTTTTTATAATTCTTATTGTTTATTTTTTCGTATTTCTTGCTCTTACAATTTTTATGCAATTTGTTGCAGAGTAAACGTATCAAATCTACAAAGCGCGAGTGCTACGCAGCTGAAGGATAACAGCACTGACTCTCCGCCCAGCGGATGGAGGTAAGTCCACACTTCAGTTTTCTCAACAGGAATACACAAGAAAACAGAAGGGTACATGACAGTTAGTGTGATTTTTATTTTAAATCAACATTTTGGGCGATATTTCACATTCAAATTATTTTTTTTAACATGCTCGAATTTTATTAAGAAGTTAGTTGACGCCAAGTTGCTCACAAAATACTTTTCTCTGGATTGTTTATTATGACAGGGAAAATATCCTACATAACTTAATTGTATATTGTAGAATAACAGCTGCCTTAACTTTGGTTGATTTCATATAATTTTATAAACATACGTCAACCCTTTGTAATGTAAATAATATAAATTAAAAATTATGATGCCAAATACCATAATGTCATTATAAAAATCACTTGCGACGCTACTACGCTCGATAACTGTCAAGCTTTAATCAATATATTATAAATATATTCAAAAGAGTAAAGTTGCTATGTGGATGAACTGAAATGTCTATGTAGTATTTATATACTGCAGTTTAATTTTACTGACAGCGTCATAATGGTTCGGTAATATTGAGCGCTTGCAGTAATGTAGAACTAGGGAAGCAAGTTATGGTAAAGTTTGATTAAGCGGTTGGCCGAGGTAGACCTGGAATGGTACCCCCATTATTCGGTGCGTATTAAAATATATTTCTTTAGTCATATTTGGACATAATAACAATAACTTTGCCTTCTACTTAATTACTAAATTTCACACTTTGGCTATCAGATAACACTGAAATGTACTTTAGTACTGTTTTCCGCCACCACTTATCGGTCAGGTTTTTTTTGTATGATAATACTCGTAGTAGTATCAAATAATCATTCACGGTACACATAACTACTCAAAATAGCTATTCAATTATTAGAAAACGTCTGAAGCCTGTATATTCCTCTTCGGGTGTTTGTTGATGATAGTGAAGGAAGGACATGTGCCGTTATGGTGGCGACCTTTAGATCCCTTTTAGTTAGGAAGCATGAAAATAACTTAAGTGATAACATTAGGACTTAACATTAATAGGAGAATAAGATTATTTATTTTGGAATTCTGCAAAACTGAAAGATTTATAGCCATCAACTAATTCTTGTGTAAACCACTCATGACATCCGCAATAGTAATATATAGGTACCTGTTACTATAGAATTATCTATAATAAAAATACTGAAAACCATGATAACGAATGTACATTTATTACTTGTATAACGTTAATCGTTGTTGTCAGATCACAAGATAATTCATTAATAGATAATTTCATAATTTTTAATTAAATGTAGTAATGTTTTTTATCGCCCCTAAACATGACTGTGTGTTAAGAATATTTTTGTTGATATCAACTGCTGGCGCGTACCCTATTGTAAGTATTGTTAACTGGGCCGTGCCATGCGGCTGGGTAAGTCAACGCATCGTGCACGCATTCGGTAAGGTGGTTAATAATAATATCGGTATTCAGACCGATCCGAGGGCTACCTGTTAGGTTAGGTTAGGTTAGGTTGTTCGCAGTTGGTCTATGTATGATGTTGCTATTTATGTTTCTTCTTGTCAGCTCTTGGAAACGTCCGTCTTGTTTTGCAGATCTTTGTTACGTTGTCGTTTCTGTGGCGCTTCGTCTCTTGTTTTCTTTTCTGGTACATTTCTGATTTATTATTATTAAACCATACCATAAGTATTATAGTTCGTCAAATTACTTTTCGGAAAGACCGATGAATATATCACTCGCCTCGAGTGTCTTAGATGTTAAACTAATTTACCGATATTGTTAATAATTTCACTACTGCTACACCTAGTAAAATCAAAGCTCGGATAGGGTGACGAATAATCCCACGTTTTCTTATTCACATTTTAAGCTATGTAAATTTATTCTTGCATATGCACCTCCTAAATAAACACAAGAATATTTTGGGCGCACCACGTTATTGTATAGGAGACCCAATGACGAATTTAGTAGCTGTATTCAATAAAAGCTACAGGTCGCGGTATGCTTTATGGTGCCGTCGGCAAGGGTAGATACGAGTTGACGCCCTTATCTGTAGCGCTGATCTCCGATCTATAAAGAACATGTGCCCTTGTAAAGCACGCTCTTCAATTGAAAGCCGTCAAAGTAGTACCTACCTACATTATAAATAGAACGACCCAGCAACACAATTCTGAGGGGATATGGCGGTTCGTAACGGAGGGGAGATTGGGATTCCGTTTTCATTTAAAAACGAAATAAATTAAATGATATAAAATAATGTATGTACAGATGGTAGAAACTGTGCAGTATACACTTTTAACGTATACTTGTATGGATTCATCGTTAATCGGGCGGGGCGGGCGAGAGTTATAATGGAGGTGGAATTGGAACGGGGTGCGCTGCGTGACGGATAGTGGAGCTAAGTTACGGGAGTGCCCAGGCACGTGGCGCCCGGGCGTGAGGCGCGTAGGCGGTGTGGCCACGTGGCGCGATCGATAGCCCGGCGCATGCGGGGTGAGGCCCGCCGTACACCGGCCGCCGCCGCCGCTGCGCCGCCATTCAGCGCGCCCACCCACGGGGCTTTCATAGGCAACTTGCCGGCAGTAAAGAATTTTCTTAATGAACGTAGCATTTAATCGTAGTTGATGATGGGCTTACTGTCTTGTAACACCAGAAATGTCCTCTAAATCCTCTAATAGAGTTTTCAAATGTTTTTGATTGGGATCTATTATTTTAGGCCGTTTATTTCGATGATATTTCTATAGAAAGATACAGACAGAGTAAAGGAAATAGATTTTAATTCTAAGTCAACATGAAAGGTACATGTTGACTATGACTTAGCAAAATTAAACTAATTTAAACAAGTTTACTTGATAAAACATATCACTTAAACATCTTGAAGGGATATTATTAGTGTAATATTCAAAACCTGTTTCAGCACCTGCCAATAATGGGTGCGATAATCTACTGGGAACTAATCTTGCAGATGTGTGTTGCATGTTGCACAACTGTCCGATAAAATTCCCACGGGCAGGCAACATATTTAACAGTAAATTTTGTCCACGTGTATCAGCCTCACAATTGACCGGTTTTATCTGGACCCAAGTTTCACTTTATTACTCATACTGTCGGTATTGACCTGATAAGCTGACAAAGGTTCAACAATTCTTTGATAATCTCCATACAAGGTTATCAAAAATTTAAAAATTAATTATTTCTTTTGATAAGGAGCTACTAACTAATATTATTAGAAACTTTCCTTTATAATTTGCCAAGATCAGAATTCTCATTATATTGTTAAGTGTTTTATAAACATATATATCAGATATAGAAGAATTAAGTCATCAATATATAACAAATAAACAACATATATAAACGAATTATGATCGTCATCGTAGAACAACGTAGCAATTCGATTTAAACACGAACAATTTGGTTATAATATCACATAAACCTCGGTAAACTTCAAGATATGTGTGAAATTTTAGATATTTATTTAATTCTTTATATTTTTCCTTTCTGACGACGCTCACGGTGATTTTGTCGACATTCCATTTAGTAGGCTCCCTTGCGAAACTTGTAATGTAATTTGATCTGTTAGCCGTTTTATAACGTTATTATACGAGCGTCGCAGCAACGTCCTGCGAGGAAATGTTACCCTAGTATATTATTGATTTTCAGCTACCAGGGATGCAACTTCTCCGGGCAAATAAATATGCGTAGCATAATTTTATACTCTAGCACCAACCTAAATTATAAATATAGTCATATTCTTTATCATGACTCATAAGGTATCCATGACGAACACTTCATATGAAACACCATGTTGGTACTTAAGCAAACTTATTTCGATTATTCCGCAATATCTTATTTATTTTACTATGTCGAAGTTGGCTTAACAAAGACAAAAATACCTACTCTATACGTAATTATATTTTTAACCCAGGCTGCCACGAGTTATTATTATTATCCAGGTTACGAGTATCATAGGTACTATTGATCCCGTTACATTTGATTTATTTTGTTTAGTTTGATGTTGACAATTTTCGTCAACTCTTTAAAGAAGTGTTGTTTTGTTAAAGATAAATTAAAATAAAATATCAACATAATTAATAAATAAACATGTGGCACGCAAATAATCAATTTTTAAATGAAATTATCACTATTTTTCTCTTCATTAAAATATTCGGGACGCTTTAAGGAAAATATGTTGCTAAAGCGCAAAATATCTTTACTTAACATAAATCTGTAGAGAGGTCATTTCTGCACATGAAATACATTTCCAAAATAATTATTAGAGATCGATACTGCACATGAAATACATTTCCAAAATAACTATTAGAGATCGATACTGATGCCAAAAATGCAATTAGGAAAATTTTTTGTTTGTCTATCTGTATAACCGTTATAAAAACAAACTACCTACTCTACGTATTTTAGCGAAACTTGGTAGTTATTTTTCATACCTCTGGGCTAGTTATAATATACTTTACATCACGCTACAATCAATATGAGCAGAGCAGTGAAGGGAAATGTTGGGAAAACGGAAGAGGTTTCTCCATTTTTTAAGCTTCCGTCGCGTGTGGAGCATTAATTGTTAAAGCTACACAGAAATGATGTGCGATGGAATTGTTTAAAAAACTTATATAAATACTTAAAAATATACAATAGCATATGTCTATCTTTTATGGTTGACTCACAATAACAAGTAACTACCGATTGCTTAGCAATTCGAAGCTTTCTGAAGAACAAGAAGTTTTATAAAAGTAAGCGGCCTGTCTACTCTTACTTTATAAAACTCAGTAGTCCGTAATTAGAAAAGTTTACGTTACATAAAAATAATCATGGAAACCTGTATAGAAACACCATGAAATAAGCCATCGGGCGTGAATACTGAATCATGCTATAAAGATTATATTTGTATACGGTCGCGAACGCACTGGCGCCAAGAGGCTAGCAAGTAGCTTCGTAAAACAGTGAGTCCAAAACCTTCACTAAGAAGGACGTCTCACAGCTGATCGCTAACGGCATGTACTATCCCGTGAGTCCGAAACCTTCACTGAGAGGGAATTACGGCTCACAGCTGATCGTGAACGTCATATTTTATATCAAGATTATGAAACTTTTGCTTAATTTGAGGACCGTTATTTTTCTAAACCTGCTCACGGAAATAAAGATACAAAATAGACGAAGGCCTTGCGCTATGCAGGAGGATAATTTATTGCAATTTTTATTAAACTTTGGAAGTAAAACAAGCAATGTTTTGACACTGTTTAGATCGAGTGGTCATTAAATAAGTATAAAATTGATTTGTTAATGCTGTTATTTATTGGTTTCTCTACTAAGGATTAATGATGGAGTTATGTTAGAATTAATCATATATTTCATTATTTCGTTGTGTGTTCGGATATTAAGATTTTATCATTGCAACCATTTAACTATTTTTCTGGAAGTCAATTTGTAATTTGAATCGGGAATGGATATTATTTAACGCTTACTATTAAGCTGCTCATTCAAAACATTATATTTTACTAACCTACGTAACCAATGTATTGGACAGTCAGATGTCAATTCCCGTCACTAGAGAGCGACCCAATGCCTTCCCACTGGTGGCCAGCATATGGTGTAAACTAGCGTATCGCGGCATGCGGAACCGGTGGCGACGACAAACATTTAAAGCGAAAAGTTACATTTCCAATCTTTCGATTTCATAGGTGCATGTCAATACAGAGTGGAGTAGGAAAGCAATTTGTAGTTTGATTCCTTGAATATAAATTTTTCGATGAAGGTAACCAGTCTGTTGGTCCAGTCGTTTGAGATTGGCCTTTATATAATTTATATTTTTATTATTATTATTATGACGGACCAAAAAAAAAATGTAATTACTGTAAATGTAATAACATATATTCACGTACACATGTATATTGAGAAAAGCTAGAATTATTTACGGCCATTTTTTATACGTTTACGTATACACATACATTACATTTGAAATTTTATGCTAAAAATACAATTATTTAAATTTTTTAAATTATTTAATTATTTAAATTTTTAAAGGATGAAGGAAGACTGTCAATGGTTTAATGACGACTAAATAGTGTGGACTTAAATGCAATCTGCATGAAGGCTCAGATTGCAAGTAACTAGAAGAGACAAATCAGTCGTAGATAATCGGTTTTGTTTGTTTTGTAGGAGTAGACTTAGCTTTATGTAATATTTGTTATGGTGAATCTTCTTGCTCATGCTCTTATATAACATAAGCTGACTTATTCTAAAAAACTATATATTTTCCTAAAATTACATTTTCTCAATATTGGCCATTACACGTACGTGTATTACGTACGTGTAGTACGATTTTAGATGCAACCTAGGTTGACCAACTACTTCACATACCTGCAAACTGCAAATAGCACTTGGGTACGTGGGTAAAATAGAAGTATTACTAAGAAATCCCTTCCTACTCTGGCCTGGGATTTAGACCACTTCATTTATTTTACCCTAAAATCTTTAGCTACTAATGCAAGTTATCAGTAAACAAATCTAAATTCAGTAATCAAGGTATGTATATAAAATAATGTACTCTTACTTATTTGGAATTGGTTAGAATTCGGACACTAAAAAAGCTTAGTCAAGACAAGATTAGTCAGTACATCTAAGTACTCAAAAAATCTGTTACGGTTGCAACCCCTGATCTCGGTCCAAATATAGACGGCGACCCTGAATGTTAAGCGAAGGGCAAAATTGAAAGAGATAATAAATAAGAAACATTAAATCTTATTCAAATTTTATTAGCAGTTTAAGGCTGACCAAAGAATAATATTTGTTGCAAAGGGTCTGCCCCGCCTTAGCTAGAAGCGTGCGCCCCAATTAGTTTTGCGCGTCAGCTTCTATCACGCTTTGGCTCCGCCAGATGTCCCGATTTTGGCAAGGCATTTCGATTTTAGTTTAGCGACGAAATTGGATAAACAGACTTACTTACAACTACTACGAGTTGCTAACCCGCCCCCCCCCCCTGCACATATAAATAATTTCGTCTAGTATACAAAATATGTAGGAATTCATTAAAAAAAATTCATTTAAAAATTTAACACATATAGTGATCGGTATCACCTTATTGAAAATTTGATTATTTATTATTCAAAGTAGTTTTCAGCACGCGGCTCTCTCCGCGTTCACATCTCATCTATCGATGACATTTCCACCAACAACACTTTTTCAATAAATGGTCCAAGTTTAAAATTAATTATGTAAAAAGAACCGGTTTACCGGCTAAGCTGTGAAAATGTTCCAATGAACCACACTCTCGCATTTATAATATTATATCTTACTATGAAACTTAATGTAGTTTTTGTTGTCACTTAACCTTACTAGCAAAACCACTGAGAAAACTTCGTTTGTTCTGTTTTTGTGTGACAGACAACAATTAATATTAATTATTATTAAGTCCTTGCATATGAAATCAGTTTTGTACCTACTTGACCACTTTAAATGTCTTCTCTTTGGTTAAGAATTCCAAATTTAAATATATAAATTCATTTAGCTGGTACATTCAGGTTTTAGAAATAGTCACTCATTTGTTTTTATTCTATTTTTTTTTTCTTTGGTGTCGCTTATTACAGCACTATAATAAATTTAAATATCGGTTTACTATTTACGAGTTCTCCTGTGGCATCAGTGCTGCAAAAACAGCTCGAAGGACGGCGCAGGTGTCGGAAAATAAAGCAAGGCACGTTTTAAATTTAAAATTTAGAATTAAAATGCTATTGTTGAAGCGGATCCATCACAAAGAGGTAGCTGCAGGCTTTGGGGTAAGTGACAAAAAAATTTAACGACGGGAACGGGATGGGAACCTAATGAATTGAATGAATCGAACTTGCAAACACGCGTCCACGCTGTGTTAGCTCATCCGACACAATAATAAATATTAAATCGTATCATTACTTGTGATGAAAAGTGACTGTACATTAATCGAAAGCGCTCGTCGCTATGACTGAACCGTGGAGACCAAGCCAAAACCCTGCCCTAAACGAAAAAGTGTTAGGTGCGCTAGCGCCGGTGTCGTTCTCTACAGCTTTCTAAAATCTGGCCAAACGTTTAGGGCAGATATTTACTGTCGTCAACTGCAAACTTTGAAGTAATAACTAGATGCTAAATAACCGAGATTGGTCAATCGCTCTAGGCCACTGCTTCTGCACGACAACGCAAGACGACGACAAGACCACACATCACACTTCACACGCCACCACACACTGCACAACAAATAATCACTAAGTTACCATGAGTTACAATTGAAATGTCTGTTATATCCACCGTACTCCTCGGACTTTGCTCTAACATATTACCATTTTTTCCAAAATTGGAACAACTTCTCACAAGGAAAAAAAGCATCTCAGAACCGTCTTTTTTATTGATTCTTTTTTAGTAAAGGGACCAATGCAAAAGTGCACAGATAACAACGTTGCATATTTGCTAAATTAAATATATTTTACAATAAATACAGAACGCCAATTTTATATGTAAGGACCTAATATGTCGTTTAGGCTTGTGTTGTTCTATTTGATAGTTAGTTTCTTATATACCTCAATATCTTGAAAACATGTAACAACATGTCTAATTTCTGCTATTTATCATCATTCTGAAACCTTTTTAAACATTCCTACTGCATGAGAACTGCCATCCTTATTATAAAATAAGAGCACGGACCCACGACACGAGCCCAATGCTGATGGATGGTTTTAAAGGACTGCTAATTCAGGGGGATCTACGATAAACGTCCCTTGCGAAGCAAGGCACCAACGAGATAATAATATTTATGCATTCACAGACGTGCCTCTTAATTGAAATAATAATAATAATAATGAATAATAATGAATTAAGAAATAACCTACTATTTATATAGTAGTCTTATGCGAGGTACAGAATTAAACTCTGCTCTAATAGGACTAATAGAATAATAATAGAAATTATCTTATATAATAGATAGAATATAATAATATTATATTATAATAATATATAATATTCTAATAGACATTATCTTATATTCTTAGTAGTTTGTACTTGACAAACATTCAGTTTCGATAAAATTAAAACGATCGCCCTCTTTTTAAGCAAACCTACCCCTCTCGCCTACTTGCATTAAATAATATAAATATATGGTTGAAGTTAAAATGGTTTAAACATATAAAACCGTCAAATTCTGAACTATATTATTTTATTAAATGTAAGGGGATAGTCTTTTGGCTAGAATTTTATCTCAAACGCCTCATTATATTATATTTCATTCAGTGAGTGGTTTTCTATCCTACTATTTTTTTCTATTTTCTTTAACCAAAAACCCCAACCATTTAATTATTGATTTAAATTCCTGTATAGACTGTCAGTCGATAAACGATTAGGTCATGTCAATAGCCTGTCCACGGTAATAAATCAACATTAACGATTCTTCTTTTTTTACAACAAATCTGTTAGTCTCATGGCTATGGCGTGGCGACAATAGAATCGTTTCATATATGCAAACCTGTTTAGCCCTGATGCTCAACGAATCAATTTAATATATATATTAATAGCTAGGGAGGTATCCGAGCGTATGGCGAGCTAGGGTTGGAATCTATGCATAAAGCAAAATAGAATAAATTAATACTTACGCCATCGAGTGTAGTCGACTACATATTTTTACGCTACACCGGTTACCTTTAGTAGTTGCTTACACGAGCTCCTCCGACAACGGTGTACAACGTCCCAAGGACCTTTTTTGAACTGGCCGTCCTGGATCCACGTGTCAATCGGGGAATGCTTTATTTTCAGTACTGGCGAGTTGAAAACGGTTATATAAACAACAGCAGCTGGAATAAAACTTACTTTTGGTTCCTCGTAGATAATAACAAATATACTGGCGCGCCCCGACTACGACCGGCTGCATAGTATTTTTGATCCCGTTGTTTCTGTTGCTGTTGGATTTTTAGGATCCTAAAACAGGATCCTCTAGATCCTGACATTATATATAGGTACCTACAACAAAAAAATAATAACCCGATTTGGTGCAGTCATTAGGGTATGCGCGCGAACCTGCATGTCGGTGAGTCATTTCTATTTATTTACACAACATCTCATACATTGACCTGGCTCTGTGGGTAGTCTCTTGAGTAAAGCAAGTAAGTTAAAGTTACAAAGTTAGTTTAAGTTACAGACTTCAGAGAACAGAGGAATCACAAATATAATATGTACTTAAATACATATTTTTAACACCCAGACACAGACAAACACAAATATCATCATATCAGGTGGGGATCGATCCCACGTCCCCCCCTACCACATAGCATCACTACCAGTTGCGTCATCGGGCCCGTAATTGATTATGTATTTGTATTGATTATTATTACGTAGTATAAATTCGTAAATATAAAATTAGCATTCAATTCGCGTCTGTGGTTGCTTATCCGATCCACTTGATTAATATTATTATCAAACTATATCATTTTCGGGATCTAAAGTTTTCACTTGTTCTCATAACTACATATATATAGAGGCGATACTCTGATTCTAAAGACGAGCGTGTTTTCTAAAGTATACATACTAAAGTATTTTTTATAATCATGATTAAAAATATACTACATACAAAATAACGGTCCACTTTTTATTAGTTTCGAAGTGCCTAACATGCTTTCCAAAGCACAAAGGAGGTAGAGATAATTAATTTCGGATCACCCATCCCAATTACCGAATACATACAATTGTTAGGTACGATCATTAAATTGTCTAAAAGTTACATAATTTCAATTATAGTGCGGCAGGTTAACAGTAGCCATAAACTCCTATGTCTATACAAATCTGACAAAATGTTGTTTTCAATATTAATCCCTAACTGCGACTTACTGAATTCAAAGTTGATTGAACATTTTTAGCAGAAATGTTGAGGTTTGTTTTATGTACCGTGCAAAAGAATCGGTAGAAAAAAGGAAAATAACATTATCCGCATGAGTCGTATATTGGAAAGTTATAAAAGAAATATTTATGGTTACTTACAGATACATGAATAAATAAACTCATATCCACACGCTCCGACGGAACCATTAGAGCACAGTTTCAATTCCACTCTCATTTAATGTTTTCCGCTCTAAATTGCCCTTAATTAAATTTTTTCTATGCTTCTACTGCGCCTTTTTCTCCCTCTCGTCCTCCCTTCAGCAGCGATTCCACGATTGCGGAAAACAAATACATATCCATGTATGTAGGATCAGTATTGTTAAGATATGACCTAGACAGCGATATGAACTTAAAACAATTTTTTGCTATTTGTTAATAAATTTAAATATTGCTCATAACTTATCTATTTTGTTGTCGTATGTCCTGTGGCGATACCCAGCGCGAAGGTTTAATAAAAGTAGGTATTTGTTGTCAGCTCTCTTCGAGCATTAGTGCCGGCCCAATGGATCTAAGATTATATTCCTAACACCTACAGACATCGAGCACGCGATAGTGCCCTTTGACAAACGACAAAGGCCGGATGTAACACTTTGAGAAAGAATAAGTTTTTTAAAATCCCTGTACGGAAAGAACCCAATTCTAATAACAACACAATTATAATGTAGCAAATTTTTATTAATTTGTACGAGTGCTAAAATAGAAATGTCCTTATCCAAAATGTGATTTTATATCAATGTAGGTACTGCAGCAGGAAATCCTCTGGATAACCGCCTGGCTTACGTTCGTAATTGTGTCCTGCTGGTTGTAGATACAGTCGAGTTATCCGTTCGATTGTTATTTTGTTAAGAGAGTCTAACTTGTCTTCATTTTCCAATCCACGGCGTTAATTATAACCGTATAAATTATTGGCAATTATATGTATTCAATTAAAATGTTTCTTCTTCAATTCTTCTTCTTTATTCCTGGACCGAAGAAGCAATCAAAACCTTATCATTTTTACTTTAAGGCATTAAATTATATATTATTATTATTTTATTTAAATATGTTCCAGAAAAAAGGGGAGATTCAACTTTATTATTGTGATAAGAAACTAACCAGCAAAATCGCTGCAAAAAAAATTCTAGTGTTTACGCCTAGCAGATTACAGTCTTTCACCGATGATTCCTATTTCGTAATTGTTAAATTTATTAAATTTATTTATTTATTTTTATTAAATTTATTACAAAAAATCTTACACTGGGAGCACAGATTGGGATCTGTGTGGCCTTTATATTCACCTCGACCAAGTAGCCACGCAATTGTCAACCAATATGAGGAGCGTCCTAGGGAGCCAGGATTTGAGAAGATGTGATTAAATCTTGGTACATAATATTAAAAACCACCTCAAAGATACAGTTTCCACCATGGCCGGAAGGATCAGAGCGTTTGAGATGATCGTAGATGAAGTACCTGTCTGCGGCAGACTGAAGATAAATTGTTTTGTAATTGAGGTTGAGACACATAATAATATACTATAAAATATAATAATTAATATAATCGTATAATAATATACCGACAAGGTATAATGCTGGATGATTTAATGAAGGAAATAATATGGTCACGGTCAAATAATCGATACGTTACCAATGTATTGCCCCTCATTGGTAGTAAGTTGTGTGGTCCATGTATTCCTTGCGACTCGGAACTTTGATTTCTTAGTGGTCAAACATTGCATTGCTCACATATATGTTTTGTTTTTACCATAATTAAAGACACACACCACTAAGGCACTCAGGTTAGCTTATTTTCGTGTGGAATTCATTCATTTAATTATTTAAAGCAGATAATGAAGTTAATTAGTTCTATGTAAAATCGAGGTGAAGTAGTAATATGGACAATGAGTCAGATTGAACGAGATTAATGTGCGAACATTAAAATTATGTGCGTGGACGGAACTTGGTCTTAATTGGTGATGCGTGATCTCAAAAACCACACGTCTCTTGGTAGCTTCCATGCCTCTCGTTGTAGTCCCGCAGAGTGAGGAGTAGTCGATAGACGTAGGATAGGGTCGTTGGAATGTATCTGCCTATTCACATGGACATTATTATTATTACCGCAGGCTAGAGAAATTAAGTATTATATCTCTTCTTCTTCGCATCTTTACAATACATATAAATAAAATTGAATTGCCTTTAATTCCAAATATACACCTTTTCAAAAACATGCGGACAATAACACACGACAAGGACAAGGACTTTCTCTGGTAAATATCTGGTATTACGAGGAGTATTTAAATTATTTTTATTATTTAATATTCTTACGGGAGAGGGAACTACGTGGGTTAGGAGACCTTAAAAACTAAAAACCTTGAAAACTTAGGAAAGGCTATGCGCTGTTGGTATTGTAACAAACAATTTATACGTGGTTATAAAACATATTCATGTCTGCTGGGAGCTGTAATTCTGTAATCTCTATAGGTAATTAATTATTTATTGCGAAATTTTGTGTAGAATCTACAAAATGTATTGTTCCAGTATAACGCCTTATTAGATATTGATACCTTACGTAGTTCGAAATGAAGCTTGTTCTCTTTTTTTAGCTTTTATTATAAAATCTGCGGATTTGAATTAAAATTTTAGCAAAGGATAATTTTTTAAGGTGATTTATATATGTATAATATATACATACTATATTGTAGTAGGTACAGATTTGTAATGTGAAGTCGCAACAAAAATATTTTTATGCGTTTTAATTTGCTAAGGCTAGGCTAAACCCTAATCTCCTAAGGAAAATCCTTTTGCATCTTTTATGATATTCTGGTCATTTACCATGCTATTTTATACAATACAGAATTATTTGTTATGCAAAAAAATACATTACATACAGTGAACATAATTTGTGAATAATAAAATTAATTAATAATTTTTTTTTCATAATTTGAATGTTTTTTCCTTGTTTATTGTTATAAGACTTTCCACCTAGACCAAGAGCTCGCTGGTTCGATGACTTTCTAAAAGTGTCTACTGCAAGAGTACGTAGGAAAATATTACCACATTTATATCTAGCATAGAGCTCATCGATTAAAAACAGAAAGCTTCGTAAACTAACCTAAAAAACCAGATTTTTCTCGCTGTTCAGCGCCGCTAGGTTTGGTGTGTTGTACCTAAATATCGTTGGAATGGTGCTGCGTTAAGCTCAGTTGAATTCACTAGTCGCGCTATAAATGCACATTTCCTGTTCTGCCCCGAGTTTAGTTATTTTTTCATCTAGGCCTAATCTTATGTTTAGAGCAATTATTTATTTATTTTTAGATTTTTGCAATCAAATAAATCTATTTTGTAAGTCGTAAGAAGCGACTAAGGTACCTGAACCAAGTATATCCATCAGAGCTCAAATGCTCAGGGAGGGGATGGGCAGCAGCACCCTTATCGCGAGAGCTGCAGTCGGCGATTGCTATCAAGCTGGTCCGCGCTGCAATTATGGTCAAAATTGGGGACGCCTATGTCTTCAGCAGCAACAGTGGACTTCCAATGGCTGGAATATATACATAATTGACTCTGTTCATATTTTTCTCCCACACAGCAAGAGCCTTCGATCTTAGTGGATTTTGCAAAGGGTTTTCTTAATTTTTCACCATAGGGTCTCAATCGGTGATAAGACAGGGCTGTTAGATGGCCATTCAATGGTTGGGCTACTCTTTGACAGCAGCCATGTCTTTGTTGTCTTGGTAGTATGGCAGGACGCAGTTTTGTTGAAAAATGCAAGGATCTTGTTTGTGTTTGAGCGAGGGAATAAAAAAGTGACGGAATGAGTGAAAACAATTGATACGAGGTAGTAGCAACAGTTCACGGTGGCACATCCGAAAAAATAATATAAAAGTATAACCGCCTTTAAAGGATATTTAATTAAAAAGGTAGGGTGGTAAAGTAAAGGGTATTACAGTAATACTTTATTAGCAATTGTTCTAACTTGCTCAATGTGGGCACAGTGCTACTGAATTTAAAAAAACAAATCATAAACGCTCATCTATTCTATTTTATCATTTTATATTAGAGCTGTTTGAAACTCCTTCGCCTAACTAGGTACTTTGCCCTGGTCATAGCAGTGCATATCATTGGTGTCAATAAATCCATTTCCTATCAGTTGCGCACAACATTGTATCTGAGCAGTTGCTTTGGTCATAAATTATATTCTTAACACTAACTAGCGGAGCTCTGCAATTTCCCCGCGTACGAATAATGAGCACTAAAAGTAGCCCAATTTAATTGTTGTTATCCTACATACATAGACACACACATCACGTGTGTGACCCATTTGGGTGTGCAGACACTATGGATCTCCACTTGTTACGATCATGGCATACCTCTCTCGCTTTTATTACTAGCATTAGTCCTTTCATACACCCTCGTTTGTTCTCGGTACCTCTGACTCGGCCCTTCGTTAATACCTTTTCTACCTGGTTAAAATTGGATAAAGTTGGAATTACTACATTTCGTATATACTCCTTATATTTCTTTAGTATATACATACATACATACATACATACATCAATCCTGAATCTGAGTCCGATCAGGGTGGGCTCTCTAGCTTCCCTTACTTGCATTTGTCTATTCATACAAGCTCGTTTATTCTTGGTACTTCTGACATGGCCTTTCTTTGATACCTCTTCTTACTGGTTAAGATATGTTCGCCGCGGTCGTCCTATAAATTCCTAAATTTAATTCCGTTCTATATATTTGTGCAGTAATTCTACTTTCATCCATTCTTCCTATATTTCCAAACCATTTCAACATTTCTTTCTCTATTGTTGTCACAAATCATCTTTTACGCCACATCGATCTCATATGAAACAGTTCTTTAATCTATCTCTCAAAACTAACACCATCCGTTGTTGTCCTATATTAGAATAAACTCGGGTAGAGAAGTTTAGGAAGTGGGGAAGCCTTGTGACATAATATAATACGGGACTGCGAATTGTGGGAGACTGGTGCCTATGTAGGTTACATAGGCACCAGTCTCCCACAATTAATATTTTAGAATGTTTATTCGCAACGCTTCAATTATTAACTGTAAAAATTGTTATTTGTGGTCAGAATTTATTTTCTGTTCTTACTATTTATTTATAGCATCAGCTATCTGCTACTCCTGTTAAAATCGGTCTATCGGAGTAAATTGCCTATTCAGTATCAACTAAACTATTTTAGTAATAGATACCATAACGTCGTTAAATTTCAGCAACATATTAGAAATAATAATCTATGAATAAACCTGAAACTGTAACATACCCATACCAACTACAGTTCGGTGAACAAATTGTTTCAGTATATCATTTTCAGATATGAATATGCTACCGCCAAATACATAAAAAAACCACGAAAAAAGAACTTATCAATAGCTTTTAAACTAGACTAGACTAATTCAAATACTAAACTTTAAGCTTCCCGTAATACATTAACATCTATGCTGTGTCATCTCTCTTTCTCTAACGACACCAAAAGTTCTTTTGGAGTCGTTTGCCGGTCTCAATCTTAAAAAAAAAGATATTTAAACGTATTATCAACTCTATCACGCCGCACTAATTGGAGCACACTGCAAGAGCATGCAAGTAACGGCTCACGCTTTTAAGGAATGGGGTATGTAGAAGCGTCATAAGAAATTGATAATAAACTAAATGTATATTATAGACATTGCAGTATAGTATCCTCACATTAGCGCACCTAATCTACCTAAAAAATATAATAAATAATACTAAAAAAATAATAAAAAGATATCTATAGAAAAACTATACAAATAGTTCGCACAGTTTTAATAACAGTATACTCATCAAGTATCTCCAACACTTTACAGTTTAAAAATTATGGCCATACACCCACCATGCATTATATACTCACTTTCGGTCGGCTTCGTAATTGATTTAACGCTTGGCCAAAAATCCGCGTTAATTTCTAGGGGTGAACCCTATCAATGAGGGGGAGAAATGAGTAAAAAACACAATAAAAATAATACTAATGAATATTGAACGACTATCAAGAAAAACGCAAGTTTAGAAAAAAATAACTTTGCGTCGACATTCCAAATCATTATTTTGAAAAAAACTCATAAAGGCTCAAAAAATAAAAACAACCTTAAAAGTCAAAAGATCAAACCTTATATATACTAATACTATAAAGACCGAACATTCGATTGTTTGTTTGTTTGGTACGATTTAATCTAATTTAATGTAATCTACTGAACTAATTTAAATAATTCTCTCACCATTAGAAAGCTACCTCTTAACGAAGTAACATAGCCTATATTATATTTGTTAAAATCAAACTAAAATGGAATGTAATGAGGCAAAGGCTTTTTTTGAATATTCATACAATATTCGAGATAATTTTACTTATAGGTATATCTATTTATAAAAAAGTTTTTTTTACTAATCTTCCCTTTCTTATGAAGTTGTATGTCTATTGACATATATCGAAGAATATACAATCGCTTGACGGATACTATGTTAGATAGACGATACATGTGGACATGTGGAGTGTTAGAGGAGGCCTGAAAATTTCTCTCGGCAGCCTCTTAAGGTGTGTTAGTAAAGCTGAGATTAAAAAACTAATATTCAAAAATTTATATTTTGTGTAAAAGTAAACATATTTTGTTTTAAGCAATACCTGTATTATATTATCCTGTAACGTTTTAAGTCCTTTCGCGTCATCCTGTCCCGCGCATCAAAAGCGCCATCAAATTTAAATTGTCTGTTATTTTAACATGTTTTTCACATTTACTATTTCGCCACCCCTAGTTAACGGGCACCTAATGCTATCGCTCCACTCGCTATTCCCCAAAACCACCGTTGACATTGACCTCTTAGTAATTTTGCATCGGCATTGTGCTTCTTTTTGTGCTTGGAGGTCAACTTTTTTCAAGCATAAATGGTTTGAATGCTTGAAAGACTACACCGTTAATTTATTGTCCCCAAATTTAATTCATTTGCAAATTTTATCTTCTAACGACATTTGCCCAGTTTTTTCATGTCTCGAAGCCCGTGTGCTCTGGATTATATTAAAAAACCCACGATTTTACCCCCTGTTAACTTAAAAGAACCGGATCATATCGCCCGCCCGCTTTATTAGTTTCTTCGTTTTAGCTTAAAGATCTTTTTTGCGGAGTTTCAAAGGGTCGAAGGGTGATGTTTAATCTAATACTGATATTGTAAAGAGGTAATATGCTGTGAATTTGAGTTTGGATATGAGAGGTAATTTTAAAGACTACTTATCCGAACCGAAAGCAATATTCCAAATACAAATATAATGCCCGATTATTATTGAATAGAATTTCGGATATTCTATTCGAAAGATCATATATAATTTTCTGGCAAAATTATATACTAGGTAGACCATAGATAACATATAGATATATAGATATTACAATACAATAGTTTGTCCATATTTAATTTGTTCGACCAAGGCCGATATAATGGAGGAGATCGAGAGGTTCTATTGAGTTATACGCTTCCGTATCTAAGCCTGTTAGCAGTTCGGCAAGAGACCCAAGAGCCGAGTTATTCCGACACTTCTCCCAGGTTATCCCAGACATCAGCCTGAGCAAAATTAGAATGACCCTGAATCAGCTTAAGAACAACAAGGGTGATGACGGAATCACATCTGAGCTTCTGAAGGCGGGTGGAACACCGGTACTCTTTAGAAGTTTTTTAACACCGTCGCCGCTGAAATTAACATCTAAGTCCAGCAATGGGTTCGTCCGAAAAAAAAACACCGATTCCTCGAGGGCATAACGCCAAAAATATGTAACAGGAGCAGTGCTGCTTTTCTGTAAAAAAGGTGATAACACTTTATTAAAGAATTACCGCCCCATCTCACTCCTGAGCCATGTTAACAAGCTGTTTTCTAGGGTCATTACGAACTGTCTCTAACCGGTTGAAACGTGGGCTGTGCTTGAATATCTTCAGCGGTGCCATATTGAATATCAGTACATCGAAGTAATGAGGTGTTTGTATGACAAACGCCACTATATCGATCCGAGTACAGGAGCAGAGTTCGAAAAAACTTGGCTGATATATCCAAAAAAAGAATACTTCCGAGCAAATTACAGAAATTATTTTTGTAGTATTGAAAGCTTATTGGAAGGTGCAAGGACAATGGCATCGCCGTTAACTCGCTGCAAGAGCTTAAACCAAGATGCTGGGAATTGACCGGTCAGAGTCGCCGTTCACAAACTAGCATAACGATATTTCTATATTAGCGATTTCGTAAAGATAAGTAAAGAAACTGTTGCAGTCATGAACATTTATTTTAACAGTACTAGCAGTATATTATACCAGTCTTAGCTTAGTAATTGAAACTAAATGACTAAAAAGACGGTGGATGGCACTCATTTTCATCTGCTGTCAACGCCATTGCATTGTTACTCAAGAAAGTAATTATTTTATCTCAAGCGCAACTCTAAAAGCCTTTGCCGTCGGGTAACAATCAACGAACTGATTAATATGTCAATCTGTGAGTGCTGTTTGCGCGTCAAGATTCCTTTGGTGCATGAATATTTTACACTATTTAATTGCCCTGCGTTCTGCCTCCATTTTATTCAATACTAGCTGTGCCCGCGACTTCGTCCGCGTGGAATAGTTCTTTTTGGATACCATACCTCTTTACCTTAACTTATATAAACTTTGAATGTCATGTTTATTTATATCGAATTAATGTCTTAAAAAATAAGTTTCAAGTTTCTAGCTTCAAAAATAGCGATACTTCCATACAACTTTTCATCCCCCCTTTCGACCCCTCATAACCCTTTGTAGCAGACAGACAGACAGACAGACAGAGTTACTTTCACATTTATAATATTAGTAGGGATTAGTAGGGATATTAAGTATTTGCTTCCCCTATTGTTATATGTATAAGGTTCCCGGTATAAGTTCTCTTACATGTCGAAACGGCTTATCGGATCTGGATGCAATTTGACTCATAAGTTTATTGATAGTCTAGTATAAAACACATAGGTTAATTTTTATCAGAATTAATACTTTTATTGCTTCTGGAATTTAAACTAGATAAACATTGTTTTTCACACCACATAATAAGTACAAGTATTTAAAAAGTTATGGCGATTACAAACAATCTAGTGGCGAAGGGGGCGGGCTTATGGACTCACAAAGGTAAGCTTTCATAATGTCAGTACTAATGCTCTTCTGTTAGTGGAATAAGCACACACATGGATACAAATTTTTCAAAATATAGTACAAGCCTCTCATAGTCGTATATATGTTGCAAATCCGGGGTATTTGTAAATATTATTATTATTATTAGGGTCATAATACTCGCAGGACGTATAATGCTGGGCTTAGGCTCCCTCAAAATATTCCCAATAGGGCTGGTGGTCTGCATCCAATAAAAATCATAAAGAAAAGTTCCATCTTGTTTTATATCATTAATAATAATTTATTTTATTTTCTTATATTATAAAGTCATATCACTAGCGTGACACCCTGTCAACTAAAGTTTATCCAGTGATTTCGCTGCCTATACTAGGCATATATAAATATATAAATATCACACATTTTTCCAGTGATTTCACTGCCACTCTTAACCTTGAAACCGAAACACAACAATGCGAACACGGCTATTTGGCAGTAGAAATAGGTTAGCCCGGTTCCGATGCTAGATGCAGATAGATATAT
>JACJUM010003259.1:13074041-13127423 GCA_020976665.1 Heortia vitessoides
TATATATATATATATATATATATATATATATATATATATATGTGTGTATGTGTATGTATATATATATACACACACATATATATATATTATATCTACTTTATGTACCTACTAGTAAATCATCGTAAATCGTTGATTACCTTATAAGATTCTGAATATGTGTAAAGAAATATTCGTGAAATAAATACCTAATAATACATTACATACGCATGTGTAAACTGAAGCCATTTTATATATTTCTACAATTTTTTTTATCATTTTTTTAGTAGGCGCTACTAGACTCAATATAAAATAAAACTAGCGGTTTCCGCTGTCAGAATATAGACTAATTTATATAATTATTTTAATAATTAAATATGTCCGGAAATAGATGAGCTGCAGAGGCCTAATTATAGACCTATAGGTAGCTACTGCCCTATACTCATATAAACTACACTTTACGTCACATTTTGGACAATTCACACAATATCTTTATAAATTGCTTATGTGTTGTTCTCATATATAAGCTACATTATTGTAATGTTATATTAAAATCCGTTCAATAGTTTTTGCGTGAAAGAGTAACAAACATCCAAAACACCATACTCACAAACTTTCACATTTGTAATATTAGTAGGATTCACTCAATATCTGCATAAGTTGTAGTTTGTGTTATTCTGATGTATAAGCTTAAACATTATTGTGAAGTTTTAATAAAATTCATTCAGAGTTTTTGTGATAGAGTAACAAACATCCAAGCATACATACTCACAAACTTAAACATTTATGATATTAGTAGGACTATCACGTAACGAATTATTCACGAAATAGCGTTATTTTAGGTATGCAACAAACTTTTCTTTAAACAGCTGAAATACTAATAATTCGCATGTAAGCATCTGAGTTAAAAAAATCACAATTTGTTGACAAAAATTATATATAAAGCCATTCGACTGAGGTGTGCGCCAATACGGCGCTGGGTGGCGTCAGCAGTTTCGCACCACGTGTTTAGGCAGCTCCAGCGGCAGGCCGTCGCCAGCCGGCGTTGTTCTGGAGACGCAGGGGCGCGGGCGCCGGAGCCCCGCGCGTTCACATGCCACCCCCGCTCCTCTGTCCTCCGCCCCGGCGCGGCGCCGGCCGGCTATCCGCCCGCCACGGACCGCGCGCTCTTTTCGCACTCCGAACAGTACTCGCTTAACGTGCGCACCGGTTTGTTCCGCGTGCCCGCTTTTCCATACCGTGAACGCCGTTCGCAGCCCGTGAATCCCGTTCCAGCCGCGAGTCGTTTATTATCACGATATGGACGGTGACATGTCCCAGGGTGCTTCCGGCGACGCCTCCCCCACCTACGAAGACAGGTAAGAACAACTTCTGCCAACTAACCTGTATTTTTGTTGTACCATCCATGCTATATCGCTAGGTACAGTAACATAGTTAGCTATTATCGAAAGAATTTAACATTAGTATCAAATTAGACGCAAGTTGAGCCTTCTTATAAGACGTTGGACCGATATTGTTGCAGTGTTAGTTGGGTCAAACAATTGACGATGACGAATTGATGGCCTATGAATTTGAGTAGGTAGAGATGGTACAACAATTAAGTATTAGAACTGACACTACTTTATCAGATTCTTGTATGCATTTGAAAATAGTTACATCTGACAAGACAATAATACGGTTTTTCATTAATATAATTCACATACTACTAAGATACAAACAATAACTCTGTAGTCAGTGTAAGTTCGTCATTTGGATCTCTTTTATTGACAAAGACTTTTAAGTATAACTTTAAGCTTATATATATTAGATTATTTGTCTCTCATCACCACGATTAATTAGAAATTCGTCATGGTTACGAATTTTGTTTATGTGTAACGAAAGTGATTGTTTACATAACAGAGTCTAAACAGTCTGACCTTAACACCACAAACAATAATGTATACAATATTTTTAACAGGTCTTTTTGATGGCGGATAGGTTCTACTGTATTTACCACATTTCATGCTTGCTTCTTTTATATACAATACTCTACTCATTGATTAGATATTACAAAGTTTTATATTTATTTCCAAATAAAGTTTAATTCATAATTAGTGCGATATTAGCCATGGTTTCGCAGGATCTAACGCCTGATATTTTTTATTTCACCTAATAATATAATTTTTAATAATATTTATTGTTCAGGATAATAAAATAGAATATTGATATAATACGATTTGGTTCTGTTAAGACGGAATTTGCGTAATTGGAATTGGAGCAAATTTGGTTTGGTAAGGTACTAGTCGGGTTCAAATTCACACTTATTGAATGAATTTTCTATTCTCATACTGTTAATGTCAAAATTCTCCGCCACGTCCTTTATCGGGGTGACAATAATGTATTTATTCGTAACCGAGACGTTCTAAATACATTTAACGCATCTTAATTATTAAAAAACAATTATTATGTAGATGTATATCTACTTTAGTTAGTTAGATAATGCAAATTTCCAAATTATTCCTACTTAATTAAACAAACTACACTGATCAGCCAGCGCTTGTCTTGGTTTGCTTTTCTTGTCGCGTCCTGCCCAATGCGATATACTTACTACCTTGTTATTAAAGTGCCAACTGATCGTGTTGAACAACATTTATAAAGAAAATCTATTCTTCGTCATAGAAACCCTAGGACGGACTTAACCAGCACCAAGAAAGGGTTGAAGAAAAGAATAATACCTCCATGACCAGTATTCATAAAGAAAAGACAATTTAAACACTGTTTCATATCCTACATTAATTGTTTGGTGGGCAACGAGTTACTCAAATGACGTAAACAATACTTAAACGAAAGTTCTATATCATATAAAAAAAGTAAAGCAGACTAGTTTTTTTATTTTGATGCCTAGCGTATGATTTATAAAATATCAGGACCACTATGGTGATTGTTGGTAGTACCTAATTCTTAAATTTCCCTATAAGTGTGATTATGCGCATGATTCGTTTGTAACATATCAATTCATATAAACTAAAGTTAAAAAACTTAAACTTGTAGTATTAAAATAATGTACTGAAGTTATTTATAGAAACTGAACAGCGGTCTTGCATTAAATAATGACTTAGAATAAAGAGTCCTTATAGTCTACTAAACTACCTAAAAAAAATAAAAACTATTACCTTTACTTGCCAAGGGTTCCTAATAATAATTAAAAAATAAGCAAATAACCTTCTAAAAATATCGTTTTCTGTTTTCTTTCGGGAACCTATTGCTGGAGTACTCAGACGTCAATTCTAGCGCAACCGGAGGGGTGGGAGAGGCCGCTCCGATAATTGAGCGGCCCTGGGCCCAATGATTGTACTTGCGTGCTCCGTTGCCTGCGGCAGCGCCCCGCAGGGTTCGCGGGAAGGACCAGAAATCGTGTCGCTCCATCTTAATATACTGTGAACGGAACACCACTTTTGTCGTGTTCGTCTTTGCTTATTGGTGAAATAAGGCTATTCTAACAAACATTCAAACTGCTAAAAATTAAAGTCTTATCACTAGTCAACTAGATCAGTGGGTAAGGTTTCTTCTGTATTTGTCCTAGGCACTTCGTCACATCTCTTGATAAATATAAATGTAAGAATACCTGACAAAAACAGGTTAAGGTTTCTGAATATACCTGCCCCGATGCAAAATATTTCGTGTACTACGAAAAACGTACAGGTAAAAACTTCTTTACCATCTCATGATCGGTTACTTTTGCACTATTTAATGTTGAAGCTATATACTAACTAACAATGGTAGGCGAACACTTGCGACATGTGTTTCAGTATATTTTTTATTTATTTATGTTATGTAAGGTCTTAAAAGATTTTGAGATACGTTAAAAGGAACTTTGGAATGTTAATTAAATTGCGGTTAACTTTCTTCTTAACTTTCTAACTTACTACTTACCCAAATTCAGTTCACATTATTTCACGAATTATCTTAAGTTTCATACTAGACCAACTATTTTGCACTGGAACTCGTATAAAGCAGTGTATTTACTAGTTTTGATTTGACATTTAACATACAATAAAATATTGACAACCCTTCGCATTTGTAAGTGACGCGGCGAGTAGCTAAATGGGCGACAACGTCACGGCGCCCGTCGTCCGCGTTCTATGCAAATATAGGCGGTTCCCAGCTCCATTGATTGTAAAACTGTTAATGGAACTACAAAATTTTGCATTTCTTCCAGTATTTTCTTCCTACTTATGAAATGCTGGATTACTTGAATATCAGGGCAGATTTCAGAGCATAGTTGATTTTGTACCTACTGATAAATAAATGCATTTTATGGAAATTGTATTTCTTTTATTTTTACTAATTAATTTGCTTGAGGAGACTTATTTAATCATGAAATCCATAATAGATTAGCAAAAATCTCTATAAAATTAATTGGAAAAAGTTGGTATATATATTTGTTACTATTTCACGTAAAAGAACTACTGAATGGACTTTATAATTATATTTTTCTATTCGTATATAATTTATAGGAGTATGCTCCAGGCGAAGTCGCAGGTATTTAGGCTGCTAGCTAGTATTTAAATAATTTCTTGCAAAAATTTAACAATATTTAAAACAATATAAAATAGTAGCCCAATAAGTATAATTAGAAATATACATAAGTGAATATTTGTTTTTTTTATAATGAAAATAAATTAGTGACAGTTTATGTAAAAAAAATTTATTAATTAACTCATTTTTTTAATTTATTTTTTACAGAGATACCAAAAATGCTGAGGAAACAACCCTTTTAAATAACTGCCTGTATTTTAGGATCAAGCTTTACGTCTAAATTTGTTGACTACATAATACTCAGCGACATGATAACATTTAACGGAGTAAACGCATATTAAACACAATTACATTTATTCAATGCCCAAATTATAAATTAACTAGAACGCCAACGTTTCTGCTATACATCATGCATAGGTATGATTGTGTGCCTGCAAGATAACTTGGGGGAGGCCCCACCCTCGGTTCCAGGTAACTGTTGCTCGGGAGCGAGGTCGTTGATTCCATTTACTAAGCTCAAAGCAGTCTGCATGTGTTGCAATAAATATATACTCGACTATACTGCAAATAAGTCTGTTATCCTCGCATATTGCACTTGTGCTCATTCATGCATTGATATTTTTCTGATAATATGGCCTTAATCTATGATTTCTTGGTTAAAATCCGTATTTTGCTCAATATTAAATTTTTTTGTATCTTTATCACATTTAGGCTGTAATCTAAATTAGTACATTTCCACAAATCTGTAGTAAAACGCGACACAACATTTTTTGAGTTTCACATTCAATTTCCATAAATACTAGTACTGATATAGAAATCTGGTGGTATTCCAGATTTCTATATCAGTACACATACAAATTTCTAGAGCCTTGCCAATTTTGGAAAAGTATTCATAATGTATTTCTATTTGTATTTCCTTATAGAAACTTTAATCAATAAATAAATAACAATCCTTAAATGGCTAAATTTGTGTTGTTCTATATATCTATATACGTACTAAATTATTTTCTTTTCATTGTTAAAAGAGAAATATCTTAGTCAGTTAGTTAATCTCGTACTTCGACACCTATCATATCGTCGGCATGGCACAAAAGCAAAATAGTTTCACTATTAAGATATGAACATATATTCTGACATAATCGTTAAATAATTCTAAGAAAATATTTTGTCACCAAAACTTCTTCGTGTATTTGAAGAATTTATCAAAGTAAGAAGAGTAAGAAGAAATAATTGTCATTAATTAATTAATAATAAGTTAATAAGATATTAACATGTAAGTGAATGTCGTAAGTGCTTACCCCAGGTTGTCGAGCTACCAACTCATAAAATGGTACCGTAAGTAAGGGCGTCATCGCATCGTCCATGGTATGGCCGGGCCGTCCCTGAATATGTAAGCCACAACGCTCTACCCGTGACGTGTGGAGACGTTTCCAAGAGATTGGTAGTGTAGCTAGGAGTGCGGAACAGTATAAGTACTGGAGCAGCTATCGCCTAAAAATACTGTTATAACCGATTTGACTGCATTAACGTCTAGAGCGAACAATAACCGCGCAGACCTTACAAAATCGTTAGCAGTAATCTGCTGGCACGCGAATAAGTGATCGAACCATTCGGAATAGACAACGATTCAAAACGCTGGTTATTCGGTTCAAGCTGACAAGAACACATCGTTAAGGTTTCCTCGCGACCACTCATATTTTCCTATGTGTAACAGGAATTCTGCGGTCCCCTCTGTACGTTTCTTATAGACGAATCTATCGAATAATAAAATAATCTGACGGTTTGTAGTAACGTTCGTCGAATTTGTGTGGACGTTTTACAGATTTTACTCCTATACGTAACACGTATATACTTCCATTTCCATTTTCCATTTTTTTTATTTTCCATTTCCATTATTTGAAAAATTACTTCAACAATGCAATTCAATTCAGCCCGTGCAATGCTTAAGGAGAGAGAACACTTGCAAAAGCCAATGTTTAAAGTGACTTCCGTGGCCTGCCATTGAGCCCGCGCATCGACCCAATTCATCATTCATGGAGCCTGAAGTACTGCGAATAACTGACCTGACGTGTTAAACACCCTGAAACTAGAAAGGCGGGAACAGTAATTTCACTTCAATTTATATTCAAATATTGAGTAACTCAAAAAGCATTTGATCTAATGAACTGAAACTTAGTGACTTTTTTAATGTTACAAGTTCATCATATCATCATCACCATAGCAGCCATTGCAAGTCCACTGTTGAACATAGGCCTTACCTAGAAAGGAGGTCTTTTGGCCATAATTGCCGCGCTGGGCAAGCGTGATGCCCATATTCGCCCTGTGCATTTGAGCTGCACTGATTAGGATGGATATACCGCCATCTGTTGGTTCTGGTACCTTAGTCGCCTTCTTAGTCGATTCTTATGACACCTGGTGCAGTGGGAGGTATTTCTCTTGTTTATTATTTGAATTCATGATATATGAGCGCCTGCTCTACTCACGTCAATGATAACAAACTAAACAGATCCTGGTCCAGTTGTATGACCGTGGTCGTCGCCGTTCTTGTGGCCAAAACCGTGAAAGAGTCATTGTTCAGAAGATTCGAGGTATTTATCCCTTCTACTGACAATACCTCGTGGATTGGACACCTCAAAGTGGTCGCCGAGCATGGACCAATATCGTAATAATAACAAAGCAAGCAGGGCAGCATTACCTCATACGAGAAATATATCGCGGGGCCTTTGATGGGTGACTATATATTGAGATATATTTAGAAATGTACTCTAAAGAAGCTAATAGGCGACTGGGCACATCGATCGAAGATCTGGAAATCGAAGTGAGACTCTGAAACTAATACCGGAATTCAGGGTGTCATTTGACGGGTCGCTGTGTTTGTAGGTAGATTTTGTATTACCGTCTTTCTAGTGGTTAAATAAGGCAGCAAATACATACTCGAAATCAAATCCCATTTGATCAAAAGCATCCCAGAAAGATTATGTCCGTATAGTTTGGGAACTTTGCGAGAACAATGGTAACATTCTAACTCTTTACTTAGTCAGGTAATAATTTGTTTGCACAATTAATAAACGCCAAATTAAAAAAAAATACTAAAACAAGAAAAATACTAATAATAGGAAGAAATGCTGGTAATTGAGATAGCGGGATATTTTGTTTTGAGTAGTGTATAATGTATTTATTCGTCGCGATAGACTTGGGTTACAAAGTAAGTTGCAGACTGATAATAATAGTCGTAGGACCGTGTGAGCAAATGAATGATTAACTTGGAAATATTCTGATTTGTCTGCATAACATTGCGTGTAAACGATAAAACGATCGTCATATGTCATGTACTATTTTTATATTTGCAACTTTATTTCATTATTACATATGTCTGCTTGATCAATGCCGTTTTGCTAAGTTAACCTAATGTATGTAAACCGAATACGAATAAACAATCAAGTGGACCTACCGAACCTAACATACGCTTAAATTAATGGGTTCATTTTCGCTTTCCAGCCGAAGCTGTTAATTTGAAAATACTGTATTACCTTATTTTGATCTATCACATCGGCTTCCGCCAGTTTTTGCAATGTAAGCGCATTAAAAATATTTACGACATCACAGAAAAATAGTATATTTTTTATTTGTCATCAGAAAAAAAGTGATTTTTACATTTTTATAAATTTAAACCTCTTGAATGACTCATATCAATTAAAAAAAACCGCATCATAATCTGTTACGTTGTTTTATTGCTTTAAACATACTTAGGAACAGGCAACGGGAATTTACATTGTTTTATACTTATAGTAATGTGCAAGAGCAATATAATACTCACTTTATTATATACAAGTACTTTTACGCACATACAAGTACTTTTTTATATATCTCATATCTTTGTTATAGAATAGTAAATAATGTACGAGTTCGTTGTAAACTAGATATTGGATGTAATTTATAAAAATATTACATATTTTATGATTTTAAGGATTTTTAATCATTAATATTATCGCCAAAATTAATTAAAGAGAAGAGAATATGGTATGTACACAAAAATAGCGCACGCGCAATCTATTTTAGCTGGTGGATGGTACGCTGTGCAATGTTTAAACTAACTAGCTCATACATAATAAAGGTGGTGTAAATAAAAGAACAGACCGAAATGAGGTCAGTTAGTCGGAACAGTGTTTTGTTTTGTTTATCAGGTAAAGTTTAGACTAAAACTTATCGGATGGAAATATACATATTTGTTAATAAATCCAATTTTAATGGTTCGCCAATAATGAAACGTGACGGTAGGCTGTCACTGTAGTCTGACACTCGCAACATGGCAAGAATGTCACTGGAGCGTAGCCAACCTCGTGATCCGATGTTGTTATGTCAATTTACCCAGTAACTTTACTCAATTCTTTCTCTCTGTAAACCGGGACACTGTTATAGAAACACTTGCATTTGCATAGTCGCAGAAATAAGTATTTGATAGAACAGAAATCACGATTTCCTTTTTTATTTCTTATTTTTTTTTTATTTTATCTTACGAATTTGAGAATTTTTTTACTTTACTACTGTAAGTTTAATACAAAAATCGTCTATATGCAGGCTATGCCCGCGACTTTGTCCCGTGGACTATATTTAATTTCCGGCAGCATTTTTATTTTTATGCTTATTATTTTGCAATTTAAACACATATATACACAAAAACAAGCTATCATGTAACTACAAATAGTTATCCCCTTTTTTACCTTCAGGCTAATAAAATCATTTTACACACTTAATATCGTATTTTATTTATATGTAATCGGAAAGGCAAACAATAAGGAATATAAATTAACTAATTTCAAATTTTTATCTCCTTACAACCCTTCTTTTTCATTAAAAAGTAGTTTGTCCTTTCTCTGATATTCTGTCCCGAATTCGTGATGGCGTAACACTAACAGTTTCAAATTTATAATACATATTAGTAAGTTGTCTTTTCGATTATAAAATTTTTAACTGTACTGTACTGTGCGAGCTTGCTTTCTGCTAGACGGACTAATTTGTGGTGGTCCGCAGACTGCAACAGCCGGCAGATGTCTGCGCATCGGTCCACGCGCCGGGCACGTGTTGCATCTCACCCCTCACCCTCCCGCAGATTTTCTGAAAGTGCACTTTCTCCTCGGTGCATCTCGCTATTTTGTCGCGCCCTTGAGGTGATTTACGTTCTTAACACAAAGGCATTTATTACTTTTTTGTTGGCACGCGGCATTCACGAGCCCTATTTGCTACTCGTATGTTTTACTAATATAAGAAGTTCACTTTGATACTTTCTTAATAATCAAATAACCGGAAATATGAGTGAAATTGTTCACGCCTCTGTTATGGTTATATAAAAAATGGATCCCATTCATCATGTTACAAATGCGGTTTTTTATTTAAAATGTTTACAAGTATGCTTCTTGTGATTTTAACAAATGAATAATCCGGGAATTTCGTTATTATGTCGGGTCATGTTCGTGTCTTTACTAATGAGTTGGGGTACAATATTTGATAAGTATTTGTAGTTTAAATATTATTGGGTAATTTATCCAGACAAAACATTACTTGCTTGATACCTACTTACGTGATTGCGGAAGAAAATTCTTATTTAGAACAAAATGAATTTTGCTAAAAAGAGAACAAAATAAAAAAAATAACGTAATTACAAAATTAACATAACAAGTGAAGTGAGTAAAGTGAATAACAAAGAATCTTGATCTATGTGGAGTTGTTTTCTGAACATAGCAATGGTTGTAGTGCATAATGTCGATGGGTAGGTGTTGCGTTAATGAGTGTCGCCAGGAACCTGAAGAGCGGGCGGCCACCGCCAGCTGACCCGCGCCCGCTAGCCACAACAAGTCGTGTGCGGTCGCCGGCTCCGGTGTCAGCACCGTTGACTCGTCGGTGTTACTTGTTACACCTCCTCGATTTATACGTCATTTTCAGTATCTACAAATCTTAGAATGATAAACTTAAATATCCCATCTATCATCGTGTCGTGTTGGTCGTAGCCATTCGTCATTTGCTTGCATCATAATAAACATTATGTATTCGTTTTTAATTGTGTTATGTAATATTAAGGACAATAATAATATGTATAAAATGTTTACTCGCATATTAACTAATTTGATTATTATTATTATATTCCACATTGTCTCTTTCCTTAAGTTTTATCAAGAGAAAGAGTTAGTTTATGCTGTATTTTCTTTAAAAAAAGTAGTATAACCTATAATTTAAATATTTTTTGTTATTTTTACTCTATCCTATTATATTGGAGCTGTATTGTATTACACGAAAGAGAGTTATCTAAGCTTACCCAACATCTAATAGGTAAGAGGTTCTTTTTATTAAAATTAGAGCTTCACCCCTGTCACATGCTGAGATAGATACTCCTGCAGCAGGCAGCATTTCATGCGTTAACCTTGCCGATTGTTCAATAGCAGCTACCTTATTATCTGGCACTGTCTGTGTAGGTGACTGACTTGTTAAAACAGCACATGTGAACAACAGCAACAATAGAATCCCACGCGTGCACTATCGGGATTAGGTCAGGTGTGCGGGCAGGTCGTGTAAACATGTGATGTCGTATTCTTGCCTCGATTGCGCCTTATCGTCGACAATGGGTGGTCTGATTATAAGGTGAAATGACGGTCCAAAAAAGAAACTTGGGCGGGTTTTATTCTAAACGGTCTGACAAACCCTTTATCGGCGATTGTTTTGTTTGTAACTACAGTCATTGAGCCTTGATAAGGATTGAATATTGTTTTAACATCAATCATTATTCCGTCCTAAACCGACTAATTTTCCTTGAAGAACGGTCTCACTAGCAATTCTTTTCTATTCAGACTCACCAGGTCTTCTTCAGATACGGACACGTTGGTTATGTGGATTAGTATTGATCCATGACCTGTCAACATTAGTCATCGATTGATAATTCATTTACAATCAACACTGTCATGTCATGTCCAAACGGTGGACACCGAGATCGAACTCAAATCTCAGCCGCCCTCTTCTCCGCCACTAGATCTTCTGAGGTCCCTCCGAGACTACAAGTCTCCCATTACGACGGGATTACGAATCGCGTCATTAAAGCCCTCCCGAATCACCTTATTTGCCTCTTAGTGGCAATTTTCAATGCGGCCATGTCTAACGTATGTTTTCTGACATGTGGAAGAACGCCGACCTCATAGTAAGTCCGGTAAAAATAATAGCATTCCTACTTCGAATAGGCCCATTAACTAATTAAAATCGTTAGGTAAGTTATTTTATTAACTTTTCTTCGCAGGAGCAATGGCGTTTGAAATAGTCGTGCACACAATTGCTTAATATTAAGCTGTAAGAACTCAACGTGCCAGAATTTGGTTCTCGGAATCTACGAGATTTTAGCAATCGCATCGAAGGAACGCGCTTCTCTGCCCACCCGACGGGCTTCCATCAGGGCCCGGTACTTCCTCCACTCCTTTTCCCGTCGTGGACTATACTACCCTATACCACTCTGGTCCGAATAGGCGTTTCGTCATTAGGCGTCTCCAAACCGCCGCGAACGATCTAGGCGAGTTGTTTCGTAAGTATCGTATCTAGGCGAACTCTTCAGACTAGTTCAGCAATGTACTCGTCTAGGAGTCCACTTTAAACTTCACAATCGAACTCGCAACGTTTGATGTCTCTTTTCAACTGGAACGTACTGTGGGCTACGCAGGTCAAATGCTTAGGCGTCACTTTCGATAGCCAGATGACGTTTGGATCTCACATCAATATAGTTCGCGACAGAGCGCCATTTTTCTTAAGCGTGACTATTAGGTACTATATAGACAAGGGGAGTAAAATGTCCCCCCGTTACAAACAGAATACTGTCCCGATGCACATGATGCCCGAAAACGTGTAGAAATTTTTTTTTTTAACTTTTTTTTGTCCATTTACGAAAACAGTAAAGCTATTCTACCATCTCATGTTCGGTTACTTATGCGCTATTTAATGTTGAAGCAATAAACAAATTCAGCCTTATAAATTAAATATGCGAAAGAGTGTTAAGATTAAGAATTAAGATTAAGATTCTTTAATTTTTCAACAAGACGGTGCTTCCTCCCATACTACAAGGTCAGATAGCCATCTAACAGACGGCCATATCACCGATTGAGACCCGATTGTGTAAAATGAAAGTCCTGCGCAAAAAACCATCAAGACCGAACAACGACTAACTAAGGCTAAATAAAAAAAAATAATAATAATAAAACATAAATAAACTCTTAACTGTGTGGGAGTTAATTATGAACGACAAGTATGCAGCATTGGTTGCGACCATGCCTGTTCGCATAAAACTGTAAACGACAACTAAGTGGTAACCGAACTATTTTGCGTGAGAGGCAATGGAATACGAACACTTTCGCGACATGTATTTCGGTATATTTTATTATTTATTCATGTTATGCAAGGTCTAGGTCAAGGTATGATTGAGGTCGGGACTTCGAGCTGGCCAATCCAAACGACGAATGCCGACCTCTTGCACATACGCTTCCATCCGTCCTCCATAAAAATTGAGTCTTCGCCTAAAGCGGCCAATGCGGGTTGTGCATCAGGAATTAGAACTTCCGTTATGCATCGATGTCCAGTCAGTGAGCCGTTTTCAATGAAGACTAACTCTGTACGATCCATTGAATTTATTCCTGCCCAAAACATAACAGAGCCCCCAGCATAAAGTGTGATTTCTTCAAAACAAGGCTCTGCAAAGCGTTCTCCTCGTCTTCGTAGCACTCGCCGACGTCGATCTTCACCAAACAGAGATATCCTGGCTTTATTGGAGAACAATACCCTATTCCAGTCTTCTTGAGTCCATGACTCACAATTTTGAGCAAACCTAAGTCTGGCAACTCTGTGCTCACGGAGTGACGTAGGGCCGCGGGCCGGGCGATGACTTTATGATATTGGCCGTAAGAAGCCTCCTCCTGAAAACGATCATCCCGTGGTTGGGTACACGGCTTTCTTTTAGAACCAGGCCTTCTCTCGACGGAACCGGTGTCTTGATACCGCAGCCAGGTCCTTTGAACCGTCGAGCGAATCACACTTAGCCTCTGAGCCACGAAGCAAAAAAAAAACAAATCCAAGTTAAAATTTGTGTCAGTAACCGAAAAAAATGCTGCATATTCTATGAATGATTTATTTAATTTATTTTTCTTGAATGTTGTATTGTTTTTATACATATAATTATACAAAAAAAGACTATTCGAGTTTCACTAAAATAAAGTTGTTTTTTCTAAAACAAAATAACGAACATCGCACTTAATTTAAATATTACTTATTGCGTAGATTTTGTACGTAGGAAATTATTTTTCTACGTAGATATTTATTAAGAAGTCCTTTATCAGCCTAAAAATAATGTCATAAATAAATAGTATCAAATTGTTTTCCCACTTCTGTTTATCAGTATTGAATAAAAAGTAAAAGTTATAATTAGAATAATTATAAATACCGAATCAATTATTTGTAGGAGCATTAAATTGGATCATATTCAAATCTAATAGATTTTCTAGACGAACATCTAATACGCTTCCTTATGCTGTACATGCGGGTCAATCCTCGGATTAATTGAAATACACTGGTCTAGACGTCCATTTCCTCCGCGCGTTCGTTGACTCTTTGGGAGGACTGCGTGCTAGCTGCGCTTGCGCCTCCTCGTCCCGCGCGCAAGCTTGCATTCTATGCGTACAGTGTAGTGTGAGATATGTAATAGACCAATTCAAATTGGTCGTTGCGGAACTTAGTCATTGAACTAACTTAGCTTTCGGAACCAGCCGTGTTGTTAAATTGATCTGTCGATATCATCATATACGTACGTACGTAAATTTAAGAGAATATGAACTGTTTTCTATTTTATTTGAATTTATTGATATGTTTATTTATTGAGAAGCAGCATCAGTAAATAAAGTACGGAGAAAGCGTTTCCGGATAAATTTGTTGGGGATTGCTTAATATTCAACGGAAGGTCATTCCAGAGTCGTATAGCTGTCACTGTAAAAGAGTTTGTCAAAAAGCTAGAGTGATGAGAAGGAGTTAAGAACTAGAGAGTATTAGAAGTACGGAGATTACGTTCGTGAGAGGAAGATAGGAATTGGAATCTGTCCTTTAAGTAAATTGGTGCGTACGTATCAAAAAGTATTGAAAATAGTATGGTATATATATACTCGAATTTTGCGACGTTCACGTATAGGAAGTCAGCCGAGAAGAGAACGGCTTTGGGAAATATGATCGTATTTACGCTAACCGAAAATGAAACATGACAGTTGTTTAATAGACGATCCAATTTATTAAGGGAGTTCTTGAGAGATATTAGTGCTGCAAACGTCCCCATAGTCAATTATAGGTAAAATCAAGGATTGAATAAGAAGGGTTTTGGTTTTAGTAGGAAGAAAATATTTTAATCGATAGAGAGCACGAAGCGTTCCAGTAACCTTACTGCTGATTTCATTAACATGTGTATCCCAGGTTAAGGAAGAGTCGATAAATAGGCCAAGATTCTTAACTCATGTGCTGTAGGGCACTACCACGTTATTAAAAATAATTACAGGAATTTTTAAACTGAATAATTGCCGTTTGCTGCCCAAGATAATGGCTTGAGTCTTGGACAGGTTCACAGAGACACCAAACTTTTGTGACCAGTTTGTGATGTTGGTCAAGTCAGCATTAATCTGAGCAATGGCATTATCCAGGTCTATGTACTCTGCCTGGGTGTATAGTTGCAGGTCATCAGCGTATAGAATGTAAGAGCAGCCAATAGATTTGGTGACAAGGTTTATGAAAAGGGAAAATAATAACGGAGAGAGAATGCCACCTTTCGGCACACCAACATCAATTGTCACCCACTGGGACAAATCATCACCCAGGCGCACCGCTTGCTGGCGTTCTCGAAGGTAGGATGCGAACCATTCCCGAACCGAATCAGAGACCTCGACGTAAGAGAGAATAGAGAGGATTCACTTCGTGATTGATAGAGTTGAAGGCGTTGGAGAAATCAATCAGAATTAAGACCGTAAGGCGGGAGTATTCCATTCCAACTTTTACATCATCCAGGATATTTAGTAGAGCTGATGTGGTGCTATGTCCTGTACGAAAACCGGATTGAAAGGGACTTAAAAGGGCGTTTTGTAAGACATGGCTAGAGAGCTGTTTGTGTACAGCTGCTCGATAATTTTAGAGACATGGCAATATAGAGATGGGACGAAATTGATGGGAAGAAGTAGGGTTAGGTGTTTTAGGAACCGGGATAACATAGGCTTTGCGCCATATGCTGGGAAAGAAGCCATGTTGTTGGGAGAAATTGATAATGTGGGTCAATGGTGGTACAATAAAGTTAAGTAAGAGAAAGACCATGCGGCGACTCACAGCATCATAGCCAACAGTGTATGTGTGTTACATATACAAAAAGAGGCCAACAATTATTCGATTAAATTTTTCGATAGATTTTATCAAAAAATGACTAGTAATTATTTGATATTATTGCCAATGAAGTCTGTGGCGATGGTTTTTATTCCGCTTTTGATTTCTTTTTTTTTATTATTTAACCTTTGCTATTGAACGCCGATAGAGTAAATTCTGCTAATTATCTCTAGTTTTTAGGTTTCATTCTGATAAGTTTTGGACAATGGAAAAATCCTGAAAATTTCTTATTTTGTACTGGTTTTGTTAATCGTTAAAACAACAAACTTATCCATAGTCTTACTAATGTATCTAAGACATTTTGTTTTCCCGGGTCGTTATTTCTATTGGTAATAAAACAATAGTTTCATGAGTAATTAAAACGCTATCATTGCGAAATTAAATTACGTTTACTACTAGTAGGGCAACGGGCAAATGCAAGTTCAAACACAAAACCAAGGTGAAGCAGATTGAAATAAGTTTTAAGATTTAATGCAAACCTGATTTGCTCTAGGTCGATGTCAAAATAGCCTTGTTACATATTGTTTATCTGTAGGTTATTAAGTTCTTTTATTCTTGTTTACCAATATTAAAAACGTGGTGATTGTTTATCTGACCCTTGTGTTTACCTCATTTTGATTAGACTTTTTTTTTTGTACGCGGATTATTTATAATGAGTGATGACGTAGGTTTTGTTTATCAGACTTTTTTTCTTGAATAAATTTTATCTTTATTCTATATACAAACATAGTGATCACACACCACTGAAATTATTTTCATTACTTTTTTAAACAAATTTGCTTAAATAATAATAATATTTTTTTAAATTTGTTTTTGAAACACTATTAGACGGTAACTGGACCCGACCGACCCCAAACGTCGAAGCGTAACGTATTTTTTTTTCTTGGAGTCTCTTTTTTCTTCATCTAATGAAAACTGTTTGGTTAAATAGCTAAAGAAGCGCTGTACGAAAGAGAGGCGCGGCGGTAACGAATACTGGGTGGGGGTGCAACGTGCATCGAAGGGGCGAGGGGTGTGGCCCGTTTGCTATTGGCTGGCTCGCCATGCTAAGGGTAGAAGACTTGCAATTGCAAGCGCTACATCATACCTAAAATATGCTTTGTGATTATCGTCCTTGCTTATGAAATCGTGAAAAGATCAACAAAAACAGGTAAACAACAGAAAACACCACTCCAGTATCTTTTAATTTAAAATTTTAAAATGTTATTGGCTCCTATAATAACATCCTATATTTGAAACCCTGAGTCTATATCTTATCTAACGATATATGCGGACAACATTCATAAATTTCTCTTAATATTATAATGGTTGGTTGATTGTTTAAAATATAATTACAAAATGATCAATCACATTTAGATTTATTCACATTTAATGGCTTTTTAAAAGTTTAATAATCATTATAAATAGTATAGACAATTTATTATTTAAACTTCGTATTATACGTACGTTGAAATATTATATAAACGTATTTTACATGCAACAATGGTTGGAATTTATAGCTTGACAAATATGATTCAAAGATGCAGATTAATCTGGGTAAGAAACTTAAAGGAATCCGATAAATTCGAATGGCCAGTGATCTTGATTATGTTAATATTATTAATTTAATTATTGTTACCTATATATATATAATTTTGATCGTTATTATTTGAAGGTCGATTGCAAGATTTCGAAACTAGGGGCTCAGGCAGCTGGTGTTCTACACAAAGCAAATGTCGAGAGATTCGTTGTAATGTGTATTTTGAACATGAGGGGTTGTCTGCCCGGACCGGCGGGTGCACAGCTGCCAAAGACGTTAGAATAGCGTTAGGAACCACAAAAACGAGCGCACCATTCACCATCAGTTCTTTTCACATTTGTTCAATAAGCGGATTTACATATTAATAGTAAGTTTGCGACATACATTCCGTTTTATATAATTATCTAGTATTTTTTTGAATGTTTCAAAATTTCGTTGGGATTTATGGGGCCATTGTTATTCTGCGAAATGCCATGCTTGCGTTTACCTGCGACAGTGCCCCGGTCCATGTATTGGTATTTTAGATTTCTTTCTGTCGATTTATTTCTGCGAAGAATATCCAAACTTTAAGTATAGAATATCGAACTAGCGTTAGCCAGAACTGCCACAGATTGTTTTATTTTGATTATCATATCATTATGAAAAAATTAAAAAATTATATCATCACGATTTGAAACTTTTTGTATGTTGTTATTTAAATCCTCAAAAACAAAATTAAATCCGATGATCAAAATAAACAGATCGTATATGCATCTGCCTTATTATCTTTGCCGAGTCTGTTAGATTCGTACCCCTCATATCATATCTCCACATGCAAACACTGATGAATATTACGTGATTTTAGTAGTAGCAATGCATTCAAACATCTGACTGAGACAAAATACGATTTTATGCGCACCTGACGACACAAACGCGCAACTAGCCACCATAATTTATATACTTACATTCATAAATCTACAGAACACGATCACTCTGCTCAACCTTTTATTACACATTCGCTTGACAAGGACGCTGCCTTGATAACCTTGGTGGTCCAATTAGAAACTCATTCGCAGCCCTTGTGCAACCGAACTGGTTCTTTTGTGAAGGAGCCCGTACCCTTTCAAAGGTTACTATCTGCAATTAATTCAAGCTGGTTGGGTACTCCAACGGATGTTTGTGCCGCGGTCTATTAGTATTAGTAACTAGTTATATGAAATTGAATTATATGTGAACCAAATACCCGCTTTACTATCGGCTTTTAACACAGATCTAAAATTTATTTTTTCTAAATATTCCCCAAGTGATGTATCCAAGTACCATACCACATGCACTACAACATCGCATATTTACCTCAGTCTGTGCTACAGGGAAATAAACAAGCCCGGTAAAGACCCACGAAATCCCACTTCCTACAGGCCCATTAGCTTGCTCAACTCCTTGGCCAAGTTATATGAGCGCCTCATTTGTTCACGATTGCGAGGGTTCGTCTACGATAACGGCCTTATGGCAGACGAACAGTTCGGCTTTCGCAACCGGCACTCATGTGTCCATCAACTCCACCGCCTCACGGAACATATCCTTTCGCGCCTCAACGAACGACGCCGACCGCAAGGGACGACGGCGTTGTTCTTTGACGTCGCGAAAGCCTTCGACAAAGTCTGGCACAACGGCTGGCAACTGGCCTAGTGTTTAAACTCCATTTTCAGGGAGTGCCGGACAGACTATGTCTCATTATCAAAGACTTTCTCTCGAACCGATCGTTCAGGTATCGAGTCGAGGGCTCCTACTCCAGCAGACACCCCATCTCAGCCGGCGTCCCCCAAGGATCCGTGCTCTCTCCGATCCTATTCGCGCTCTATACGTGCGATATGCCCAGCTCTCCGGGCGTAGAGTTAGCCCTGTTCGCGGACGATACGGCCCTGTACGATGCGGGCCGTAATCGCGACCCCTCCCGTAGCTACAAACGCCTCCAACGCGCGGTGAATGTACTCGGCGAATGGTTTCGCAAGTGGCGTGTCGAAATAAACCCCGAGAAAAGTGCAGCCGTACATTTCTCGAGGTCAAGTCGACACGGCGCGAACGGTATGCGCCGCGAAGTGGGGGCGTTTAAATTATTCGAACGACCCATCCCCTGGGTTAACAAAGTTAAGTACTTAGGTGTCACTCTGGATCGCGGCATGACGTTCGGACCTCACATTAAAATAGTCAGCAATAGGGCCGCCTACATTTTGGGTAGACTCAACTACTACATCGGCCGCGAAAGTAAGATGTCCCTCCGCCACAAGAGAACTATCTACAAGGCCTGTATCCGCACAGTAATGACTTACGCAAGCCCCGTGTTTGCTCACGCGGCCCCGTGTCATATTAAAACCCTTCAGGTGGTACAAAATAAATTCATGCGCAGAGCGACCGACGCCCCGTGGTACGTCCGCAACGTGAGCCTACATCACGACCTCGACCTTCCCACGATTCGCGAATACATGAAAGAAGCGTCGCGCCGTTTCTTCGATGGGGCCGTTAACCACCCCAACCCATTAATCTCCAAGGCCGCAAAATACGTCGCTCGGAAAAACGTCCACGCCCGATCTCGCAGACCGCGTCACGTCCTAGACGACCCGCCCGACAGCACAACCGCGAAAATCGCAGTCCTTTCTCGCCCTCTCACTGGCACCACAACACGATCACTTACACTACACATGCACTCGTACAACAGAGCGGTACACCGCGTTCGCCGGCGAACGCGTGAAGCCCCCACACCCACGAGCGCTAACCGACAGCCCTAGGGCTGTCGGGCTCAATCTGTCCGTCCTCTTTTGATTTGATTTAATTCATCCATAGTAACGACGGCGGCCGAGCCTAGGTCGAGCCTCTAGAGGCGCCCTCGGACACGCCGTCGGTCCCGCTTAAATCTCGCGAGCCCTCGCGGCCCAGTGCGACCGCGCTAACGCGCGGTCGCGGCCGCGCTGACGCGCGGTCGCGGCCGCGCTGACGCGCGGCCGTGGCCGCGGGGCACGCGAGATTATTTTACGGGCATCGGACCTCTCATCTATGAGAGGCCCCGCCCTCTTGTTCGGTGGCGCTGGAATTGACGTCTGAGTAGTCCAGCACTAGGTTCATCCGAAAAAAAAGAAAAAAAAAAAAAAAAAAGGGAAATAAGCGGCGTCAAAGGAGACGGTAACTCATTAATGACCATCTAAGTCTTACTTTATTTTATTCTTTCTATTATATATTATTTCCTTAATATTTGACAAAAAAAATTGTCGGATACACACACACATTTAATAGAAAAAGACGCCTGAATAAAAAAACAATATAAATTTACTAAAACAATAATAATATAAAGGATAGAAACTAAGAAAACGTAACAAATGTGACTTATATAATTAAAGGAAATTAAACGCAATGGTTATTATCGTTTCGTTCAAGCAAGGCGGAATACTACTTGTCATGAAGTCCTTGACAACATGCAGCTAAGGGATGCGCAACATGTTTCCGTTAAACGTTTTGTTATTCGGACAGTAGGAAGCACGGATTATAATAAAGATTGATTCACACAAATGGGACAATTCTGAACTTTGTCTATAAACCATCGCAAATTTATTAGTAACTTCAGTTGGAAAACAACATGTACAACATGCACTTTTTTGCTATTAGTCCCCAGCAGTATGTCTAGTTTCTTTTATAAAAAAATAATAGTTCTGCGGGCACATTCATACTGTTTTGATTAATGTTCGAATGTAGTTGTAATATTGACTAAAAACTCGTCGAAATTCTCATGTGTTTAATAAATATCATCTCTGCTAAACCAATTGGAGTAAAAAAAATATCCAAGCATGGCAGCCAACTTTGACATGGCCAGGCATTGACGCAATTTTAAGGTACTATTACATCCAAGACCAATAGTTAAACGCTTATTTCGATTAACATTATCTTTCCCTAATTTTTATAGTATCATAGTTTAGATTACTAATCAATTACTAATTATGGAATACGAATGGCTATTTACCTAGTTTGTTCCTTTTGCGTCTTTGTATATTAGAATAGACATCATTCGTTGCAGCTGTTCACATACCCAACGCAGGTGGCTGCGATCGGATAGGTCATCAGGCATCTCGAGGGTTTGTGCAAATGGGATGTTTACTTTTTACCACGCAAATGTATGTAAGCCTTATTAAAAAGCTTTACTTTACATTATTTGAACGGTGGCATTTTGTAATTCTTACTATTCGCTAAGCAGCTAAGCTGCTTACCATTGGCATGCTGTAGGTATATCGTTAGTATTAATTGCTGCACGTGGCAGTAGATTGCATGCATCCTGTTTATTCCTAGTAGAAAATACCGCAAAGGACTTCTTTGGACTTCAAAGGACTTATAACTAAGAAATCATAATCATAACTTCATTCACTGTACGAACCATATTTCCTGAACATTCTTATTTTCCTTCCATATTTTATATATATTTATATTATATATTCAATTATGATTTTAATTTTTTAAGTGGCTAGATTTTTATTACAAATTTTGCGTTAACACATTGAAATGTATGAAATCCAAACACAAATACGTTGAGAATCTACACAAAAAGTACCTGAGTTTTTTTTTAAAGCACATTGTTACAGGTGGTTGTATAAATAACCTTCAACATTAAATATTTTAATTATTTCGAGCTACAAACAAGAGGTTACTTACGGTTCACGTTCTTACATCTGAATGTTTATTTTTTCACCCTTTCTGCTAGCATTAGAAAAATAAGTTTTGTTGCTGGTTTTTATTGTTTTCTATTAAAATGGAATACTATTAAACTATATTAAAAAATAGTGTCTGATGGAATGTAATTACTGTAAAGCAAGTACATAGTCCAAAAGAAAAATGTTGGAAATATTTTTTGTTTTTATACTTTTTAAACTCGCCTTTAAATATGATTCGATAGGTGCAAAACTACTTTAGATTTGTAAACTGTGTCAGCTAAATGATTCATCCAGCACCCATAATGACGTGGATTAGTTGCTTTAGTGCAGGCGTTTCAGAATTTGAGCTCAGTGTAGTAGATACGCTCTGATCGAACGTACCGAACGGTCGCATTGCACACAGCGCGTGCCTTGCTTTTCAGAACTGTTCATTATTTATTTACGTTGCTGCTGAAAGTTTTAAATACAGAGTAGATAATTTAACATTTTTTTTATTTATTTTAGGTAATTTTTTTTGTATTTTCATATGTTAATGATGTGTAAGTTCCTCTTAAGCTCAGTAATGCGGTAGTGATGCAAGATTATTATGTACTAGCTGTGCTAGGTAGACAGGACTTTTTAGCAAGGGCATCCTGAAGGGCGTTTTCTCTCCTTGGGCCGACGATGTCTCGACAAGTTGTAATTTTGAGGTGAAGCGGGACACGAGGCGGGCGACGCCTGTACCAGACGAAGTAGGCGGTGTCGGGCGAACGGGGCGACCGCCCTCCGCGGGCCCCGGCCAAGAGCTGTGGAAAACGCATGGGCGCGGGGCGCCGTCACACGGACCCAGTAACAAATATACTTCACGAACTGCTATCGCCTTTGGTTTAGTGATTGGTCATAATCACTGTTCTATTATCGATAAATAGATGTCTCTTGTTATTCCCTTAAAAAAAATCACTCAGGGATGATAAAATATGTTGAGACATCATTTTGAGACTACGTAGAACAAAAAAAGCAGTATATGTTAAGCAACTAATTCTTTTTTAATTAAAAGTAGAAGATAAAGAAATAATTTAATAGAAGCGGTGCGATGCTGTCATTGCTAAGTTATATTAGTGCTAAATGTCAAAATTATATATAATTGCAGCATATAATTTTTATAACTATGCATCGGTATAGCCGATTTAGATAAAGGCAGGTTCTGATAAATCTGGTAAGATCTATCTATAAGTCTAGCTAATGCTTAATATTGAAAAGTTAGGTATTAATTATATAATTATTGTTTTATAGACTTGTTTTGTAGACAGTCACGGGCAGAATGGGTTGTTTTGTGATAATTTTGTGTGATCGAAACGTTGAAAAAACGTTTTGCGAATGTTTTTAAGATTGACCTAAGATCCTTTTTTTAATATGGCCTAGTTCTTTTCATTATTACTTATTATTATTTTATATATTTTTTTTTATTATTATTATTATTTTCAAGTTGAGACACGAAACGAATTTACTTATTTACTTACGAATTTACTTTATATAGTAAGGTGATTTTACATTAATATGTAAACTCATATGTAGAGCTAAAATACATAAATATTATGCATTTAATAAATATAAATAAAAAATTTAAAACTAATTTGGGTTTTAAAATAACGTCGTAATTTTCTTAATCCTTAAAATAATTATAACAACCTAACTCTAGAGAAGAATATTTAGTTATTTATGTTCTATATATAATATAGTTATTGTACGTTTGCGTAACTCCACATAAACTAAATTTATTATTAAGATACTGTAAACTTTGTCGATAAAAATATAATCGATATTTGCGCTTCACTAAAATTAGCTGCGCGCTCCCCGCGGGCCTCGAACCGAGCCACGCCCAGCGCGCGCATTCTCAAACAAAATCCACACGAAATGGATGCACGGAGGATCGAGTGAGTCGGCGTCGTACGCTTCGTTCAGTCACGCACGTCACATCTAGAGCCGGGCAGCTCAGTTGAGTAGTGATCTCTTTAGCCGACGAACCGTACGCACGGCGCACACGTGCCACTCGCGCCCATCCCTTTTCCATATCGTATACCGAGCGGGGCCGCCAATAGCTCGGCGACGCCATCCATTGGAACCTCCATTTTTATTAGGTTACATCGGTGCCTAACCCAATTTCTTAGAATTTATTATGTAATACAAAAATAAACACTGCATTTTAAAGCAAACACGTGTGTGCGCGTACTTACCGGCCGGCAACTAATTCTTGGTCTTTCACTCGTCTCTCCAGCGACCGTCCAACATTTCAAATCGAAAGATAGAAATTGTTAGTTGGTCTAAAATTATTAGTGTTTCAATAGCATTCCAACTTAAACAAGTGACATTTTCTATTGCTGTGTCGTGATTTATTTTGAATAAAGCAAGAATTTAAATTAGTGAAATGTCTAACTCGGTGGAACAACAGTTCAGCGAACTGAATCTGTCGCAGGAGGATCATGACCAAATTTTTGAACAAGAAGACCATCAGGATCCAAGGTTTGTACATATTCCGTTCATACGTAAAACCGTTTTTGAATTGAAAATAAAATAAAAAATCAACTAAAGTGGATTTTTATTAAGCAAATAATGTCTTACCTATACTAAAACTATTGATTATACAAAATAAGTTGTCAAAAGATTAATTCGAGTAAGTAGGATTAGTATGTAGCGTTGGCGTCCTTACATACCTAATTGCAAAGATGCCATTGATTTTATTATTTCAACTCTTTGTTTGTATCGAAATGTTCAGATAATTATTATCTTTGAGGATATTATTTTCGCGCATTCTTTAAAAGTTACTGATATAGAATTCAATATGTGTTGTGTGCGCGACTACCTAAAATGGCTACCTACATTTAGGTATTAATGATGAAACTTAGTTGATATTACCTTATTCTGTAAAATTTATTACTTTTGTCGCGCTCTGTGCGCCTCGTTACCTTTTTACAGCACAGCAAATGACTACTCTAGGTCACATCACAGAAAATCCGGACTAATGATGCTAGCCTTATTCTTAGTTCAAAACAACCGGTTGGAATGTGGTGTTAACCTAAACTTAACGGGACTCCACATGTCCTACATGCCTAGTGATGTTTTATATTAAGCTAAGAGATTTTTTATATTATCCCTTATTTATAAATTCATTTTATTCTTATCAATAAGAATAAAATAAATTTAACGGATGTTCATATTTATATACTAATGTGTGAATAAAGGAACTCTCCGATATGGTCCCAACCTTCTTATAACACTTTTTCTTCAAATGGGGTGAGAAGTATTGGGTCTGCATACGTTAGCTTTTTAATGTATTCTCTTCTGATGTCTAAGTTACGTTCTTGTATTATTAGTAATAAGCATCACGCAAGCCCGCATTACGCAAACATTATATATTTAAAAACAAATTATATATATATATTATTTGCATTATTGTGAAGTAGAAACTAGATCCAGCCGGGAAGGGTCAGTAATAATTGGGGGAAATGATAAAGCATAAAATAAAAAACTCGGCAGTAATGAATATTCGCTTATTTCTTGATCATTCCGCCAAGAAGTCGAATGTTTTTCGAATATGAACATCCTATAAAATTACAATCTCTTATACTTAAATATTTGTCCTGGGTGGGGTTCGAACGGTACACAAGATAAGACTATTTGTGCCATCTAAGATGTCAATTATAATTGGGTAAAATTATTTACAAAACTTAAAAATATTCTAATATTTGTAAGTCTTGCAAATTTAAAATAAAATATATTGAATTACTTAAATTGTACTCTAACTTGAGATTTGGTACTGGTTTGGTATTATTTACACTACCATGCCACTCATCACTTTTCATAAAGCAAACTAAAAAATTTCATCCCTTTTAGTATTATCAGTCTTTTACACAAATACTATACATATAATATAATTAATTTAATAAATATATTATGCTGTACTTATTATCAATGCTTCTTTTATTAAACTAAATAAGGTGACCTCTTTAAAGTCTTATATTCGTTACATCACTAATACCGTATGTATATATCTATTCAAAAGTGCTACATGTAGCTATAACATCGTCTCCTATGACCATAACCATGAAGTTAACATTTGTTTCTTTACTAATAATATAAACGCGAAAGTTTGTAAATATAGATGTTTGTTATTGTTTCACGCTAAAATACTTATCGATTTTAGAAAACTACTATAATATATGTAGTTCGTACCTAAATCATAACTTTTAGGCTATAATTTATAAAAATATGTTTAAAGATATAATTATATAAGTATATTTTATGTAAGAGCAACGATCGCCAGAATAGTGAAATTATACAGTAACAAATTGGTATTTCTAAAAAACATACTTAATTTTCTTTTGGTTTATAAAGTAGATAAACTTCATATTTTTTACAGACAAACAGAGGGGCGAAGAGGGCTGGCGTAAAGCCTCGTTTAGCGTTTTTATATCATACTAGTGGGATCATCATACTTTTTAATTAACATAAATTACATAATATATGCAACACCAGATGTCCTAAGAGGCGACTAAGGTATCAGGATCGAAAAATTTTCGGTATATCTATCCGAAACAGTGCGCAGCTCTGCTCTGTTGTGCGCGCACGTTGCCAACACGCTTACCCAGCGCAGCAATTATGGGCCTCCATTCTAAGAGAGGGCTAAGTCCAGCCGTGGACTTTCAATGGCTGGTATGATGATGATGTCATAATATATAACAAAGGTCTTTTATAATAATCGTCGTCACAAGTCTTTCATGTCTGTACAACTAAACAGCAAAACTAATTTATTAATAATAGATGCCCATCTGCCTAATGAATTCTGGTAGATAAGTACAAAGATGATGGAATCTCGCAAAAAGACAGACAAGAAAAAAAGTACTTCATATATTATAAATTCTTAATTTTCAGATTGCACTATTAATTTTTTTTTCTGTTTTTTTTTAATAAACGAAGTTAAACCATGTCGGCTTCATACATAATTTTGCAACTTCTTAACTATGTTCGTCGACGAGCGAGTGCAATTCTTGCCTTTGCAATAACCGACCGCACGGTAGCCATCCGAGCGTCAGAGGCGCCCTCGAGTTATCGCCATCGGTCCGGGTCAGATCGCGCGAACCCTGCGGGGGCAACCGGGCTACGCGCGATCGCCGTGGTGGGGTACGCAGGTACTATTGGGCAGGGTCACTCAATAATAAGCGGTTGCGCCCCTTTCGCGTTAGGAGTTACGTCAGTGTTGAACGTTTTATCAGAATATAAAAAGGAAATATGTATCTACGACCTACCTTGTTCAGCACGCACACAGTTTTAGGACTATCAGCAAAGCTCGAAAATTATAATCTTACAAATATATATTAAAGCAAAGTTAGATTAACATGCTATGTAGGAGGGTAGGTATTAGTTTTTACGATGAAATATTTTACATTTGTATGGGACATTCCTATGGTATATTTTGAGAAGCAACAAAAAATTATAAAATAAAAATTGCCGAATTTGCTATTATGTACTTATAACATGCCTATATTAAGATACATTTATATTAAGGATTGCTTTAAATTGAGGTAATAATAAATTTATATAATAACAAATAAAAATTACGAAATCAATTTAATGGACTTGAACATAATAATTTCAGTTTTATTAAAATGTCTACAAATCATATTTATTTATAGGCATTTCTATATCATTTCAGAACTGTATCTCAGAGAGCTGTTTAAAAATACTTACTAAGCTATTTTTCCTTTATATAATTAGTAAGTTCAATTATTGTATTCTATTCGAATAAAAAATAAATAAATAATTAGTGCTTATTTAATAATTCCATAATTTTATGATCTCTCGAATCTAATTCTGAGAACAAGAACCGCTGTGTGAACCAGAACCGATTTAAACTATGTATTTTGACTTTAAACGACAACAAATGATCATATTAGGTCTTTGCATATGAAATTGACGTATCGTACCGGAGGAATATATTATTTTGTTGTAATATAAAAATAAATGTAAAAAGAACAATATATATACTCTTGGGACTGCCACATCAGAGTTGAATTGTTTCCTTCAAGGAAACTGGAACTTTGCTTTACGTAAGAACTTATCCAAATTTTGGAAAAAATGGTAATCTGCTAAAGCAAGGTTCGGGGGAGCACGGAAGATGGCACGTCGCAGGATTACAATTGTAGCCCATCCTAACTAAATGGTTATTGGTTGTATCGTGTGGTAGTCGTCGTCTTGCATTGTCGTGAAGCAGTAGTGGACTAGAGCAATTGACCGACTAATCTCTGTTGTTTAGCAGCTACTTCTTCCTTCATGGTTTGCACAGTTGCTGACAATAGATATGTGCCCTAATTCTTGACCCGATTCTAGAAAGCTGTAAAGAACGACACCGGCGCTAGTCTCCACCAAACACTCAACTAATAACTAACTTTTTCATAGTAAATTTTTGTATAGCCATTGCGACGAGCGCTTCCAATTATCGTTTAGTATTTAAGTATATCACAAGTAATGATTCGATTTAAAATCCATTCATTGTGTCGGATGAGCGAAGTAGCAGTCGACGCGTGTTTTACAAGTTTGATTCACTCAATTAATGAGGTACGCGCCGTACAAGTTTAAAAATACGTTTTGCTTCAACTGTATTTAACCACCTGTTTTAATACAGTTTTGTTACTTACCCCGAAGCCTTGCAGCTATCTCTGAAGTGCTTTGGTTATTGCTCCGCATCTACAATAGACTTAAATTCATAATTTTCAACTTTGGTCTCTTACCGTCCACACGTTGAGACCAATAACGTACCCGTACGTAACGTATTTTGCGACACCAGCGTCTTACACATAATGAATCCTTAGAGTTCGTACATAACGGACTGATTACCGAGATTTTTTTTAAATAATTAAATTGTGAACTAGTTGTGCCCCGCAGTGTCACCCGCGTTAATTTAACGAAAAAAAGCTGTACTGTCATTAATGCTACTCTCTCTTTTTGGCAAAAGCATGACGACATATGCTTATGAAGCTGCTATAGTTATTTCTCGATTAGAAACTATCCAGAAATCTATCTAATCTAAGATGAAAATAAACAAACTTATCGTATTTCTATAACTCTTTAACTGTATAATGGCCGATCATTTACGTTTGCCCTACAGTGGAACTGTGAAATATTCGCTTTGATTATACCAATGTTCTCAACATAAACATGATTAAAATCTACCAATATTGTAAATTAAAATTGGCGATGGTTCATTGTCAACAAGAAATTTTAAATATAACTTTTTCCATTTAGACGTTATATTAATTAATTATATATACGATATGAATTGCCTCCCTCAGTCGCTGTTCTACTAGCAGCACTTCGCACGCGTAGAGCATTATGCGTTTACCGGTTGGATTAGTGCGGCCTTTCCCCGTCAGTCCTCCAGTTTTAGTATATAACGAAGTAGGGTGTCTACAACGAAAGCCACTCGGGCCGGGGACCGGACTCAAAGGCGCCCTCGAGTGATATCCATCGGTCCGCTCTGGCGAAACCTGCGGCGGGTATAAATCCAAACTAAAGACTTTCAATATTTCACTAATAACTAAAAATCTTCATTTTTTTATTGCTTGTATAATGATAGTTGTGAAGAAATCAATATATTTATATATTTTTGGTAATACCAAAAAATATGAGAGCCCCGACCAACGAACTCACAACTATCAGCCATATAATATATAAGGTTGCTAGTAGTATCTCGGTAACTAGGAAACTGTCGAAAGTAAATAATATATGAGAATTGTATGTGTATATTTTATTTTATTATTAATATTTTGAAAACTCGAAAGTGCCAATTTAAATACATGTTTGTTATATCGACTATAACGTAAAACGATTGTGTCAAAAAATATTTTACTCAAGGTGAAGTTTTATAGTAACCATAATGCAAAAGCCAGGGATTATTATGATTATAGTGCGCATGTGTGCTGCCTGCAGCAGTTGGTGCGCTGTTTTACACCTGCCGGCAGGTGCGGCACTCGATCTGTACACGTGCCTTCCACCGTTGCTTTCAGATTGTTACTATTCTTGTTCGGCTAAATTACCATCTGTCGGATAAATATTAAAATAAAAACCTTATGAATCCACAATTATACTGTCAATGATTGTTTCTTTGTCGCAATATGTTATGGATTCAGTTTTTATTGCAATATGCTTTTATTAGAGCTATTTCTTAGTACTTTGGACTATTGATAAAATAGATAATTAATCAAAGAAATCAGTATAGTTATTTTTTTCTAACATCCAATGTATTATTTAACGCACAATTATTTAGGATTAAAAAAGATTATTAAGCTACTTTAGATCCCGTTGTAAAGGAAAGTCCACGAGGTCAAGGTTACAAGAGGAAAGCTAGTAGTAAATAACTGAAAAAAATCTGAACTAGTTAGTAACTTAGCTATAAGCTATAATACAATGTATATACGTAATACAATGTTGCAGTCGGTTTATTAACATTCACCTACCACTTTTATGAAAAAAGGAATCCATTGAAGAAATTTAATTGTAACTTTCAAATCCTGATACAACATGTCAATCTTAGAACGATTGCCGTCGTTTGTTGGGTCAGCCCAGCCAGTAATCAATAATTGGAAAGGTTGTAGACCAACACATTTATATACGTCCAAACGAAACAAATGAAATTTATTTACATAACGTAAAAGGTCCACAACAATCACTGTATTTAAGTTGTTTTTATTACTTAAATGTTTCTTTATTATTATTCATAATTGTATAAATAACATTATCGTGGATATATACGAGGCACGTAATTAGCCTCTAGGTAGACATGGCTTGATAGATAAAGACGTGAATAAACTCATATTGCTCGTTTTAAAGCTAGTGAATGAATTGTTGCTTTTTATCAGCATGCATACACCGCTCAAACGGGTGGGTGGTGCGACGGCGGGCGGCGGCGGTGGCGGGCGGTCGTTCGTTTTGCATTGCAAGCCCGTTCTAAACGCGCGTCGCGTTCGTCGCGCGCTCGCTGCCTCTATTCGGAACTCGGTTCACTCATTCTTCAGTCACACGGCAACACTCGGCAGTTGCGCTACAGGTTTTGTGTGAACGAACCTTTGTTTTTTGTTGTCTTATACTATTGAAAGCCTGATATTTTAAATAATTATTGGTTATACGCATATTCTCGCTTTCCACGACTACGTCGACAATATTGATTATATTATCAGTTGTGAAACGGTTGGCGTCATTGTGCATCTGCATCGGGCGCGTGCTGTGTTAAGTTTCACAACCGGCTTATGGCATCCAGAATGGCGAAATACCGCAGGTATGGTACAAAGATACCTTTGTGCAACGCCCACATCCGTTCGATCGATCCGCATTTTATTTCTCTTCATACCGCCATTATCGTGACTCAGCAAGCCTAGGTTTATATAGATCAAGTTATTAGAGCCTTATATTTTTATTTATAAGAAAATTTTACGATCCGTCAGTAAATAAAATGCATTCGAGCACGTGGTGTGTAAAATAAAATGGCGGCGCAACGGGCGGTGTGCGACCAACTTCGTGATTCATTCTAATAAGACGCCGGCCGGCAGAACTATCGATTAAAGTTAGGTATTTCGGTACATAATAATGAATATGATAAGTGTAATAGAAGATAGTAATTTGTGAGAAATACCATGATAAAATTATCGCTATTTTTAATATTTTAGTTAAAATTTGATTACATTTTATCAACGATATTATAACAGATATAATAAAAAGAGCAACTCCTGGAGTGTGAATGCCCTTAAGTTATATTTCGGTATCGTTACTAGAAAATCTAACGCCTGTTGCATGTTAACTGTTGTAGGTAACCGGACCGGTACCGATAAGTATATCGGATAAATTATTAGTAGATACTACACCTGTTAACGCATTTCATGTTTTGACGGATATTATGCCACATGCATTAAAATAATCTTTTTAAGCAAAAAATATTTTACTAGAATTACCTTTTTATTTTAATCATTAAAAGGACTTTAAAATAAATATTTTTTTATTACGACTTAAAAACGCACGCCTACTTGACTAGCCAATAATTGTGAAGAAAAGAATTTATCTTGGGCGCGCAAGAGTGCTTAGTGATTACTTTTAAATGTAGCTCAGTGCTGCCCTATCCATACATAATACAAATAAAATCTTGTTTATTATATATATACTTCATATTTCATTTAATTAATTTTATAAGTTTATCGTCATCGTATATAAGAACCACTAGACTATACACTGTTACCATGTGTACAGTAAAAATAGCTGTACGATATTTTATGATAATAATAGTCGTTTGAAAAATAACAAAATCTTAAAACTTCATTTATTTTTATCTCCTTTTAATACTAATTTTGCAAGTTTCTTTTTTTACTTGTTTTTATTATATATGATATGTATCCCGAATCCATGCGGGTACATAATCATATATTATAATTATCCCTTTATGGTAAGGTTTTTAATACCGTATTTAGGTCCCTCGCCTATAAACCTGTAAAAAAAATTTACCAACTCGGTCCTGACTACGATTACTACAAATAAAAATAGAATTGCTTACTTAATTTAGTGCAGTCGTAGAGTTACTCTTAAATTAAAGTAAAGTGCATCAGTAACATCCAGAAACTGACTGTATGATGGTGCTTTGGGCTGGTGGAATTATCGATCCGTACTTCTTTATAAAACCATCCTGCCCAGACCGCTACAGAGCGATGATTACTGACATTTTCGTTCATCAACCATGATGTGCGCAGGAGTTGGGGTTTAAAAAGACGGCGCAACATGTCACACAGCTCGTCACATATTTTAGTAACCACTTAGTTTTACGTTCATCGAAAATTGTATCTCCAGATTAGACGTCCGAGCCCAGCCGTGGCTTTCATATACCAAAAATAATATTTAAACTATAATGCCAGAAGATCATCTTTCGATTAAAGTTTAATTTCATATTATAATAAAAAGAAACTGGTTTGTTTTATTCCATTTAAAGTTCTATACATCTAAAAAGACAAGGTAAAGTTAATGAAAACAATAGGTATAATTTCAAATGCGGAACATGTGCATTTTAACAGACTGCATAAATCACACGTAATAATACGTTGAAAAAATATCACGTAAACACATTGATATAATAAATTAAGCAGGTACATACTATATTTATATTGTAAATCTTCAAAACATACTTCCTAAAGAAATAAATTTATCTCCTAAGGATAAAACGATGTAACCACTTAATTATCAAGCTATTTTATGCAATGCATTTTTATCCTTCCAATTCTTTATATACATTACATAATAATAATAAATATATTTTATTCATCATTTTCATCTAGATCAATTTGCCTTTATAACAATTCATTAAATTGATATCTTAGATGGGTAACTGACTGTACTGTATTAAAGATTCTATAGACTGAACGTAATATAATCAATTAATCCACTCTACCCCGTAATAGTATATATATATTTCACCCGTGCGACCCCAGGACCCGCTTGTATGTATATATTGTATATATAACTTGTTAGTTAATTCGTGCGCGCAATGGTCGTTATCTTGACACAAATTCCCAATATGTTTACTTAGAAGTGTAATTTCGTGTGTGCTTAGAGAATAGAACTAAGGTACATAAGTCGTGAAGTGTCTAGGTAAATGCTAAAATTAGTTTCGACAGTGTTAACTCTTCTGTGTAGTGTTCAGTTAAAATTAAGTTGTGAATGGCATGTGTGCGGGCGGACTAGGGGGAATGCGAGGCAGGGGGAACAGGGGCGGGTAGTCTGGTCACACACAACACGAGTGTAGTAACGAGTCCGATGAGGGCACGGGTGATGTCATCTCCGCCATTTTGTTCGATGGAAGAGCGGCGGGTGCGGGTAGACGACCCTTCCCCGTCACTCGCTTTGTCATATTGTACTAATCGTATACAACAGATTCCTAACCTGTGGCTAATAGGTATTTATCTACGTACGAAGGTCTCACCTATAATTGTCACTATCATTTTTGTATCAGATGTTTATTTGTCATTATAGCTACTAGGCTTCTACTGCAAAGAAATGTCGTATTGTTTAAGGTTGTTGTGTTAGTAAATTGTCTACAAGTCGATATATCGCTTGTCACAGCCGGTCGTCAAAGGTACTCATCAGTGGACTTCCACCGCATATTCGCTTCGACAACATCGAGCCACTGCTGTCACAGTATGGCAACGTGCAGCAATGCGAAAAGGCCAACTCGCGCGATACCAACACCCAAGCGGTGTTCATCACGTTCGAGACGCCGGAGCAGGCGCAGCAGTGAGTATTGATTGTTTGAAGACTTCCTCCTGGGCCGCTTTGCCATGAGTTTCGGCCGATTAGCTTGGACTTTGGCTTCTTTCTTCTCACATATTCCTATACCTTACTATACCTTTTGTTTTTATGTTTTGCATGTTCATTTATTTGTACTTTTGCCTACACATTCTCTTCTGCTTTCTTTAAACTTACAGGCACAGGATATACACAAGATGCATCATTTAGTTGAATAGCATGGTTTTCATTACGATTTTGTTTGAAGGTTGATTTTTATTAACATTTTTGACATTTTCTTCATACTGGGTAAATCATTTTCTTATTTTATTAAGCTTTCTTTGGCTTTGATTCACCTGTCTAATGACAATCCAGTTTCAAATGTGCTATCCAATACAATGTCAGTAATAACAGCGGATTCGGTGGCTATGTAGCCAATTTCATCGTACTTAAAGTTACATTTAAAGCATATTTTACCCAACCGAAATGAAATGTAAATTTTTTTGCAATTTTAATATGTTGCTTACATTTTTTAGTTTAATTAATAGTTAAGGTAACAGTTATGCCTACTTAATATTTTTTTGTACGGAATGGACATTAGGGAGAATTAATTCGCATTAATGGGCATGGACAAAACAAAATTTGTAACATTATTATTATGAAAGAAAATACCAGAAAGTAGATCACTAAATTAGTACTGACTTGTTTCAGGGCTATAAACGGCTTAAACGGCTGTGAGCTAGAGGGTAGTCGTATGAAGGTGGAGGCAGCAGAACAGAATGCACGCGGCGGGCGACGCGGGCGGCCGGGTGGCGGCCGAGGTGGCGGCGGAGCGGCCGGCGGTGGCTCACGGCCCACTGATTTTCCCCTGCGGCTGCTCGTGCAGAGCGACATGGTAGGGGCCATCATCGGGCGCCAGGGCAGCACCATCCGCCTCATTACACAGCAGAGCCGTGCCCGTGTCGATGTCCACCGCAAGGATAACGTTGGATCTCTGGAGAAAGCCATCACTATTTACGGCAACCCGGACAACTGTACCAACGCCTGCAAAAGAATTCTGGAAGTGATGCAGCAGGAGGCCAATAACACCAATAAAGGGTAAAAAAATTATATTTCTTTTATTTTTAAGTAGTGATTTAACTATGTTTGTGACTGAAAAAACTAAACTTAAAATATAATTAAATATTTAACCTTTCCAGTGACATCTCGCTCCAAATCTTGGCGCACAACAACTTGATTGGGCGTATCATCGGCAAAGGAGGAAACACCATTAAAAGAATTATGCAGGAAACTGATACCAAAATCACTGTATCCTCTGTCAATGATATAAACAGCTTTAACCTAGAACGGATCATCACTGTCAAGGGTCCTATCGAAAATATGGCGAAGGCCGAATCACAGATTTCGGCAAAGCTTCGTCAGAGTTACGAAAATGACTTGCAGGTGATTATTTCAATAAATAGACTTAATGACTATTGCGCGTCTTATATTTGGTAACATTTTTTTTGTAATTACCAGGTTCTGGCGCCTCAGAGCATTATGTTCCCTGGATTACACCCTATGGCTATGATGTCAACGGGCCGAAACTTTTGCGGCGCTCCTCCGCCGTTCCAGGCACCGATCTACGCACCGTTGACCGGCCAAGGCGGTGCGCAACAAGGGGCTGGAGATAGCCAGGTAAATAAACATTTAAACAATTTCCACATCATAGGTATACAAACCAAGCTGTGTTGGTATCCTTGCGTGAAGAGATCTGCAATTAATGAAAAATCGGGCTCAGTCTAACTAAATTTCATTTTTATATAATATACATGGTCAAACTAATCATTGGTAGAATATACCTACATACACAACATACACGTTTATGGCAATCGTTCGCGGTAGGACTGTTGCAGAACCTTTTTCCCATCATTAAAAATTACCAGAAACAATTTAAGTTTTATATAAAATAAGAGTAACTATAAAATAAAATGTTTTTCTTTAATTGTAAATTGTAAATTTTGTAGGGAAATCACTTCATTCACAAATTTTTTAAGTTATCTGTAAGCATTCAAGTTCAAGTTGCATCTTAATTTAAAATTGCCATTGATGATACTGATCAAATGATAGCATGAAATAAATAAAGACTACCTGGATTGAAAGCTTATTTATGTCCTGTTTGCATAAAGTTTAAACTGTATCCACATGCAATTTTATTGAGATTGTTCAGTCTGGGAAAAGGTAATAAGCAAGCAGGCACACAATCTTGAATAATAATATTTTTAAATGTAGCCTATGTTATGTTACTCGCTGATAATGTAGCTTTCTATAGGTAAATTAATTTTTAACATCTAAAATTTTCTTAACGACATATCTATACTAATATTATAAAGCGGAAGAGTTTGTTTGTTTGTCTAAACGCGCTAATCTCAGGATCTACTGCTCCGATTTGAATAATTAATTTTTTGTTGGATAGTCCATTTATAGAGGAAGGCTATAGGCTATATAACATTACGCTGAGACCAATAGAAGCGAAGTGTCAAGTTGTTAAAAAACTCTTTATGAAAGAATTATTCCTTTTTAATAATAAAAAAAAGTCCGCGACAGTATATGTATATCTCTCAAGATTTACTCATAATAACATTATTTGGCGAAAAAGGCTTGCTACCATTATAATGTGCAAGCAGGCCGCGCGGCGGCAGGTGAGGGGGAAGTGGGTCTCGCCCCACCGCCGTGCACTACCACTCGCGAGTGTATCTTTGTACAATGCCGCACGGCTTAGACGCGTGGTCGGCTCCCTACGGAACGGTTGAATACAGCGTGCTTTATTTTAAACAAAAGTAAAAATATAATTTATGCCGGAGTACTTTGACCCATTATTTTAAAAACATTATTTTTATACATATTATTTTAAAAAAATCTTATTCACAATTATACAATAACATAAACCAACGTGAGCAATCAAAAATAATCTCCATAGTTTCCGACAACCACGCGAACGAAGTCGCGGGCACAGCTAGTAGTTAATATGGCATTTATATTTCATATCCTTGTTTCTATTTTTTCTTAAAAGTAGGTTTAGTTTTCTCAAATAACTTATTATAAATAAATTGATAATAAGCACAAATTTGGTTAATATATTATCAGCTCGCGATTTGGATATCGATGTTAATATTTTTTTACTTTAGTATTCAGTGGTGACTGTAGACACATCAAATAACCCTTCTAATACTTTTGGGTACTAATTCCTTTTAACTTCTTACTTTCAGATAGACTCCATTTTAATATACGTATTCGCCTCTTAAAATTAACTATGACTTCTTCTATTTAACTAGATCAGTTAATTAAAATGAACGTCTAAATGATATCTGAGCCATTCAACTCATGGTGGCTTTTAAAATATTGTAATAATGACTTAATTTAAGCATTATCTAAAATTATTTTAATATCACAAGGTTCATTTTACTTTATAAGTAATAATTTAAACAATCAAAAACCAGCACGTGTCCATCACATGAATTGATGGGGCGCTCTCTGAAAGCAAACGGCTGGTCGCTGGCGATTCACGCACTCTTTTATCTTTTACTCTCGCGTTTATCTTTTAATATTTAAACTTGATAAAATACTGATTTAATAAATGGACCGTTTATTTTAAAAGTGGTGTAAGTCCATATAAATTTTTTGATATTTATTTGACGTCGCAATGTAGTTTGCATTGAAAAAAGTCTTGATTTTTTTTTGAGGTTATCTAATTTTTCAGTTGCTTGGTTATTAAATAAGATCGTATGACTAATGATAACTGTGTCTTTACTTGCAATTGTCCGCCATATTTATAATACAGTATTAATTACACGAACATCACTTCGTGGTACTTTACATGGATAATTTGTAACGCAGGTGTAATATTACCGCCGAAGTATTTATTAATTGATGCAGTTATGGGTAATATCAGAAAACCAACCGATGCCTGGACAATACGCCTAATTTTTTTCATCGGTCATTAAAACTTTCATCAGCTATTAAACTGTATCTGTTTCGTCAAAGTTTCGATTAACTTTCTGGAACTGATAAGTTGATAAAAATTTTGATACTGTGATTAAGATGATTTTTCTGAGTATATATGTATACTATAACAAACAAGATTATTTAATTTAATATTCGAGTTAACGAATTAACGAAGATTATAATTGAGTATTCATCGAACAGTATTGCTATGATAGGGTCCCAGGCCGGTAGTATATACCAGTTAAATAAATGTTATGTTGATATTAAGGTTATATTATTATTAGCTAGTATTTCTAATCATACATTTATTCTAAGATGTTTCTCGTTCTGATGCTTGTTCTGTTGTTTGTATTTAGCTGTAAGGCGCCAAACGCAATTAACATAGTAACTAACTGTTTCTGAATTTCTTTATGTTTCAGGAGACAACATATTTATACATCCCGAATAACGCTGTAGGTGCTATTATTGGCACCAAGGGATCGCACATCCGTAACATAATAAGATTCAGCCGAGCGTCCGTTAAGATAGCGCCTCTGGAACAAGAGAAACAAGGGGCAGAAAATCAGAACGCTCAACAGGAACGTAAAGTCACAATTGTCGGCAGCCCCGAGGCGCAGTGGAAAGCACAGTTCTTGATTTTTGAAAAGATGCGAGAAGAAGGCTTTATGTCTGGTTCGGATGATGTACGTCTCACCGTGGAGATAGTGGTGGCATCAACCCAAGTGGGGCGGATCATCGGCAAGGGCGGGCAGAACGTGCGCGAGCTTCAACGTATGACCGGCTCCCTGATCAAGCTGCCGGAGCAACCGCAGCAGCAGGGCGGACCCCAACAGGATCACGATACCACGGTGCACATTGTTGGGCCCTTTTACAGCGTACAGGTATGAAAACTTTCTTTATACACAACTTTTTGTTTACTTGAAAACAAATCCACGTGAAACGAGAGGCTCCCTCACCTCAATAAAAACTCATTAAAACTAGCGAAAGTGTGCCTAGCATTCGTACGATACGTTCATTGTTCGAATGTACTTTCGCAAGTTCTACAGAGCTTTAATACCTATTATATTCGATGTCCGGGTTTATGTAGCATTTAACGGATATTAATAGTTATTGTGAAGAGGATCTTGGATTTGATTTTTTTTCTTTAATTTGCGTTAATTTTATATCTTGTTGACAGCTATTGCGATTTCTTTTTACTAAACAGGTGCGTTTGTAATGGTGTTGAATGTGAGTTTTTGGATGGAATATATTAATGTAGTTACAAGTCCTTTTTAAATTAACATCAGTTAGTTAAGAAGATTCGCAGGGAGTTAATATAGAAGTGTCGCTAAGATAAGTATATGATTTTAATATTTGCTGGCGCCAAAGCGAAATATTTGGATAATATTCTTCACACCGTGGCATAATGAGATCTTTACATTTTGTAGCGGTCATCTGAGGCGGGATGAGCCATTACGGAGAAGCGACCTCAGTGAGGATCGATCAGTTTGAGCCATTGAATGGCAGAAAAGGCCTTTTATTCTTTGATGCTTAGATAGGTGAGTAATCTTCACTTCTAAAGTAAAAAACAAAGCGAATGACTATGTATATTTAATTTATAATAAATGATTATAACAACCTGTGTTTAATTTATGTTTCCACGGACTTGTAACTACATACTCTAGTTTATAGTACCTACAATGAATGACTGTAAAAAAGGAAAAAATTAGGAGAATAAGTGTGGTGATAAGTAAGATAGTTAAGTGTTTAAAAAATTAGGAGATTGAGTGTTGTGACAAGTAAGACGCGTGTGATAAGAGTAAGTGCTTAAAAAAGCTTGAGCGACTTTGTTTATTACATTGCTTTTATTCCTTCAGGCAGTTCATTTAAACTTTACGATTTTTCTTAGGCGTGTAACATTAAGGATATTTGAAAAATATTTGTTATAGCAACCATTCAGTAGAAATGCCATCATACCGTGTTTAGATAAAACATTAGCCCTGTATCTACGCTGAACTATGCCTTGTGAGGATGACGTGCGCGCGACACTATCGTTGTATTTAACTATTATTTATTTAACTGATTATGAAGTGTGAATGCTTCGTTTCACAATAGTACGTTATCTAGTCCCATAGTACAAAGCGACTTTCTTGTATGTAAAAAAAGGAAGTAGTACTAAAGTATGATGTTTGTAGTCTGCACAGCGACGCATCCGTGCCATGGTCGCGCAGGCGAGCGCGCCGGGCCGCCGCCGTGCCGCGCAGCCGCCGCCCGCTCAGCAGTAAACGGCCTCCGCTCCCCATCACCCCGCGCGCCCTCGACCCCCCTCGCCCCTGCCCTTGCAGCGTGCGTCAGCAGCGGCCCAAGTACACCGGCCTCCCACACCGGGTCAGTACCGCCCAAATAACCACTGCCGTCTTGTTTGTTACCTTTTAATCGTTCATCTGACCTAAAACTTACGTGGCTCATCTAATAGGCAGGCTGTTGCGTTGACAGCACTTGTCCAATGTTGTTGTTGACATAATTATATTATTGTAGTGAAATATAATTAATTACTATTGATAAATCCATATTTTATCCCGGGATTTTCCATGTTGATGATATTTGAATAAATATATATTATTCATATACACTATTTGCTTTAACTAGTGTCAGTTATGTCAATTTAGACCATGAATATATTTAATTGTTATATTGTTTTCACAGTGTTATACAGCTACATAGTAAAGAGATTTCTAAGAATGCAATAGTTGATTATGTTCTCTATACATATACACATGTTAATAACAATAGCTATAATAATTATAACCACATATTAACCAGAGAAATTCATATTTTGTTTGTTATTAATAATAGATTAATCTGTTGAAATCACTGCACTATATGTTAAATATTATTTAAAAGGGTGTGTGTGGGAAAATAAACTAGGAACGGAAAATACACGCGACGTCGTTTTACCGAGGAGGCTCAATAGACGAACGGAAGTATAGGGAGTATTTTGTAAGAATATTTCTTAAAACGATACATGGAATTTCTGCATGCATGCTGATAAAGAACATTAAAGTAAATTTTTAAATAATTCGACGTGTGCGTTGGGTGTTAAGTAACTAATCCAAAGAAAAGTACGCCGATCCGGTGTCGAATCGGCACGGTGTTGTGACAAGCCTTGACTAGACTAGGCGCGCCGCGCTGCCCGGCCGGCCACTGCGCGCCGGGCGCGGTCACGCGGCGGCGCCGCACGGGTGGCGCACGCCGATATTTCGCCACGTGCCACCCAACTCCCAACTTTACGGAAGTGATTTATCCATCTCTGGATATAAATATTTTTGATATACATACTAGTAATTGTTGGAGAGTAAGAAGTAAACTTATGAGTTTTAATTTGTAAGTGACATTTGTTGATCGTTTTCTTTGTAATTTTGTCTTTGTTAGCTTTATAATGTTTTCTTGTATTGAAACTGTAATGAACATATTGAACATTAAGACGGTACCGTACGTAGCGTTATGGTGCGAATGGAAGCGTCGCGTATTATTTGGTTCTGTCGTAATATGTTTTATTATTCAGGTGTACGATTTGCGTTATGTGCCAAGTGAGATATTTAACTATGAGAGATTAAGATTAAGTGGATAATATCAAAATTAATAAAAAGCTTAGATATTTATATTTATAATTGTGATAATAATATATGGAAGTTTTGGCAAAAAAGTTATCTACGAATGTTTTACATTCTCATTTCCTCCATTTTGAGTTAAAAGTTCTTATTTAAGAGGCTAAGAAGAGAATTTAATGTAAAAAATAATTTAATCCTTGTGCTCTCTTTCTCGGCATAATATCCCCACGCATTTCTCAGACTTGATCTCTAAACCCTACTGCCAAGGTACTTCATAGAATCCCGAATGCATTAAACAATGAGCACTTCATATTATAAACGACAAAGATTTCGCCCTAGCTTTTATGTCTTATCCTGTTTCGCCATATAATGAAAATTAATGTTTTATATTACCAGTCCCAAAGTTTTGCTTTGAAATGCTGCATTCTGTGGTTTTGTAAATGGCTTCCACATATTATTGAAATGAATATTTATACATTCATAATATATAATCTCTCTCGAAGTATGTTTATCTCAAATAAATAGTAAGTAATTGTTGGAAAGTTACAATGCAAACACACATTTTATTTGTAAACTAATATTTGACACATTTGTAATGAATTTAATGGTTTTATTGTCATTTCAAGAAGAGTTAATTACATTTTTGTTAGCTGTTTGTGACTGAGCAATAAATTTTAATTTATTGTATTTAGTATAAATATAATGTAAAATAGATCTTGATTTCCAGCAGTATTATTTATGACGTCATTTTAAATTCATGAGTTATGTATTAATATGTCAAATATTAGTACTTGTTGAACTAATGTTGTGTTGTATTTCATAGTTATTTGTTTACATAACGGCGTACGAGTTAGTCGCTAGGTCACATCGTTTATTTAGATAGATAGATAAAGTTTGTTTGATCAACATTAGAGAACTGCACCAGACTTCAGTACTTTTTAGTATTAGTACAAAGGTGATGTGAATAAGGTTCCTAAATAATATACCTACCTCACTGTTGTCTATTGTACTAGTTAATTTTATTAACAGAGTAGTTACTTTAAATTTTATTTATCAGGATCACCTTGAGATAATTGAAAATCTGTTATTCTTGTATAATTATTAAATTGGTGCAGTTTTCTTTTACGCTACGGAAAGATTGTATACGCTTCCGTTTGAATGATGTATGCGCAATCGGCTTAAATAAACTGAAAAAGTTTGCTACAGGAATTTATATTCACTGCTGACATATCAGTAAAGTACTAACAACAACGCACTGCTTGGAGAGTAGGAGTGTTAATATTACCACGTGGGTGGTTGGCCTCTGCCTCTGGCAGCTAGATGTAGGGCGCGTTCACAGACGTCATCCCGAATGATGCAGCGGTAGAAGTTAACTATGATCTAAACGTGGACGTACTCTTATCTATTTAAGTATCTCGCTCGCGTGCAGTGGATTAAACTAGTATATTGCGAATGAAAGACAATGTAATGTTATACCTAATAAATATGTTCATAATTGGTATGATGATACCATTCCAGCATTAACAGTTCATACAAGACTGATTATGCAGTTCGCGACTTAACACTCAGTCTTTGGGATATACTGAGCAACTATTGACAATAGCTGTATTGCTAATAACTGCAGACTATTTGCATTGACCAACTTAACAATGATAAGAAAAATTTGGTTATAATAAAGAAGTATCGAGAGGAAATCGGAGTTTTGTCTTGCAAGACCAAAGAGTGCATTGCGGTAAACATAATATGGGAATTATACGTAGACGCTGCAGTGGACTCGCCAGTCATATCTTACCACAGTAATCGTATTAATTGTAGTCACCGGGGTATCTGATTCTAAATTTGCGATGGCATTCATTAACTAACATTCCATTAAACTTAACATCTTATTGCTGAGGAATTCGTTTAGAATCAAACATTTGGGTGACATAATCTAAAGTATTTGGAAATTTGTATTTTAATGTTATGTGGTAAGTATTCGTAATAATTGTCTATTGGTCAATGACCTCAAATTACAAAATGTACAATTGTAATCACGGTGTTAGCAGTTATTTGTACATTATAAACATGTAATTTAATAACCTTACTAGGCAATTACTTTACCCGTGCGCCTTTGGTACGAGTGCTGATCATAATGTAAGAGTAAAAGTTGGTAACGATGCACATAATTTGTGGCGGTGTTGTGGTCTCATTTTTATGCGCACGAGTAAGAGTAATTCATCCTAGTGTAAGGAAATCTATGCATTATTGACGTTTCGATTTGTGTGTTGAATTTGTATAGGACACATTGCTGTTGCTGTTACATTCTCACACAGTTATACTTAATGTCTTATAATATAGTTACTGGGCAGATTTCGTCATGTGTTAAATCCGAAAGGTTACAGAGTTCGCAGAGCAACAGTGGTGGACCGCGGTGTAACCTGTGAGGTTCTCGCTGTCCGTCACTGTTTCGACACTGACGGCCAGATTCCGCTTGCATCGGCATCAAAATGGAGTATAATAAACAGTTACTTTCACTACGACAGAAATGTACATATAGGCATGTTGTTTATTCCTTCCAATGTAAGCAAGAGAGGGTACATTATGATTTGTAATGTGTTAATTTGCAGAAATAGTTTTAGTTGATTAATTGTATCGTTGTGAAGTAGTGTTAAGTTGTAGGTCGGCGCGGGCGGCGCGAGGCCTCGAGACTGAACTACAACTGCCGCTGCGCCCCCGCGTCTTTTACTTACATGTCATTAACGCTGATATACTTATATCATTCTTGTTTGGTTCTACTGTTATTTACGTTATATTACTTTCTCATGTGTGTAATCACTATTTTGTGTATTTGACGAATGAACGAGTGAATTCAATTTCATTATGTGCATGATTGATTGTAATTTAAAAATAGTATCTATGGGATATTATGATTAAATATATGTTTTGATTTGAAATCTTATTTTTATGATACCGTCGAGCACACATTGCATTTTAGTAATTTGATTAATATTCTCCATTAATGTACTTTGTAATACCTAAATGAATTATAACAAAGGATACATTTTCATATCGTCCGTGTGTTGAACCCCTCCAATAGAAATTTGCTTTCACATGTAACTAACTTCATAGGGAAAGTGAAAAGATGTATTAAGTGTTTATGTATCGCGCTGATGCATTTAGCCTTGTGGTGGTAGTAAAGCGGGTGCTGACGCAAGCGGGGGTGAACCCGTACGTCGACCGCGATCGCCTGCGGGCTGGCCCGTGCGCTCGCGTCTCCGCCGCCGTCAGCGCCGTCCGGCACTTGCATGCGGCGCAGGCGTGATCATACACGGTTCAACTCACTCAGTGTTACAATTCTTAAAAGAGAAGTATTTGTTGCTACTTCTGAATGAATGTTTTAAGGTCCAATATACACATTGTTTTTTAAACGACTTCTGACCAGATGTCTTTTCATGCCGCCAAAATTTTCTTTGAATTTTTACTGTTATTTTTAGAACCATTTATAATTGGTATAAGTTCTGAAACTAATAACTACCTCAATATTACTAAATGAATATGATAATTATCTTTGTGCATGTTTTTTGGGAACTGAATTTAAAAGAATACGAAATTCAATATAGTATAAGAACGCTATTTTAAACATAGTAACAGAAATTTGTCAAAATTAGATTTCGTAAAGTAATAAAAATGATGAAAATTTCATTGTTTTTTTTTATTTTCAGTAGTTCCTTTAAAGGTTCTACTGAGATTGTGACCCCTTTCCCTATTTGACAATAAGATAATAACTTAAATGCTCACCTGCAGTAAATAACGGCTTCAAATCGTTCCCGTTCTGTAGGTTCCTTGCACTTCATATTTTCTAACTTATCTGACAAACTCAAATATTATCTCAATCTTAAAAAATATCTCGCTAATTTGTTAAAATGTAAATGATATCTTATGTACCTCGTTTCGTAACTACTTATGTAAGTAGTTAAAAATCAACCCGCCGGACTACGTATTAGTTGATGTTCCTCCAGCACCTAGTAAGTAGTTTTTGTTTCGTGTAATGCTATTTAAAATGCAGTATAGTTAAGTACCGTCTAATTCATTGTGTGGTAACATATATAACTAAAAGTCACGTGGACACGTGGAGTGGAGTGGAGATGGGGATTAAGGGGGACCAGTTTAAATAACCTTCTAAAGTACGGGGATCTAAATATACTACAGCACAATACACCGTACAACCTTGCATTTTGTGCGCTGTCGACGCCCAACTCAGAATCACAGGTAACATGCGTCTTTCAACAGTGCCATAGCTAAACTTTGCAGGAATTGTTTTGATTTGAGCCTTATATGTTCACCATCCTTGCCAAAATTAACTCGAATTGATGGGATGTTTGTGTCAATATTTGGTCCCTCGTCGCATATTACCTTGGCTTAGGTGGGATCTCATAGACTCGGCAAGTCCAATCTTCGTATTCCTCTCGTCGAACCTTATTGATGGATACCCATGACGTGATAATTTAGCAAGAAAATTTTATTTCGCATTATTTTCTGCAAACCCTTATATTTTAATGTTGTATTTGAGTCACGTAACTATTTTCTCGTATTTCTGACGGCAAACCCTTCCATTTGATACTCATATCATGGAGGTGCATTTCAAATAGCCAGCCCGCCGTTCGGATTTGAGTCACGTGACTATTTTTTTTCGTATTCCTGACGGCAAACCCTTTCATTTGTTACCCGTATAATAGGGGTGCATTTCAAATAGCCTTCCCGCCATTTTAGACGTCCGCTATGTTGGATTTGAGTCACGTGACTATTTTTTTTCGTATTCCTGACTGCAAACCCTTTCATTTGGTACCTATATCATGGAAGTGCATTTCAAACGGCCAGTTCGCTATCTTGGGGAGGCCGCCATATTGGCTGCCGTAGTCATCAGAACTCAGAGCGTGTGCAAAATTTGATCCTAATCAAAGACCGGGAAGTGAGTCAAATTACTAATAATATAATAATAATATATAATATGGTAATATTATATCGTCTCTCTTTTATTTAAAGTCGCGTCAATATGTTGTGATAGCGAATGATTCAGTAATGCATTTAGAACCAATCGCGATGCATGCTGAACGTTAGTGTATTGTGTTAATGGTTTACACGTTAAGACTAAATAATTAGGTTTGTGTGCAAACGCAGGTAAGAAAACATTAGCTTATATTTGGCGTAAACAGATCCTTTCCATTTTATTTCACTTAATTAGACACTCCATTATTCGTTACTTAGAGTTAATGAATCTGATCAGGGCAAGGATTGTAATAGTAATCAATCTAATGACTTGAATTTCTACATAAGTCTGAAGAGAAGTTATCTTGTCAAAAGTACTGCTAAACATTATAACTCGTTAAGGTTGTCCGAGAACGTTCGATTCAATCTCTTTAAATTATAAGGGGTCGATAGAAAGAAATAATCTAAGCAAAGGCGGAAATCAACAAATCCCTATAATAATGCGAAAAATGTCAGACGAAAACACTTTTCGTGAACATCATCAGGCACTAACATTAACAGTAAACAGGGAACCATTCAGAAACTGCATTCCACCAACACTTTATGCAGACATGCAGCCTAATATCATATGAGACGCTGAATACTTAACTTTTAATTTAATTAGTATAAAATGCTTCATGTTTGTTCCGAACCACTTTTTTCTTTCATCTCCGACTGTGACTTCAAAATTGGTCCCGTCACTCCATATAATACGACGCCACTGATCAGCAGTCCAATTAAAGTGATAAAAAGCAAACTTTGAAATGAAAATAAGAAATCTTTGTTATTCATATCTCTCTATTGCACCGTTCGCCAGCACGAGCACGACGAACGATGGCTTTGTAAATTTTCTTAAGGATTCTGTTTTCTGCTTCACTGGTGATACGGGCCAGTTTTCTTCAAGGAAGAAATTATTTCCCTTTTTTTATAGTGCTGAATGATGAGACGGGCAAATAACTGTAGGTAGATATCTTTTTTGCCCGTCTTATCTTGATTTGCCTTCCTCAATTCCACAAATTTTTCGCATTCGAAGTTAACCCACTTCGGTTTGCCACGACCCATTTTTACTTAAAAACTGAATAAACTAACAGAATATTTCAGTATTTATACTATCCCACTTATCAAAATGACTCAAAATTACTTTATTCAAACATAAATTTTAAAAATAAATTCAAAGGGAAAAAATATTGAACTCTATGATAGACGAACTCTTTTACTTTATTGAACTTTTTTGCTTACTATTTGCTCAATTTTTTAAATTAGGATATCTGTTAATTTAAAAGGTTAAAATAATTTATTGCTTCAACATCAAATAGCGTAAGCATAAGTACATTAACTTATATGCATAAGTAATGGAACAGTGGGCAGCCAAAATGTGTCAAAAAGGGCACGACTAGCTGTTCATAGAGGTGTGTCAGGTCCAACACTGACATATGAAAGTGAATGTTGGGTATGGCAGAAGAAGCACGCAAGTAGAATAAATGCTATTGAAATAAGAGCACTTCGAAGTATGTATGGTGCGAGTTTGAGAGATAGATTAAAGAATAGTGTATAAGAGATCAATGTGGGATAAAAAATGATGTTGTAACAACAATAAAAAAGGAATGTTAAGATGGTTTGGACATGTAGAAAGGATGGATGAAAATAGAATGACTACACAAATATATAGAGCGGAAGTGCTGGTATAGGACGACCGAGGTGAACATAGTACGAATGAAGGAGTATGAGTAGTGAGTGACTACAGCTCCAGTAACTCTCTGGACCAGGAGGAATGGACTTTGGTCCACTCTGTACTAGTCGTTAATAGTAATGGTCCCCGGTATATCGATAAAACCTGCCGCATCCGGTGCTTACGCATAAAAATGTTATATGTAATAACAAAATTATGTGCAAGCATCCACCTACAATGGCAACTAATAGTTATTTGTCGCGCGTCTTACCGTCTACTCGAGAGCTACATAAATGTCACGAACAACCAAAAATACACCCCCAACCTCACGAGCGACAAAGTTTACCGTCGCCATCCGATCTAGTTAAAAATGTCTCGGTTAAAGCTACAATGTAAATAATCAAGATTAGAATAACATTATTATGAAATGTTCTCAGAATACACAGCATAAACCAGAAAACGCATTGACTTGAACGCATTTAGCTTGAGAGTGGTTCCCAACTTTCGAGGTTAATAGTAGACATAGTATAAAATAAAGTCACTAACCGCTATTTCTACTGAGATCTTTAAAACTACGCAATAGATTTTGGAGCGGCTATTTATAATACTCGTAGAAAGATTTAAAACAAAGTTTTATACATATGATACAGTTTTATATGGTAATTTTAGAGATTTGCAATGTGTTATCGAAAATAAATACTATTTATTACATTGCAAACGCTGGCTGAACCTGATGAAATAGATCAAAATAATGTACATACAATAGTACCTATTATTACACCCTAAAAAGTCTATAAAAATGTCCGCGATGGTATTTACTATCTCCCACAATAAGCATTTTTATCTCTCTCATCGCACTCGTGCGAAGCCAGGAGGGATCGCTAGTGTACTATGTTACTCTATGGAAAATATTAATTTATTAAAAAATATAAACGGGTATGACAGGGATCAAAATTTATTTAATAAGTACTAGTTTAATACTACTCATTTACATCCACATACAGAACCAACCAGTAGCCAAATTTTACGTGTCATGTCGATTATCTACAACAGATGCTATATAGATAGAAATGCTATTGACGGTTAAGAAAATCTAAATTTCAAAGTTTGATAATTTTTACATTAAATAATTTTATTTTAGGATAAGATGATGTTTTTAGTTTATATAGTATTTGTATGTGTTTCGCAGAAAGGGCTACAGAGCCCATTTAAAGGGATATGCTTTTTATATTAGGCTAGTGCAGTTTTTCTCAAAGGAGGCGATAACGCTCCCTTGGGGGCGTTTGAAACCTTGAGGGGGTCGTGGACGGGCACAGAAAAATGGGATTGTAATATTATTTACTTTTACAGTATTTGAAATTTTTCTTAAATTAAAACCCACTCACTACGCAATAACGAATAATAAGTTTATTTTTTACCCTTTATGATGTTATTAAAACTAAATATCTATATATAAAAAAATAACTAACACAGATTTCGTAGGATAGCCCGCACACCGCACGCAATCAAGTTGTAACAAGTTTCTGCGAATAAAGGAAGATGATCGTTGATAGTTAAAACATTACATTGCACCAGTAATTATTTTAAACAATAGAAAAAAACTACCTTGCAGTTTTAAAATATTATACATATGTAAACTAACATAAATTGAAATTTCCTTTACTTTCTTTCTTGTTTTTAACATAAGGACATTTTACAGAATTTTATAAGAAATTACGAACGTTACAATCGTCATTGTTATATAAAATGAAAATACGTATGAAGGTATTAAATATCTTGTTCAAAAAGTTATGTTAGATTTTTTTTACAACTAACCCGTTTTCCATCCATTGTCAAATAGTATAGTAAGCACAAACAGTCCACTTATTTTAAATATCGTATACCATTTCTGTATATAATATATAACCAATATTACAAATAATAAAAAACAGCGTTAGTCGGCGGATTTCATTTGAATCTGTTCTAAATTATAAACTAAAATTCTATAAAAACATATCCATATTTATCTATTATACGAAATGTTAATTTATTTGCCGTAGTGAAATAAGTTATTATTGTTAGTAGTGTTATTTACTAGTTGAAATACAAATTTTTAATTATCTTATCATGAAACATATTAAAGAGAAAGATATTCAACAAAAATAGTTTCGTTCTTATAAATTAAAACAATAATAGTGCAATATAATTTTGGAAAATCTGAATTCAAACAAACATCTTGATGGGATTAATAATTTTTTTCTTTACAAATTTGTAAATACACGCTCTGTAGCAACGTAGATTTGATTGTTTAATGATTGACATTTTTTTCTATTGGTGAGTGCATTTTAATCCTAGTATATCGCAGTTATTTGGCTGAGTTACACTTTATAAGTAATTTGATTTACTTTGTTATATCTCCTAGCGGTTAGTTTGAAGATATGGAACAACAATTTCATCCAAATCCCTTTATTGGCATTAATGCCAATAATTGGCTTTTTTCATTTTTTATAAACAAGCGAGTTTATGGTATAACTGTGAAGGTTTTAAATAAATTATTATTTCCCTATCATTTATTTTTTTCCTAACTATAAATTTCCAAATGTTGGCCCACAGTGCCAATAGCAAAAACCTATTATTGGCAATGTGCCAATTAGTGCCAATAATATAATATTGAGTGCCAATAATGGGATTTTTATTCCTTTACAGTACGTCGTATACAATGAAGCAACAAAATGAAAAAAAAACGAATAAAAAGAAGTCAAGAGGAAAAATAGGCACAACTAAACGAAAACAATATGGTGAGGAAAATATAAAAAAATCTTTAGAAGCTATCAAAAATGGCATGGCCAAAAAGCAAGCTGCGAAACATTATCAGGTTCCCCGGGCTACGTTACAATTTCGCATTAAGAACCTAAACCATAAACCTCAGCCTGGTCCGAGTCCAGTACTGAACACAGACGAAGAGAACAATTTAAAGAATTGGTTAAATGTTAGCCATGCAAAGGGTTTTCCTAAACGGAAAGAAGATCTTTTGAATAGCGTATCAGAATTTATTAAAAAAAGCGGCTGATCTAACCCGTTCAAAGACGATATTCCCGGAGATAAATGGTTTAAACTTTTCTTAAAGCGACATCCCGATATTGTTGTAAGAACTCCTGAAGCAGTAACAGCTGCAAGTGCTGCCGTTTCAGAAAATGACGTGAAAGGATGGTTTCAAATAATAGAAACATATCTCAAAAATCACGGTTTGAATGAAATTCTATCAGACCCGAAAAGAGTCCTGAATGGTGACGAAACCAATTTCGTTCTTTGCGCAAAGACTGGTGCGGTCTTGGCACCAAAGGGTGCAATGAATGTGTACGAAATCGATCACGCCCCAGCTAAAAGTTCTCTAACAGTGATGTTTACTTTTGCTGCCAATGGCGAAATCACCCCACCTATAGTGATATTCCCTTATAAGCGCTTGCCAAGCGAAATTGCTTCAAAAGTACCACCAGATTGGGGTATAGGGCTCAGTGATAATGGCTGGATGAAAACAGAAATTTTCTCGTGCGAAATCAAGTACGATTCCCGGTCATTTTATTTGTAGACGGGCACAAAACCCACCTCACTTTGCCGTCAGTGAGCTTTGTTCCTTGTTGAATATTGCACTTGTAGCACTTTATCCCAATTGCACTCGAATACTTCAGCCTGCAGATGTCTCAGCTTTTAGACCTCTAAAAGGTGGTTGGAAAAAGACAGTTTTAGAGTGGCGGCGTGACAATCTATCTCAAGCTCTTGTGCCACTGTTGCAAAAAAACTATTGAGAAATACGTAAAATCAGACACTATTATTAATGGTTTTCGGACTACCGGTCTTTGTCCATAGAATTCAAACGCTATAGATTACTCGAAATGTTTGGGGAAGAATCTGAAGAATAAGCCTGGAAGCGAAGCAAAATCGGAAACTTAGAGAATGATGAACAACAATGATTTTATTAGATATGCAGGACAGTCAACAAGAGGACAAAACTATTTTAAAAAACATTTTATACTCTGAAGAAGCAATGTGCAATACGGATGAATCTGAAGATGATGGTCATATCAGAGCTAATAAAAAGTGTAGCCTAACTGAAATTGAGAAGATGTTGAACAAAGATTAGGATCCCAATCATAGCTATTTAAGTACCTTGTTACCTATCTCTAGTGATAAAGTGAGACTGACAAAACGAATAGGAACAATAAAACAAACTATTTGTTATAAAAGTTGATTTATAAAAAGATAAACTTTAAATTACCTACTTAAAGACTTATAACTTCTATCTATACATAGTATAAAATGAAGTTGCGAAGGGCGCCCAAAATGTGTTTGTTACCTAGGATCTCAAAAACTACTATATCATTAGCTATGCGGTTTTCAATAATGGAAAGAAGACATTCCAGGGATTCTATAGGTGTATAATTTAGGTGTACCTACTTAAGAAATTATTAGAGTAATCGTAACAGTTATCAGACGGACGGAAGAAAAACGAGCTTTTTGGAGGCTTGCATTGCGTGCGCTGCTGAAATAACTCAAAATACAGAATAACAATGTATGGGGGAATTATTCTTCTCAACAAGTTCTATAAAAAAGTCTGCGATAGCATATGTCTATCCTTTAAGGTTTAGTCACAATAACGATTTTAGTGGTGTTCAAGTTTAATTTACGAAATATCTTATTTTTCAATTACTCGATATTCCTACCGACATAGACCAATAAACATAAAACAAAATGCATATCAAA
>JACJUM010003259.1:13127523-13240560 GCA_020976665.1 Heortia vitessoides
TTGTACAAAGAAACCTTGAATAGGTAAAAAATAGGTAGTTAAGTTTCGGTTGAAATAAATAAGTAGGTACTTAGGTATAAGAAAGGTCTTTTCATTACTTACTGTAAATATTTATGTTAAAAATTTAATTATCTAATTAAAAAGTAAATAGATATAATATGTAGGTATGTATAGGTAGGTACTGTCAAAACATTGCTTTCTTTATTGAAAATTGAAAAAAAAATTACTGTAAATATCGATTTATAAAGCCCAAAAATTCATAAAAAAAATCTTTACTTAACTAACTGATTCTTTTTAAGTAGGTATTACGTACGTTGATAAAAAAAATGCCTCGGCGTAAACAAAATATAGGTCCACAGACTTTAAGAGCTAAACGAATGCGCGTATCTCGAGCAAATGAATCACAGGAAGAAAATGAAGCTAGGTTGACTAGAGAACGGGAAAGGCGTCGTCGTTTGCGTGGAGAATCAGTTTTGACCGCTGACGAAAACAGTGCACGTACAGTATCAGAAATTCAAATGGACACTGCCACCACTGCTGCTGACCAAGAAAACATCCAAAATTCTACTGTCCTATGGATTAATAAAGAGTGTTCTGGCATGAATTTATGAATCTACAATAGACTATAAAAATGATTCTTCTATATCCTTGGGGAGTTTAAATGTCATCTGCCAACATTGCTCTGCTTCAAAATGGAAAGACGAATCAAAAGGGTTTTGCTGTTTACAAGGAAAAATCAAAATTAATATGATTTCTACACCACCTGAACCTTTACATTCGCTTCTAACGGGTGAACATCCAAAGAGCAAAATTTTTTTGAAAAACATACGTCTCTATAATAGTGCGTTTCAAATGACGTCATTCATGAGTACACAGGTAGTCGAGCGGGGGTTTATGCCAACATTTAAGGTACAAGGACAAGTTTACCATTTGGCGGGTAGCCTTTTCCCCCTTCGGCCGGATGACCACAAATTTTTACAGGTATATTTTATCGCAGATCCTGAAATACAAACTACTACTCGATGTACTAGAGCTCCACAACCGTTAGACAACGTATTGGTTAGTTAGACAATTGCAAGACCTATTACATACACATAATAACTACATTCGGTATTTGAAAACTGATTTTTTGAATTTAATCTTCAGTATAGTACGTCCATAATCAACCTACCAACCAACCAACCAACCAACCTACCTACCTACCTACCTACCAACCTACCTACCAACCAACCAACCAACCAACTCTCTTACTTTGTCCACTTTGTCTTACGCTCTTTAATAAATAAAAATATTTAAAGAGACTCAATTTTAAACTACCTACCGGTAATTTATTAGTTTTCCGTAATTAATAAAGAACCTAGGTCTGTCCATCTGTCGGATATAATAATTGGCAACTTATTATAACTTTGAATCGGAAGGAGTTTCTATTTTCATAACTACAGCTGTAAAAGTCGAATATCCGAGCGAAGCCGGAACCGCGGGCTGCTAGTATCTAAATAAAAGCTGATATTTTATCTAATAAAACAGTATTTTAATTATACCATAGGTAGGAGTAGATATTTATTTTTTATTCCATGGTAGGTCAGTAGGTATGTAACTATCTACTATTTTAACTACATGCCAATAATTAGACGACTAGATGCCAATATTGAGAATTTCTATGCCAATAATAGGATTTTCTGTAGTCGTTTAGTTTGAAGTAAAAAATGTTTATATAATGCTATTAAATGACATAAAAGCAGTTATAAAACCATACATTAAAGTACTTTCTTTGATAATGTCACATCTTTTGTCTACTAGCTATTGTATATAAGATTTTATCGTAATTTAACTTCAAAGTTAAACGAACTTCACTCTTAAAGTGCCAACGATTAGGCGGTTTACCCTACTTATTTTAGTGCTTAGGAAAAAAATGATACAGATGAGCCGTTCTAAGAAATTGGTCCGTTTTGTACGTATATTCGATATTCTTTCGCTCTAACATCATTAGACCTCAAAACTTTCCGGTGACGCTAAATTATATAGGATCAGTAATTTTCAAAATCCTTGCGACACGACACGCGGTACAATATTTATTATGTATATATTAAAGACTCAAAAGATCGATACAAAAGAATTCCAAAGTGTAATCTAGTCTAATAACTACAACCTCCAACTTTTTATAATACTCGCGGAAATCGTGGGGTCAATCTTAACAATTAAAATATTAGGTCTACAAATTTTAAGAGTTTTCTGTTAGCTATCAGTATTACAGATTATGGAATCGCTAGCCCAACATCCAGGGATAGACACGGCCCACTTGACCTACTTACATACACTTGTCGTTATTCTTCTAAAAAAATATTATAATATAATACTGGTATTAAGTTACTCCTTATAACAATAGCTATCAGCCAATGAAAGTCTGATTATTAGAATTCACAAAAAAAAATATCAGCAAGAATCAATATTAGGAACTTATAACCCAAATATAACATTTTATTGAAGTAAATTTCATACTAACTTTGGGAGTGCCTTTTTACCCCGTGAGGGATGATTTTCAATAAAAAAAATATCCTGATTCATGACTTTCAAAGAACCTTTATAATTAATTTCATTGGAATAACTGCAAAAACGGCAGTTTCATATTAAATCTGTATCCCCGTTTTACTTCTTCTCCGTTTATATATATAGATAGATATAACAAATTATTATTAAAAAAATAGTTATCACCAACATATTTTAAATCCTTCCGTTATCCTACATTTTTGTCAATGACAAAACATACCTTTACGCTTCTCTTTCCTTATACTGATATCTCGAGGCTATCCGAAGCAGTCCCAGTCGGCGCTGCCTCTTTGGATTCCTGCATATAACGTTGTGTTGTTTTAAGATGCCACCTCTAACGTCAGCTTGACGAGCAGTAAAAAAACAAAAAGAAACTAGCCAGATATTCTGACGTCAGGTTATCTGGACCACATTATTTCTAATGGAGACAATATATCCTAATTATTTACACAATTCATTAATTTAAATACATATTCAATACCTTAACATATTATATTGGTTCCCAAATTTTATGGCGTCCCAGGAAAAAGTTACGGATGAATGAAATTTAGGAAGCAAAGCTTAAATTATGGCTATTTAATTTGCCATACAAATAATACCTATAGTACATATATGTACGACTGGATGAAGATTGCTCAAGATACGGCTCGTTGGCGCGAGTTGTTATGTTATATGTTGATATATTATGTTATATGTTAATAGTTCGCTCTACGATCTCTTTATACCAGTCTTTCTCAAAGCGGGCGATAACGCCCCTTTAGGGGCGTCTGAAACTTAGAACCTACAGCATTTTCCTTTTAAAAATGATGATTCTAACATCTGTAATTTCTTATAAAATAAATTAGCGATGTTAGAATTATCATTTTTATATAAAATGGACATACGTATATAATAATTTTACAAAAAGCTGTTAGAATTTTTTTTTACAATCCGCATGATGACAGCATGTAAATTTTATTGAAATAATTTGTATAGATAATATACATACGTAGCTTTTTTTTTTAGTTTAGTTCACATTGATTCTTTTTTAATTTAAAAGCGAGATTTTTATATTGAGAAAATAAAATCACTAAATACGGCAATCCGCCATGTAATATTGAACGCCAATCAGAGCGCGTGACGTCACGTTAGAGTAGTTGTCAAATTGTTTATTCGTAATTCAATAGATAACTACGACTCTCGCTTAATTTTACCACTAAAACGCCGTTTTAGTTTTGTTTGCGACTTAAATTTGTTTTGTGTCAATCTATTTGATATACTCAGTCATGGAACAAGGATTTATAAAGGCTTCCAGCGCAAATTTACCGAGAACCGACGAACTAATGTTAGGAGAGTTTCTGCGATCAAGTAATGACATACATTTTATAGCCGTAATAATTATAAGAAAACATAGAACATATTTGACATTGTATTTCACACAACTGAGATTAACAAACATTATACATAACATAATATAGATAAGTAAATATGTGCATGTTTAGAAAATAAAGATATTTAAAGACTAGGTCATACTTATATATTTTTAATTAAAGAATCTTGCAAGTTATTCAATCCGCAGGCAATGGTAATAACATCATCTAGTACTTTTACCAGATTAAGATTCACACATGCATGTGGCTTTAGCATACTGAATTCACGTAAACGTCGAATCACTCTCTCGACATGTATTCTAAGGCTTGCGATTTGTTTTGTTTCTCTCGCCTCATGTTTTGATAGCTTTGTACCAGTTGCAACACTTGAATGTCGTACTAAGTGCACTCCCTGTTTTCTTAGATACTGTTCTACATGTTTGAACCCCCTGTCAGCCATCACTCACATACCTGGTTGTAAACACTTAATAAAATCACATGATTCAACCAAACATGTGTCAGTAACTCTTCCTCCATATCCTGGAGAAATATAGTTCACTAATCCATTTGGAGTGCATGAGACAAGATACTTAATGGTGTTAGCTTTTTTATATTCTGACCAGGAGAGAGACTGGTTCAATGCTTTCGAAGGCTTTTGCACTTCAATTTCTAAGCAATCTATAATACAGCTGACATTATAATATTTATGCCTAAAAGCCATAGGTAAATTTTTTCTTATAGCATCCTTATCTAATGCAACAATAAAAGGTCTCCATTACATTAGCTATCTGCGGTATACTTGTAAAGAAATAATATTTCTTTAATTTTGAATTTTGCCGCGCTTACTACATTACCAATGACATTGACAACTGACAAGCGCTAGAGTCTGAGGTCAATGGTCAGTTGAGAGGTTATGGAAAAAATAGCATTGTATTAGATTATTGTGATTTAAGATAGATAAATAAGAATAATTGGTGGAAGAATAGACTTTAATTGTCGTTTCTTCGTTTTCAGGTAAAGTTATAATAATAGGGTAGTTAAATAAGTTATTTGTAAGATTATATAATAATATTTGTAAGAAATTAACGAAATAAATCTTCGTTTTCAGAAGCAACGCATAAGTTTATTTTTAACCTAGAATTAAAGGATAATCGATATATACTTTTCAGAAATATCTTGCTGGCATAAGTCGGAGACATAGAAAAATCATCTGAAAGCTCTCTGAAACTTTTATTTAATTTAATTTTTTGTAAACACATTAGTATATGGTTTATGGTAATACTTAACTTTTTTTCAATTATATTTATTAAATAGTAACAACTTTTAGGAACTCCAATGTAAGACTGTGGATTATTTACAATTTTTTGGACTGTATATCCTAAAATTCTCAATGCCTCTTGTTTCTTATCATCTTCAACTAGTTCGCTGCAGTCTGAAGATTTTATTTTCAAAGATGTCACAGATGGTGATTCACTAAGTACAACAGATGGTGTGTATGAAATATCACTATCAGAATCTGCCTGTATTTCAATTAATTTTTGGATACATTTCTGTAAGGAGGATGTCGATGGTCTGTCAGTTTTGGTTTTTCTAATTTTAAATGGTGAAGTGAAAGCAGACTGACAAAAAGGTTTGGATGGTGATGTCATCTGGTCAACTGAATTAACTATTGTTTGTACAGCTTTACTTCTGAATTTATTTGTTATGTACACTTGAATGGCTTTATCTGTCGTCTTAGGTGCATCTTGAGTAATATTTTCCTGCTTGGATGATGTTCCAGGTAAAAAGTCGATAAGTTCTGACTGTTCTAAAGCAATGGTTGTATTCTTAGATATATGTTCCTGCTCAAATTCTCCAATAAGTTCTTTTCTTTGTTTTTTCACAAAGTATTTCTTTCCATAGAATCAGAAGCTCGTTTTCTCCTATCGGGTTGACAGTAAAAATTTTAAGGGAACACACCCTTTTTTCATGCGAATCTGCGACACTGAGCCCATCACATGGTATTCCATATAATTTTCCATATCACTTGGTAACTGAAATTAAAATAAACATAGGTACTTTTATAATAGCTCATTGAGAAAGTAAGAGATTCTTAACCTCTAAATAAAGTGTGTTTATCAATGTTTACATCATCTAATGCTTGTCACATTTATTTAGTATCAGCATGAAATCTGCAAACTTAAAGTAAATACTCACGTCAAAGTGATCTTCACAGAAATAAAGCTGAGTAGAGGGTGTTATTCCTTTCAAATCACGTCTTGCATGTTTAAGCCACTTATTTCGAATTGTCTTGTCAAAAGGAACGAAAATAAATAGCTTCTCGGGAGTTTTTATGGAAGTATTAGGACACAGTGGGACGGCACACCATCTATAAGCTTTCGAATTCATGTTTCTATCTGCGAAATTCGAAATTAACAAGAGCGTCTCAATGTTTAGTGTTGAGTGAACCTTGTACTCTAACGTGACGTCACGAGCGACGCCATGGCACTTTGAAGCGTTTTGGTACGAATTTAAAATTTATGAATTAAAAACAAATTTTTGAATAGTGAACCTAAATTTTCAGCAGAAATATTATGTTTATCGTAATTAATGTATATTTTTGAACATTATTTCACAGTTTTTCAAAATTTGTCATCATGCCTATTAAGCCGTTTACTGTCTAGTGTCAAATAGTATATAGGGAAGGGGTATTACCATTTAGTATCTCAGAAACAGGCAGTGGCTTCTATCTAAAAACTATGTAACTACGTTTTACTGGTACCATAGAGCGTATTTGCTACCACTAGCGCCAATTTTGCATTGAATTTGATCTGTCACACATCTGACATTCACGTCAAACAAATGGTTTTATCTCCGCTGGAAAAACTGTAGTTTGATTTCGTTCAAAACAAATTCAGTGCGTGTTATAGGGCTAATTAAATACATTACATATATCGAAGGTAAGTTTTAATGTATCTTTTAACTAGCTGTGATTTCCTTGCTTATTTATTAATTTTGAATTTCGACCCCATAGGTGCGGGTAGTATGGAAACGGGTTCCAAATTACCCGCAATGTATTTAACATATTTTTGTTTTGGTTCCAGTCATGCCTCGAGCTCAATTGTCGGCAAAGCCGGAAGAAAAAAGTAAACAGTGGGACGAATAATATGATTGAAGCTGTAAAAGCAGTAGGAAGACCTCAGGTGCGTCTACGCCCCAATAGGTAGGCAGGGTATGCCAAACCCTTCTAGAGCTTGCTCGAACAAGCGGAAATCTACCTTTTCGGATACTAAGATGTCATCTGTTTCTTCAGGTCACACTGCAGTGGCAGATAATTATGCCGCACATTTTGTTTTGAATGTTTCTCAAATAATCAACAGGGCGAAATTTGGGTTCAGTGCCAATCTTGTTAATTGTGGGCACATGTTAATTGTTCAGGATGCGAAAGAGAATATTATATTTGTGAATTTTGTAACTAAGTTTTGTTTCATACTTGTAATTTGAAACCCGGGTTCCATAATACCCGCTCCAAAAGTTTTTTATGTTTTCAATAAAGCTAATTATTTCCTATAATGAGTGGTTTTATTTTGTTGATTAGTTCCTAATATAAAAGCTAACAAGTTTTAAAGTACTGGAAAAGTTTTGTGATGAAAAATGAATTCAATTGAAAAATATTATATTAGCTGCTACAGGTGGTGCTCCAGCTATGACGTGGTATTGACGTGAAAAGGCTTCATATTAAACTTAAAAAAACAAAATTCCTGATGTGCTTGCTGTAGGTACATTGCGTTATACATCGACAGCAAATAGTTGCTAGTAATTTACGAACGACTGTTCCAATCATTGCAATAAGCCATCAGAGCAGTCAATAAAATCCTAAACAACTTTTAAATGACAGATTATTTAATCAGCTTTGTGTTGATAACGATGAAGATTTCAACAGACTGATATTTAACACAAGTGCGTTAGCTACCAAAAGGCAATTGTCTCGTTTTTACAATCAGTTTGACTCCGCTTTAGAGTTTTTAAAAAATAAAGACACAAAATTGCGCTAAAACCCCATCACATTCAATAATGATATTGCAAACCTGACAGACTATTGTGTAGATACATTGCTTGAAGATATGAAACTAAGGCGATGACTTGAATTAAACAATTGATAAAATGTCGTCGCTACTTTCGCAGCCAAGCTGCTTAGTGATGCGCAAAGAAAATAGACTTGAATTCCATAATTTTCCCAATTTATCACTATCCTGCAACAATGACGACTTTGTCTACTGCCAACATTTGAAAAATCTTTACAGTGATTTCATTGAAAGATTCCACGACATTTTGAAATTGGAAATAGGTACCAGACTGGGTGTTAGATCGTTTTTCAAATGTCACCTTAGCAATATCACCCCAGTTGAAAGGACTTATAGAACTGACAAAGAACGAGGAAATAAAAATCAAATAAAATTTTTACAAAAACTGTTGAACATTTTTTAATAGCATTCCCATCGCCATACTTATGTGAACGTGGATTTAGCTTTAAACTTCAGATCCGAATAATATACTCGTAACTAAATTAATTAAAGTAATAAAATTGCGGTTTTTAAGTTTTAGAGGTGTATACAAAATGGAGGGTGTTGAAAAACAATTGATTTTCAAAAGGGACGGAAAATAGAATAAGTTGGAGAATCACTGCTCTATACGAACATCCCTCTTTTACTCCTAAATTTATTGGTTTTTTCCCCCATAAATTAAATATTTTACTGATTTTATTTCCACCGTTAAACTAAAACTATAATCTAGTAGTAGATGACCATGTAATAAGCCAAACAAACCAAATTGTACAATTTTTTTTATTATATTATTAGTATATGTACTCGTTATTATTAGTATTTTTAATATAGATTAGGGAAATCTTCAATATCAATTAAAGTAGTACAAAAAATAGTAGGTAAATTTTTTAATGGCAACATTCACTAATTGGACTCAAGTTCTAGCACAGTTTTTACACACAAGTCAACACAAGACTATTTTAAAATTAAATTTGTCACATAGACAGTAGGAACGTCATGAATCACTGACAGCAAAGGAATGAAAGATGGGTATTGTTCATTGTTTTGCTGCCAGCAGTAGCATCTTCGTCACGAAGCTAAGCTCTGCGATTGCCACTACACCAGCCCAGCGCGGAAATTATAGGCATTAACCTTTTTAGGGGAGATTTATGTATCAGTAGACTAATATGATACTGATGATTCATAGTTAAGACAGAACAATGTGTGTTGGGCCATTTATTTATAATTGGAAACACTCGGTTGTAATTTGATTATTTATTAAGAATGATTTTATATTATTATTTATCATATAAGAAAGATCAAATACTTCTACGATTAAAAAGTGTACACTATATCTAATAACGCCCTACTACTAAGAATTATGAAAGAAAAGAATTATGACATGAATTATTATTTGGATTGAAATACAATAATCGTCATAACTTTGATCAAAAATTGATAAGTTCTAATACTTTTGACTTAATTTAAAGTTCATGAAGCAACAGATATTGACAATATTTGAAGGATTTATTGAATACCTTTTTATTTACTATTTTATTTAGATAATTTCATATGGATTATATTGATTTGACATTGAAATTGAAAAAATTCTACAATACCTGTTCTATTTAAATTGTTGATGTACTAGTACTACAGCTACTGCCAACTGTTATATAATACTATCGATCCTGGTGGATGTAATTTTACTACGGTATATTCATTTATTTACGATTAATATATTCTATTAGAATTAAGTGGTTTCAAACACGTGGCAAGGTTTTAGTGGAAAGGGTTTACGTGTATATATAGACGCACGGACATATTATTAATAGATAGATAAATAAATAATGCATATTTAGTACTTAATAAAGTAACTGCTCATCATCATCATCATCATCTTCATCTCTACCTGCAAAGGGTAATTAATATTAAATTAATATTTTTTTTTAAATAATAGATATGATTAAGTAAAGTTATTTAGTAAACCAAATGAGCCATTATGTTATTGTATTGGATAAATATTAAGTCATAGAATTTATTAAACACCTATTTAAAATAAGCTTATAATACTTTTTACTTCGTCTACCCCATGCAATAATCTTAAGTGAACACCCTTACTTATGATAACAGTATAGGACCTTATTCTTCTTATATTTTGTTAAAATGGTGTTATTACTCCTATGTCTTCATGGCGCCTATCTATGTCTAGATTTAATCCCATATAGTTCCCATTCACGTGAAAATATTCTTTAATGTATGCATATTTGTCACTCATTTACGCAGAAAACTACTGAATGATTTCATAAAACTTTACAAAAGATATAGCTTATACATCATATTAACACAGGCACAAATTTATAAAGGTTTGTTCAAAATATTATTTTTGCCCCAAAGGCGTGCCAAGTTCTATCCGCAAATCTGGTTATCATCGTGGTTGTAGTTCGAGATGCAGACAAAATTTTTAATTCGTTTGCCATTTACCAGTGAGTCATTTTAAAATAAGTCCAGGTGTTTCTGAGATAAGTCGGTCAGACAGACTGACAAAAAAATTAATATTGTTTTTTTATGTGAGTATCGTATATACTTTAACATAGTAACGCAATGTTATATAAATAATTAATAGATAGCAATACCTGGTTTTCAGAATATAATCTAAAATACTGACTTTTCAGAACAAAGCGACAGAACATAATTAAGCGGAAAACCAAGTCACGATGGCAGTGACAAAACGTAGAAAACACAATAACAAACACAATGTTATATAAATAATTAATAGATAGCAATACCCGGTTTCAGAATATAATCTAAAATACTGACTGTTCAGAACAAAGCGACAGAACATAATTGAGCGGAAAACCAAGTTTCGATAGTAGTGGCAAAACATAGAAAACACAACAACCAACACAATGTTATATAAATAATAGCAATACCTGGTTTCAGAATATAATCTATCACGTCATCAAGCAAATTTAGGATAGCCGTTTTCATTGCAATTGATCTTTTAGTCGCTCGCAGCTGCAAAATTTTCAGTTTCCTTATGTACACCAATTCTTTTTCAGATAACGATCTTCGCGAATCTGTTTCTGTTTTTAGCGAGGTTACAATTGTGGAAGTAGTTGTAGCTCTTGGACGGTGATGTGAGCTAGTAATCCCCCTCCGCCTGTTTGTGCGTTGCTCCCAGGGCCACGTTGTGCCCGTCGCAGCCAAAGTTGGGCCCTGTAAACAGTTTTTTATGTACATTCTATTTTACTTAAAATAAATGCTGGAAATACATATATTATACCTATGACCCCCATTTTATATAAGAACTAGACAAATTTAAAGATTGAACCACACCTGTTTGAAAGGTATAAATTGATTTTTATATTAAAATTTTGCTAAAACTGATGAAAATTGCCAAATGGTATGGATGTTTTATTATACCAATTTAATTAAAAAATCCATATGGAAATTTGCAACAATATATAGTACCTCAGGCAATGCAGTCCCCATATTAAAGCCGAAGGCCGTAGCTTGTTCAACACCAAAAACCATGGCCCAATTCTTGGAAACCAGCTGTCCAGTAGAAGTACTTCCCCGCGGACTGTTATTGATCTGAGGTGGAGCTTGTGCTACTTGAGAAACTTGCTGGACTTCCGGAACTTGCTGCGCATGTAGCGCTGGCGCAGCTTGCAGAGTTTGCAGAGCTTGAGGAGCTTGCGAAGCTTGAGGAGCATGTGGAGCTTGAGGAGCTTGCGGAGCTTGCCGAGCTTGAGGAGCTTGCGGTGCTTGAGGACCTTGCAAGGCTTGCGTTGCTTGCGGAGCTGCAGAAGCTCTCGATCGTACTACAGCCCTCTCTGAGCGTATTAGACGTAAAAGAGTACTAACTTGTACTAATATTGGGTCAATTTCACCTTCTGCTGGTCTGTTGATCAATGAAGTTCCTGACTGTTCATAAGATCGGCTATCTGCCTTGAGTTTTTCCCACAGCTTTTTGAGTAAATCTTTATTCCTACAAAGCCCAGTTATTAATTTTATTAAAATACCATTATTAAGTATTTTGCAGAAGCAGAACAGTAATTGCCACACAGATTATAGAGATAAACTGGTTTTCTAAGGCACCTATTGACCACATGTAAGTTCAACCAAATATTGCTCCATTTTATCTTTCTCTTTAAAATGTGTGAATCCGTTGTAGTGTACGTATGAAATATTTCATCTCATGGTACCTTAGCGCTTCCATGATATGCATGTTACCGAAGTAAGTCTCACTAACATGCAGCCAAATAAGCTAAAATTAAGCATGTAAATTTTTGAGATGTCTTAAAATAAATTATTGTAATATTTTTTTACTAATTGTATGACATTGACATCTCTCAATGTTGCGTCCTCGCCCCGATCAATTTGGTCTATGTGTTGTTGTGAATGTTATGTTTGCATGCTAAGTATGTACACACATATACCATTCAAGGTACAATCTAATAGGAAATAGTAAGTTTCGTATTTTTGTTTTTTTTTAGGTATATAATAATAACAAGTTGAATCAACTGTACACATTAAGCAAAAATAATTATAATCAGTTCAGTAATTTAGAAGTTTATCCCGGAAAATAGTTTTACTATATGTGTGTCACTGAAATATTTTCTTCTTTCATCTTTTCTCTTGAAAAAATATTTTTATTGGACTTGTCTTAGTTTAGGGGTGGGGGGGATTAATATAGCAATCAATTCCACAACTATCATTTAATAAAAAATTAAGCAATTCTAAAACAACAATACCTAACATCTGTCAAAAATGAAAATGTAAGTTTCAAGAAATTATAATCCTAGACGCGCAAATGCGAAATACTGGCAAATAAAAATGCATGTCAAGGGCTTAACTGCATTAATTATTGATTTCGCGCTCACATCGAGGCGGCTCATCATTAGACCCGCCCTATAACTAGCGCCTAAGGTTTCACGGGAATATTTCCCGTTCCGGTGGGAATAATTTATCAAAGTAGACACAGCATCAGCTCTCTGCTAGTGACAGTCCAGTTAAAATCTGTCCAGCCCTTTCATATTTATATGTGAATTTAAAATAAAATCTAAATAAAATCTAAATTAATTCAATACTTTTTTGGCAATTTATACATATATTTTTTTAATTTTAAGACAAGTATTTTTTAAGTCATATTCAAAATTTTTATAATTTTTTGGAAATCCAATAGAATATTATATTTGTCTTAAGGGCACCCCAAAATAAGATGATATAAATTGTGTGAGAGTAAAGGTATTTTCTTTTTTGAAGCTTTCTTTAAGAACTATTGAAAATCTGGCAGCCCAAAAACTATTTTACTTTAGTTTTATGCATTAAAAAATTCGTAAAGAAGTATTTTATATTGTAGGTAAAATTGATTAGAAAAAATTTACCTGACAACTTTACTGGCTAGGTTTCAGTTCAAAAAGCTTTAGGCGAAACTCCAAGGGAAGATGAAAGATAGAAGATATTTCTATCTTTCATCAACAGACAGAAAAATTAAATAAACCCAAGGAAAAGATACAGGATCAAGTCCTGCCTGAAACCTCAGGCACATTGATTATTTTTGTGTGAATATTAGTTTTCTGTAATTTAAAATATTAAATAAATCATAAATCACAAGATGATAAAAGAAAATGTTTTCTTGATAGCAAAACTATAAATAATTTAATGTCTTAAGGACACCCTAAAATAAAATGGTGTTTTTTAAGGCTCAAGAAGCTTTAACTCCAAGGGAAGATGTAATATAGAAATGATTGACAGAAGAATTTAAAAAATCCAAGGAAAAGATACAGGTTCTAGTCCTGCCGGAAGCCTCAGGCACATTGATTATGATTGTGTAAATATTTTCTGTAATTTGAAAAAAGGTGGCTAGAATGGTAATCATTTCCATGAATCCTAAGGTGATTTAATTTATATTTTAACAAAAAAGTTAAATTTTTCTTGATAGTGAGAAAAAAATAAAGATTTATTAAATATGTTTTATGTAATCATCATCTATTTTCTTCTACTGTAATCATCATTCATCAAAAAGAAACATTTTTTTTTCTTAAACTAAAACTATTTTGTCTAAAATAGATCACCCATTGTATTATGGCAATTCTTCCTGCATGATGGCTTTTCGGTACAAAGAAACTGACAAAAATCACAATACTTACAAAGTGAGTGAAAGCCATTTTCAAAACTTTCAATAAAAACGTAGGTTGTATAATTTATATATATTCAGGGCGATCATATTTTATTGGGAAAAACAAAAAATATAATAAGAGCTTGGGCCATCGTTAACTGTATTAGATGTTTTCTTAAAATATTTGTGTAATTAAATTTCACCTGGTGTAAAAAATATGTTCAATTTTGATTTGATATGAATTAAATATATACACATATTACATGAAATCTTCGAAACCTGAAGAATTTAAAAACAAAACATTAGTGCCTGAAAGTGTCTAAACAATAGATGACTATAATAACTAAGTCAGAATAAGTATGAGTTGTTTACCTGTAGATCGTGGAAGCCGCATCCGAATTAAACAAATTTGTTAATTCATACCAAGCGATGGTGTTTGCCTCACTTCTAGATCCACCTGGCGTCGCAAAAATTTTATCTTGGTATTTGAAAAGCAAGTTCACCAATCTCTGCTTTTCTTCGGTAGAAAATTTGTGGGATCGCTTTCTTTTGTCAGGCATTTTAAATACTTAGGCTTTTACTTTTACCAAAAACTTAAATTTAATAACTGTCCAACAAAATAACTAAGCGGCCATACATCGAAAATCCTATACAATACCTATTACCCCTACTGGCCCCTGCTATAGGCGGGAGACGATCGATAAATCGTAGATCTGCTCGAAAGCTTGAAAATTGTAGAACTTCTATATTGAAAATTATTGTGTTAACTTATTTTATCCACCTTACTGTAAAATAATTCCAGCACATAAATACAAAAACCGAATCAGATGGAATAAGATTTGATCGTGAGATATGTCGTACTAAATAAATTACGTTGAAAATTGTTAAGAAAATTGACGCGGGTAATTTTGAAGATATATTATATAATTTCGAACAGAGCCAAATCAATGTTTTAGCGCGGCCGTACTACACTACAACAGTGTTGACTCAACTGAAAGCGCCCCTTTAACTACTGAATTCTGCTCTAACAGTCCTTGTGCTTTATTTTATATGAAACTAGCGCGTAACTTTAACGCCTAGCTGCATTTAGAGCTTTTGGTCAAAAGGTTATTTGCAATTTACGTGTTTAACCGATACGATCTACGGAGGTACTTAACTTTGTTTCTAAGATGGTCATATTCACTGGTGTACACACAGAAAGAGATCAAACTACAAAAATCTGTCAAAATTGAGATTCATTTTGATATTAATGTTCATACCGAAATTTTGACAAATGTATGTAAGTTGATTTGTTGTTGTGTACGGTAAGCAACAGATCAACCTACCCAAATCTTAATTTTGAACTCAAAATCTCTCTCAAAGTTTTTTGAAAAATTTGACAGACTTGGGTACGTTCACCTGTTGCTTGTGTGTACAAACGGCTTTATTTATTTTATTCCATCAATAAATTTGGTAGCACCAATCTAATTCAGGCTATTGGTGACGTTCATATTGAACGCAAAATTCGTGGTTTTTAGGATACTATTTTTATGATAGTGACGCCAATCCCATAAAACCTACATAAAATGGTTTCGTTTAAGATCTCAACACCTAAAAATCAGTATATAAATATTTACTTCATAAAGTTACCGATCACCTGCAGTTTCCAAACCTAACATTTATCAGAACAAAAATATTTAGATGAATTATAAGTCTCCATTTAAATGTATAACTAATTACAGACTACACAATACTTACAGACTTAAACAGTAAGATAAATCATCAGATAAACTCATTTACTTCATAATACATATTAAACTTCAGATTAGAGTACGACACAACGAACTCAATGGATTCGTAAAACAGAAAGCATTATTTTCTGGTAATGGCAAAGATAATCTTGTGCTTCGCCCCATGTGTATCTTGAGTGTGGATCTGCGAAAAGCTGTGAATCTAGTTCTATAATTGTCGTCGTTTCTTCTAACCTCTTTCAACTCATTCATAAACTCTGCGGCTACTTGATCCATTATTAGGTTTTTACGTCGAGATACCTGAGAGACTTTCGAAATGTTCGAACGTTTAGTCGACATTGGTGCTAAAAAAATATTTAATGGTTTTTAAATGTTCAAGCGTGTAATTTACCGCTGTACCGAATGAGCAACATAAAAGCGGCTGTGATTGTGGCTTTTTATAAACTTACCTACTGCTACATTTTAATACACAACGCGGTCGGTCGCTTAGTATTGAAGTTAAAAGTTGGTAAGTGCATTGAGCGTTGGTTTGTAATGTCAAGTCACAATTCACAATTGGCGGCGGTTTAGGACAAGCAGTTTACATTGATTTTTATTTTGGTTAGTAATCCACAAAAGATATAGTATGTAGTTTTTATGGGAATCAATACAATATGGTATACATTTTTTAGCCCCCCGAAACCTATTTAAAAACAAGTAGGTATACAAGTAAATAAAAAGTGATATCATTGTTGCCATTACAATGAGGAACTTTACATGACTATTTTAAATGGACCGTTACCATAGAATAAACAGACCCTTGTGAAGACAAGCCAGAAAAATCTTGTACAGCATCAAATCAACCTACAAAAATCTGTTAATCTATAAATGCGACCCATTGAGTTCAAAACTTACTGAGTTTGACAATTCGAGTAGGTTGATCTGTGCTTACATATATACACTTACGTATATATAGAACATATTTGAACGTTATGAGTCGAATTAAATTAGCTCCTTTCTGTCTCGTAAAAAAAGCATATCTATTCACGAATATTTAGGATATTCGTATGATATTTTTGAAACACAATACAGGTTAATTTAATATTGACTTACCATTAACATGGTTGACATAATTGGCTTTCGATATAGTTGTCACTTTACGAAATGTAATATTGGTTGTTTTTTTTTTTTTATTTTTGTGAAGATCTGTAATTGAAAAGCTATGTGTTTCTTACACGTTTTAATTGGAAATACTGTTTTTTTGTTAAAACGTATCTACGTTTATTAATAAGATAATCTTGAAATGGATTTTATAATCGATGTATTAGCATTGATGCTACAAAAAAGTTGACATATGGCAAGTAAACTGCATACCATTTTCTTTTTGCGAATGCGAGACTACTTAGACGGTTATCTTAACGACCGAATGTTCGAAAGTTCCCGCAAGGCCGCGCTAAACGTAGCCTTTGGAGACAGCTAAACCGACACCAGTGCGGTGGTCGGTATTCATTCGATTGCACGCGTTCGCCATGCGTAACGCATTTTTCAAACGAGCATTATAAGCGATTCACGTTTGTAATTATGGAGTAACAATGATGCTATCGGTCGGGATAAATAAGTTGAAACATTTTGTCGTTATAATATTGTGATATAGTTTATGTTGGACTGATGATAGAATTTACTTTGAAGTTGACGTATCATTCTGCAACATACCAGACATAATGATGAATTTACTTAAATCTATCTATAAATAAAAATTCAAATCATGATTATGTAGAAATACAAATAAAATACCTAAATATCTATATGTAGAAGATTATTCATTTTATTTTGTTCTAATATCAATTTAATTGACATTGGTTTAAAAAGTGTATCATGTGGTTGTACCTGTTTTAAATAAAGTGTCATCTTTATTGATAAAAAAATCTTTATTTACTTTTTTTAAGTTATTAATGATCAAGGCCGCCTTTTTTATTATTGGCCGATCTAAATTAGCGTGATTGGACCTTTTGCCAAGAAGCAAAAAACCAATTACCTTATAAAATAATCCTTCAATCATAAATAATTTGCCGGTAATTATAAATGTTTACCTTTATCGATGTACCCAAATGAAAGATGATTGTTTTTTGGTTTTTCATGTACATTTAAAGGTAGTATACGTCTGTAACCTGAAAATGTTAAAAGAGAAAATTAACATTGAATAGGACCGACTTGTAACTTGGTCAACAAGCTACAGATCAAGCTATAAAGTTTTGTAATTTTTCTCAATGACAATGAACTCTAAACATTTGAGTGTAAAGTTAGTTGCAGATTTCGCATAAATTTATTTAGGTTAATTTCTAGCCTCGTGTATGATCAAAACAACTAAATATTGTTATATATATGCAAAGTATCAAAAATATTAATATATCCTATGTGATCGTAAGTAAGGTATTGGCAGGGTAGAATCCCCACCTACTGTTCCAGGTTTTCTAAGTGGCGACTAAGATACCGGCAGAAGCTTATATATACGTCCGATACAGCATAGTTTAAACAGTGTTGTATTTAGGATGGGACAGGCACAAACATCCCCGTCATTCTCATATATATTCCCCCTTTCATGGGGAGGCCTATGACAACAGGGGACGTTTTATGGCTGATGATGACGATTATTATATGCAAAGTATGTTATCACAATTACTTATTTTTTTTTGATACACCTGATCATAAGTCATGTTGATCAGGTGTATCACAAAAAAATACTTAAAGAAAAACAGAAATTAGTGATTTTTAGATATATACACTAACAAATTACAATTTTATCAATAATTGCCTTCGATAACAATACCCACTCATTAAAATAATTATTATATGTATTGAGAATATTATCATGCCGTGCAATTGCTGAGGCGTCGTCGCAGCGTCGTTGCGAATCGGCGGTGCTGTGCTTCTACCAGTTTGCACTGCAGCAAGTTTAGCGGTTTGCTGTAGTGGCTTTGAATAAAACAGTAGACTGTCTCCGGATTGCCACTTTGAGTAAGGTGGCTTTGTGTCGTCTGAATCTGAAAATTCATATTATTATCGATTTTAAAAGAGTCTTCTACAGCGATTTTTATCATTAAAATTAAAAGTCAAACGAACTTAATTATTTTATAAAACACTCAAAATGTTAACCTATTATAATTATTAATAATTAAAATGTTTAAGTGGAAGCAGTACATTCCATATGTTTAGTTTTTTACCCTACCTATAGATCAATTTTAGAATATGCAATAAGATGGATAATTAGTCTCTTACTGATAAAATTATTTTTGTTCAATCCATCAAAATCAGTAGTACTGGCACAAGTCGACTCATCTGCAACAGAATGCTGCTTTCCATCTCGTAAATTTGAATTTTCTTCCAATGCCTTGACATATTCTAAAATAATAAAAAAAACTTATACTTAGTGCCATCTAATGTACCTACCTACATCCTAATGACTACCGTTACTGATATTTTTATCATAATTTAAATAGGATTAATGTAAACACTTTCAAATCGTCAAAATGCAAAAAAAATATAGTTCCATATTCATGCTAAGAATCCTTACTCATCCCATGATCATTCCTACTTAATATCATCTCATTAATTACGTACTATATAATCCCAACTTCCTAACCATGCCGGTACAGTCTAACCAAACAAACTAATATGTATGCATGCATTAGTTTATTTGGTTAGATTCAGGTCAGGCTATTTAGTTTTTTATAAAATAATTCTACGGTTAATAAAAGTGACCATACGTGAATTAAATTTCCATTATACACTGTTTTAAAATAGACATACCTACTTTAACTTTTCATAAATCCATTTACCTATCTTTTTTTATTTTAGCAGTTTAGATTAGACATTGAATTGAATGTGGCAGTTATTTGAGGTGGACTTAAGAGAGCAGTTCTTTACATTAATTTTATAAGTTTTCGTTAAAAGTATACCTACAAATTTTTTTTTGATATTCAAGTTTCTTAGCAATAAAAACAATTATTTATAAATACCGGATTTTAGAATATCCACTAATATTAGCGCCTGTTTTAGTTTATCGTCTTCAGATTCACTAGACTGGACATGACATAAGCACTGCGTGATAATTATAAACGATAAAGATAATAAAATCAAAACTACTGGGCCCTTCTCAGGTTCAATCATTACGAGCACTTCATTGTTCTGTTGAAGCATGCACAACCTTTACTGCGAATATATTATTTATTGCCAATAAAACACAATGTAAAATAATAAAACTTAGTTTTGTAACCTAGTACCTACTTTAGAAACACACATATGCAAACAAAAGTCATTCGGAAGCTGCCAGTTGTGTAACTGAACGATTCTGCAATTGGGCATTAGTACGCCGGGACACTCCAATCACTTCCAAAAACTTTCCAAAAAAACACTTCCAATTGATAGTCGCGACTAATTTAAAGAGTGTAAAACTTTGCACAAAACAAAAAAATTAATTTATATTTTTACCAAGGAATTTGAAAATATTTTAGGAAAAAATAATCATACTAGTAAATAAAACTATGTAAATGGTCGAGTTTGTTTACTGCAGTGGTCTCGAAAACGAAAATATTCAATTAAACCAGTCGCATATTTCTCAAAGTTTGTAGTATTTCTGTTAGCACATTAAGAAAAATCAAAAAATAGAAAAGTCGCGTTAAGGTTAAAGCGACAATTATTGTATGTAACAATAATTCAATGCCTTTTATGTCAGAATAAGAAAAAGATCACTTATCCTTTGCTGTTGGTTTGGCAGTCACGTGACTCACAATGAAATCAAATGTAAGAAGATGAAATTCGTCCTACGTCCTCTTTCTTACGGTACATTGGTGCTTCATTAGTAAAGCACGTTATGGCGTCACCATATGCGGTTTAGAAGCAGATTGTTTACTTCTCAAAATATCCACTGTTCGCCAAATGTATTTTTTTAGAATGTCTCTTCCGTAAAACCTCTGATGCGCAAAGTATCATTTCTGCATAGTGTTAATTTTTATTTCGAACTCACTTAATTGCCATTATGCGTTAAAGCCGCCCATTGTAATGTCATACATTTTTTAAATTACCTTTTGTACAAATAAGGGTAGGTATAATTATTTTAATTGAATGTAATGATTTAGCGATTACCTTGCGCACATGTTAGTTGTGTATTAAGTACTATGTGTATTATATGGCTAAGAAAATAACATCATTAGGTAATTACTTATATGTCATCATATTTAGATAAAACCAAAATAAGTATTATAAAAACTAAGTAGCTACATAATCAATCAATTGTATTATATAAATTATCTTCTTGCTTGTGCTTGCCTAGGACTTTGGCCACCGCAATTACGCATGCCCAAAAGACAATTGTTTCTTACGATTGCAATTTGCACCCATGAAGTGAAAGGATAAAAAATAATTGGGTAAAAAAAGAATGCCAGTATGTGCATAGTTGCTACAAATGCTTAATCAAAAATCTTAAACTATTATGTAAAAATAACAAAATATAAACATAAATGTTTAATCTACGTCGTGTACACCTTCCACAATAGAATCAATAGCTGTCTCAAAGCAGGGTCCATGGACGCAGGGTCGATGCTGTTCCTCGCGCTCACCCGGGGCGCATCTAAGAAATTTAAAGATTTATACTATGAATAATCCTTTTTAAACGATGAAGTCATCAGCAATCTACATGAGTGACTTAATCTATCACTAAAGGCGGAACAATTGAAGAAATTATTTTGCACAACTATACAAAAATAAGGTTAATTACGTAATAATCTATTACTTCCCCCTGTTAAATAACATTTTAAGTGTTGTTTTTTAAAGAGACACAATATTGATACCTTTTCTCTTAAAAAATATTACTAATTTATTGAGTAAGAATAATTCTCAGAAAGAAAGAAAGAAACAGGAAAATTAAATCATATGTCATGACCACAAAATCGCTCAAACGCCGTGTACCAGTAAGATCTCACCGTCCACCAACACACAGACGCTGCCGTGAAAGCACCCCCGGGCCACAGGTCACAGAACACACGCTCCATTTGCTCCACCTACTCCAAACCTTACGAGCCTTAAGTGACTCAGCATCTTGACACTCCTCTTCTTTAGCTAAGTTTTTGACTACTAAAAGTTTTTAAGGAAGCAATCATTATTTGAAAATACATATTTAATGTCAAGTGAACAAATAACATTTACCTAAGTCCTGGTTACTATTAGATACTAATTAAATATTTATGGATATTTTGAAGATCATCAGTTTTCGCTTATAAGTAAATTTCCAGAATACAAAAAAATATGGTGATAATAGTAAAGCGATTTTTTAAAGATCATAATAATAAAACGAACATACTTAATTCCACGACAAATTGAAAACCACCAAGTTTTGGTCTTTGTTAATTTGAGATTCTATATTTTCCCCGCACAGGAATACGTTACCAGTATGTTATATATAATACTAGATGACCCGAAAAACATAGTGCTGCCTAACTAAATTCCAGTTTTTCATGAAAATATATTGTGACTATAAATAGAGATAAAAACTATTCTATCAAGTTGGATCAAAATGTACACAGTAAGCTGTCTAGCTATAATATTACATTAAACTTCTAAATAGCGGTAAAAATCCCGCACAAAAACCGTGACACGTAATTTATTACACGTCTTAACTATATACCTACCTATATTATCATAAAAAGTATATTGCGACTATTTGAATCGTTTTAGTAGTTTAAGTTTATTCCGGGCAAACACCGTGAAACGAATTTTTTATACAAAAAGATAATAATATTGCTAGGTAATTGAATTATTATTAATGTTACCATTTAATTGATTTGGTAAATTTAAAATTAGATACAAAACATCCTGTATAGTTCGAATAGTCTCTTAGTCTGGTTACAAGTATTGAATGATAACAAATTTTATTAGTTAGGTATTAGCTTTTTACTTACTGCTTTCGGTCGTATATAACATATTGGTACCAATTTCATTGCTTTTTTTACGGCTTAGTAATAAAGTTCTTTCCTTTTCATCATCTAACGAGCCTGTTTTTGATATTTCTTCTACTATAAGATTAACCAAATCGTACGGCTTTAACACTAGTTTTCCGTCTTTACGAAAATTCTTGCACGACACAAAAATCATAACACTTGCAATGACAAGAACGTAGGCGAGTATATTTGAATTTGCCATTAAAGTAGGATTCATGATAAGTAAACCTTTTATAAGATCTGTATCCATAAAAAATGTGGTATAAAATGCAGACGTCAAAATCTGTTCTCATGTTTTTCTGATTAATATATATCGATAGATAAACCACAAAAAGGTTTTCTTTGCCGTTTTTATTATTAAAATCCAAATACATATTTTGATATGATAACAAAATATGTATAGTAGTATGATTGGATTGTTGAGCGATTTATATGCATTGTAATCTGGGTATAACATTAAACTACTTGGGTTTAAATAAATAGATTTGACCTAAAACTAGTTTTATCGGCTTTTGAAAGGGGAATGACTGTCCAATACCTTTGAGGGTGCAGCTGTTAAAGGGTTCAATAGTTGGCAACACAATGAATTCAGCCCTGCCGCTATTCTCTCCCAATAGTCACAGGCAACTGACGAGTGGCCAATCAGCGATTCATATGTAAATCTAGATCATGCGTAGACAACCCGCGCTCTTGTTTTGATAGCGAGGAGTAAACACGTAGATCGCTATGTACTTTATATATTACTAGAGACCCCCCTCGCTTCCCCTCTTTCTTGTTATCCTTTTGTTGGGTACAATGAATTTGTACCCAACTTCTTTTTGTTTGTTGGATACTAGATTACTGAAAGAGTAATCTTTAGTTTTCTTCTATCTATTAAAGAAAAACTGTTTTGCGTAGGAAAACATAAAATATAATGGCGAAGAACTACAGAAGTAATGGCGTAGACGGCTAGGGAATCTCAAACATCAATGAAATGTCGTTTGAATGACTAATTTTATTAAATCATAAGTTAGAGTTTACTTCTAATTTAATAAAATCAAGTCATACAATAATTTTTTTTTCTTAAATTATCTATTAATTATGCTCCAGCATAAGCAATTCATTGTGTTTTTGCCCAATAATCAAAATTCATTAATTTAAAATTACTTTTTTATTAAATTTTCATATTGATTCATTAATATTACAACACAATACTAAGACTCGGCAAGGACTTTCTCCTTGTAGTCAGTACTTTTCCAATTTATTTAACACATGTCGATAATTTTGCTTTAAATTAATACAATACATTATAATACAGTAATAATTGGAATGCAGGGCAGGATTAATCACAATCGCAAAGATTTTATCCCTATTTCATGTAATCTAAGCCAATTTGGATCTTTCGTCGTTCGTTTTAAGGCGACTAAGGGACTTTGCGTGCTTGAATCAGAAATTAGTTTTTTCACGGATCTTAAGTGAAAGAAGCAAAGAAACCTTTAAAGTCCGGCGGATTAACAAATTAAAGCAGCAATGAGTAGGGCACAAAGTACGCAAAACCACTATCCGATGAATTTTTGAAATACACGAGACTACGCACGGAAAGTGCAGCATGAGATATACGATCTGACTAGAACCGCATGATTAGGTTTTCCGATCCGATCGAGGTTACTTAGTGTTAGTGTATTTTCAGCAATAGACGTCATACGTAAATATAATAATGAAATGATATAATAAATAGCCAACGTATGTTTTTCATTTATTCAAATAAAATTAGGAATCGTTTACATGCAGCACTGAAGTTTAAATTGTGTAAGGGCCAGTTCCTACCTATAATGTAATACACTAATCAAATTGTATGATATAGTAGTATTTATAATGTAATATTGTTAAATACTATACTAAATACATAATAAACTATCAGATACATAACTATATATATAAATAACCTTTACACCATAGTCATTGGCCAATTCAAAAGTACCAAGGCGTTACAGGACATTGTAGATAGATTAAACTTTTTGGATTCATAAGAAAAATATCGTTCATAAAGAACAAAATATTTTTCATATGCTCACACTACAGAGTAGGGATATTTGTAAGTTTGTGTTATCAGTTTCAAGAGCAACACCAAAGTTACTAATCACCGAACTCCACGAAAAAGAGAGAAAATTAATTGATAGAATTTACATACGTCTTTTAGATTGTAGTTGTAGTGATTCAGCGATGTCTCTTATCCATAAAAATCAAGACACTGACGTGTGCAAACAGTCAGCGGTAGAAAAAGATACGAAGGGACGTAACGACGCCTATATTCTCGGACTAGCGATCTGCAAAACGCAAGCCCGTGTTAGACTGCGTCGAATGGGGCAAAAAAACCAACGAACGCAATTTACATCACATGTAGACATAGCCACAACTTTATAGCTAGCTACTTAATGACTGCTAAGCATTTCTTCTCCTCTCAAATTTCCTGGAATCGGGGCCAAATCGTTGCGTTCAATTCGTATTCTTATGTACAAAGAGTATTAATTAATTAATAATTCAGAATCCTATTTTAGGTATGCTCTTGATGTAATATCACACAAAATAATTGTATTGTTTTCTACAATCAAAATATATCACACATCTATCCCAGCACAGCCCGGTATGAGCACAAAGACATGACCTGAAACACCATGAACCCAGGTTGCGTTTACATATTTGCTGTTTACTATTTATTTCATCTTTTAATAGATATAACTTCAATGATGACTCATATTTATTCAAGTTGTAAACAAATATTTCCGCCCAAAATAAAGGTCTTGGTATATACTCCAGCGTTTAGGCTCTATTTACAACGGTATCTTTCCACAATAGAGATTTAACACGAGTCAGTGACTTACAAAAACTCACTATCAAATAACTTTTATATCAATTACAGAAACACCCTTATGTAAATTATCAATAGAACATACAAATAAATATTCTTTGTATATCTTCTTCTTAGTAGTTGTTGTACACTATATGTATGTAGTTACAAAATCAATAATTTGACACTATCTACTGATGTACAATTCTCAATAAAAACTATGTTTGACAAAACCAACCTACCTACAAACTATATTGTATATTTATTGTATGAGTTGCTTGTATCAAAGCCATTTATGGATTCACTAGCCAATCATTGCCTTACATTATACCACGAACGTTTTTAAACATAGCATGTGTTAAAAGGCTCCCCATATTTACACGCAAAGTCAAATATTTTATACCCTATATTAGATATGGGTCGGATTCGCCGAACACAATACAAATAACTAACGGTTCATGGAACGCGGTACACAACCTAGTTAAAATATGGTTATAATAGAAAGGTATAGTGGATACAGATATTCCAGTCACTAAGATATACCTAAGTTTACAAGATCAGGAAACATAATTATGAGTTTCCGATAATTATTTACTTGCATGTAAACACACACAAAGTTAAACGAGATAAGACTGTTTTTGAGATTGAAGTAAATTGGTTGCATGTATCTATCAATATCCTAAAAATGTAATAATTTTTCATTGAGTGCACGGTCGATGGTCACTATTTAGTTAGGTACAAAATTTTGTGAATGAACCTGTGGCCAATTAGGATTGTTACTTTTATGTTACAAGTTACGGAATTATTAGAATCCAGCCATTTATACATGGGCTTACTAATCATGTAACGAGAGCAACTGCGTGAACAGTACACCGCGTTCAACAGCGAACACGTGCAATTCCAATCCTTCGCGCGGTAACGTCCGCACTAGTGTGGCCGGGCTCACTAAGTCCTTCTCTTTTGCAAACAATAAGAATATCCCTAATAACGGCCACACGAGCAGAGGTACGGCCTCAGAGCCTCGAGTGACAGACAAGGCCTCGAAGCACGCGGGCACAATAGTGCTCAATAATGAGCGGCCACGCTCATCCATATAATTATTCTATATAAGTTTTCTTTGAAGTTTCAGTTGATGGTACATTTAAAAAAACCTAATTTAACCATGTGTCTTCCTAAGGTGTGGATAAACCGGTAAATAAAGATCATACTAAATTAATTACCATAATTTCGACCATGTCGAACTAGTCAATAACTACACTTAAGCTTCTGTATCGCTAACAGGTGCACCCCCTATGTTTCGCAATATATGAATAAAAATATGATACTTAGATTCAACTTTCTTATTATTTACAAGAATGCCAATTTAACCACTTTTACCAATCGAGAGACCAATTGCTTATAATGAATTGATATATATGATGATTGTATATATATATATATATATACACACACATATATATATGTACTTACAAATTAATTTCTCTTTGTAGTTTGCCATTACATTTAGTAAGTAGGACCTACAACGACGTGAATTTGATAGCAACTGATAGAAGCGCTTGGCGCTAGCTCTCCATTAGAAGAACAAAGAAGAATGAAAATAGCCAAGAATAATAGATCGATAAAACCATCCTCTTGTCTCAGATTAGGCCATATATCGTTATAAAGTGTAAATAAATTATTTACGTATATCGTGAAATAAATATCAAAAGTTTATCGTTATTTCTATGATATTCAACTTTTGACATAATATGTAAGATTGTTTAATGTACAAATAAAATAAAATCTTAACTTATCAAATGTGTTCACCTGTTTAACAACTTGTTAACATATATATTTTCGATATTATTATCTAAATAATACACATGTTATTTTATAAATATGTATGTCTATTAGATATATATTATTAGAATCGGAACTGATGGTGGTAAAACGGGCAATAAATATTGTAATATGAATATTGTTTAACGTTTTAGGAAACAATCTAATTATAATTATGATAGTGTAGCGCAAAAGTAATTTATACAATGTACCTATAGTACATTTAAATATTTTTGGCTAGCATAAGCATAGTTTGTACATTATGCACACTTTTTATATGGCTTAAAAGCTTGATTAAATCAAAGGAGTACTATGTATATCGAACCTAATTCTATACTCAAAGATATATATAATTTACATAAAATTGGACAAGTCCATCCCCTCGTGTATATTCAGACTTTTGAATGCCGCCATTTGATTGGGTCTATCATTACAAATTTTATACTTATTAAAAACATGAAGGAAAAGATTCAATTAATTATCATAAATATTGATAGACACAGGTTATTATTCTTAGTTGAATTAGAAAATCACAAGGTAAGATAGATAAAATATGAACATGACAATAACTGCACAAAATACACGAACACTTATAACAATGTTAAATGAAAGCTAAATACAACGCCATATCGCGTAGGAATCATATCAATTACTTTAAATCGTCCAGGTTACAATTGATCAAATGATGAATCTAGTGCACGGAAAGATAGCTTGTCCTTTATTATAACAAAATAATAACGCTTTGTGAGACAAGTTTCGACTCAGTTACATCATGTTTTGTTTTATTCTCATGTGCAGTGTTATTCAAATTTAGCATGAGACAACACTAGATTTAACCAAATTCAAAAACCTATACAATACTACAAATTGTTAAAGACGATTACAAGATTATTAACGTGACTTTGAATGAGATAGTATCGTCAATATAACCAGAATTTTCACATCCTGAAGACCTAATCTAGCGGATTTAATCTACATATTTTTTTTAAAGTACTGTTTTTTTTATAAAAGATAATCTAATAGTGCATGTAAATAAGATCCTAGAAACCTATATCTAACAAATTCAAAACTGTTGTCGTTAATCTTATACCTTTGAACTAATTATTGTTTAGTGTTTGCAAATTTAGAATTTAAGGTATTGCCTTTGTGTTAGTACATAGTAAATGTTTATATTTAATTAACAATACAGACTTAATAAGTAAACAAATAATTATGCATGATTATTCACTATTAAAAATACAACTATTTTAACAAACTATAGTCTATAAAAAGTCATTGTACCAACATAACATATTATTTAATAGACTATAAAATCGCGTACATCTAGACTCGCGTCTATCTTTACATATGTATAAGTATTGCAGCCTTAAAGAATGGTTATATTTTATATTATTTAAGCTTTTATAGTAAATATGTTCATAACACAATACTGATAATGTACCAAGTATTTTTCTATTAGTCATTGGAAAAATATATTGTTTATTTTGGTGACTAACGTTTTACATAGGCAATTATTGTACTTTACAATGTTTTTATAAGAATCAACTAATATTAACTGAAAAAATTAACTAACTAAAACGGCTCAAAATAATATGCATATTAAATTGTTGAGGTCGTTTACATTTTGTAGGGTAATTGACGCTGTATACAAATTATTTCGAAACTGTAATTTTGAAAGTGTATATACATTACTTATTCAATTTTACAACTATAAAGAATTTATATTTATATATTGAGTTAATTCTGTTTATAAAAAAATATTAAGGCATGTTTTGATATGAAACAAGAGTAAATCACAAGAAATGTCAAATACCCAAATAACGGTCAAAATAGGTAGGTAAATAATTGTCAAGACAAGAGAATTCATCGGAAACTGCCATTACTAGTCGCAAAATATAACTTTTTTTTGCATTTCTTTCATTTTAAAATAAGCCACTTATCACTATAGTTTTTAAATATAATATATGTATTGCCTACTCCTCAATTTCGCTAATGACTTCAGATAAACTAACAAAGATTGTGTATATTTCCTGTTTATTATATTATATAATAATCTAATATCGGGGGTTTCATATTGTAAAAATTGTTTCAGATCAATTGAGGCACCTTGATTAGATATTCATTTTCGAGGTAGCATTAATGTTAGTAATAAATATTATAAATAAGGTTTCCATGCGTACAGAGTATCCTAGCCAGCTATATGCCAAAAAATTGTTAAAAGCCACGTAACTATGGTCACGAGCCACGGTGAGTAGAAACTAATATATATACTCTGTACTCAATGGAATACCCCGTATTTCACCGCAGTAAGCGATATAAACGTTCACATTATCTATGAGGCACACAAACTTATCAACAAATCATTATATAAATTTATAGTCGTCTTTGGATAAACAATTAATAATACATGAACACATTTAATATTGATAAGTTTTAAAGAATGACAAAGAAAGTTGAGCAAACTTAAAGTTACTTACACTATAAACAAACGAACGTGAGAAACTCGTGGAAATGACTAGAAAAATGTACGTTCAGCTTCGTGCTCGGCTTGACCATTAATTATATTCAATCTATTATGGAAGTACATTGGTAGTTTTTTCATTTCATTTGGTCAATCACTAGGACTCATCCATGAGTTTGACCATAAGAGAACAAAGATAATAATTTATCATAGATATAAAATTTATGCTATTTGAACATGCAAGTACTGTTATGATAGTTTGTCAATCATGGATCAAGGACAAATTTCAATAAGTACAAATATTTTTAATAAATTCTGTAAATAATTATCAGTTTCCCTTTTTCCCTCTCCCTCCCTCCCCTTCCCCCCCTTTCCATCCCTTTTTTGAAACTTCAAGATTTCCATTTTTAACAGACTTCAAAAGGCACAATAGCACAATTCAACTGAATTATGGTTTTCAAACAACTTTTTATTGAAAACCTAACCTATAAATTAAAGGTACATGAACCTTTAATGTATGATAAGGAAAACTAAAAAATAGGAAAACTAAACTAGCATAAATAAGCTTGTGCCATATGTCTTATATTTGCGCTCATTAAAATTAGACCTTATTAATCATTAACACATAAAATGACAAAATACAAAATGAAGCCCCTTAATGTAACTATTACTCAGTATACGTGAACACATCTACGCGCGTTACTTTTATGTAAGAGTCAGAATGTTTGTGTTATACAAACGGAACGGCTTTTCTAAACTGGTAGAAGGCAAGAAGGTCAAATAACAAAAAGGATGGTGAAATAAGATTTTTTTAAGATAATTTTGTATTATGTATAATGGATGAGTATACAACACGCTATTATGGATGTTGGGCATTTAAAACACGTCAAATATGAGCGAGATAAATTAAAAAAATACCGTGAGGTAGCGGCAGAATAGAATAGTACCTTCCTCTGTACCAGGTGTCGCATGAGGCGACTAAGAGACTAGAACCGACAGATGGCGATATATCCATCCGAGACAGTGTAGCTCAAAAGCATAGTACATCGGGCAGCAGCATCCTCGTCGCGAAAACTTCGCTCTGCGATTGACAATACGCTTGCCCAGCGCGGCAATTATGGGCAAAATTCCCCCTTTTAAGGTGGCCTATAACCAGCAGTGGACTTATAATGGCTGTAGTGATGATGATTAATTAAAAAAAAATTAAGTTTCATTTCATCTGTCCCAAAAAATCGATTTTTTGATTCTACCTAAACCTGATAACTAAACCTTTAAAAATATATTATACGTACATTATACAAAAATAATAATTTCACATTATTAATTTCGCCGGCTAGCAACGACTAAACTATTTACACCAAAGATTTAAACAAAAAAACCAGTTAATCCATATATATTAATAAAATTGTACTGTCAGTTTAAAGCCAAATGAACAGCTTTTTACTTAGAAAATTAAAGTACATAAGGTACTTACATAAAAAAATATTTATTAATTTTTTTCCTGTCTGATTGTTTTGCCTAATATCTAGTTGTTAATCTTGTTTTGGCTAGACTGACTCTATGGAACTTTCACTGGCAAATAGCTGGTGTTTTAAAGATTAACTAATGATACTACGAGGCTGGAATAGCGGGGTTCAGCTAGTTATATTTTAAGTTCATTTTGTGTAGCGTTAATGTTTCTGCGAATGTCGACGGCCAACCTCGTTTGTAATGAATATCAAGCGAACCGTAAACCTGACAAAATTAAATCTATGCGCAGTAGCAGAGCAGATTCTCTTTTATTTTGCCCTTGTATGAAAGACTAGTCAAGGTGGCACTACAGCGGTTTCGCCATTATAACTTCACTCATGGGGGACATGAATAAAGCACAACTCTTATGAATAAAATATAAGCCAAATCATAGAAATATCTAAAATAAGCTAAATGTTTCTGTTGTTTTTTTATATACTATATAATTATCAACAATAATAATAACTTGCCCAATATGTATCTACGTAGAATTTAACTTACATTTCTCAGAATTAAATAATTCTGTCTTCGCAGCTGTGTTACGTATACAAAGTGGAAACATTTTGTTTGAAAAAAAATATGTATAATTTTTTTACAGTGTCTATTAAACTGACACCCAAAATTTATTATAATATTTTTGTCGTTCAGAATCTGTTATAGAAATCCAGTTCATAACTGCGAATATTAATGCTTACTAAATCGGTAATAAAGTGTTCCTAAACAATTGGCTACAAAGTAAAGTATAAAATAAAATAAGAAATAGTAATTAACAAGACAAAAAATATAAAAATTTTACTAAGTTACAACATTTGTATAGTCATAGGAAAAATGGTCAGAACGAATATATCATCACAACAAAAAGTGTAACAATAGACAATTGTATTAAAACTATACACAATATAAACCTGAATACAGAATGCCGTCTTATAGGTAGCATCAATCACAGAGTTGGCAGAGATTTAATAGGAGCGCCAAAAACTTGTAACATGAATAATACAGTGTAAATTTCGCGTATGGTTTTCGCATCCTGCTCGCTTATCGCTAGTTAATTGTACAGAACGCAGATTAGTTCGATAATAAAGTACAGCATTTAGAGATTCCGGCAAATTCTTAAATCATACACAGCCACAACGAGTGAAAATTATGGTCGGCACTTAGCTACTTACTTTGTTGTAATCTAGTTCTCATAGGTTAGTAAGATTTTTATGACTAGAATATGAAGGAGATGAAGGCATTCGTTTGGGAGATATAGCTTACTGAACCCAAGAAGCGGGAACCCATAGGGGTTCAGACTGCACCCTCCAAGACACTTTTAGAAGCTGTGTGAGAGCGCTTGCTAGGTCTTCATTAACAATCTCCTCGTCAAACATGTATCCGTATAGGAAGTTTATGCGATTCGATGACCGAATGACATCGTTGAATTCCTCTTCCTGAAATAAAAGGGTAATAAATGATCATAAGAGGTCCTTGTCAGAGGATCTCATGAGTATATTTTATAAAATAAAATTATAGCATTCGCTAAATTTTTCAGATTGCGGTATGTAATTGACTTCAGCTAGAAATATCGCCAAGCTAAACACCAACATAAACAAATAGTAAGCCGCTGTAGCACCTTTCTTGTAATCAATACAACTTACAAATTTAACGACAAATACATTGAATCATACCGTAAAAGCTCTAGAACTTTCTTTGTCAAATGTAGAGCGCGCACTTGCAGCTGTTCTTGTTTCGACAAGTTTGTCTAGTTGAGGTGGTTTAATAAAAACTATGTAGGGCCGTAACCGGGGAGTACGGAGCATTTTTAACGCTTGCCAGTGAGGACTGAGCACACATACGCGACCTGTAAACACAACCGTCGTTTAGAAAAACAATAAATCTCCAAATATGATTATTGGATGACTCGGTAGGCTTACAGTGTACCGGTGTGTCTTACTTACAAAATACACGGGTTTGCGATAGCCTCATATTACGAACAATTTGGAAAAAGTGATTTTCTAAAAATATCTCAAAACAAATATGTAAATGAACCTAATAAGTAACTGTATTAAAGTAGTTGAAAATTTTATGAAGGGCCCGATGGCGCAGATGGTAGTTAGTGATCTTGTCTTGTGCGCCAAAGGCCGTGGGTTCGATTCCCACCCAGGACAAATATTTATATGATGATATTTGTGTTTGTTTTGTGTCTGGGTGTTCAATGTATTTATTTAAGTATTATATATGTGATTCCTCTATTGCCTGATGTCCGTAACACAGGTGTTTTAAGCGACTTATTTTGGAGTCGGTAAATATACGAGATGTTATATGGATTTATTTATTATTAAAACCACTGACCAGAATTTATAATGCTTTCCACGCTTTCTGCTGATGTCCCGTATAGATTGCCCTTATACTCGCCGTGCTCTATAAACTTGCCGTCCGCTATATCCTGTTCCATTTTCTCTCGAGACACGAACACATACTCTTTGCCATTTTGCTCACTGGATTTTAGAGAGCGAGATGTATCTGTGAATACACGAGCGAGGTTATATAAATTACTGTAAATACTTCGTACGAAATATACTACAATGCGTTTGACGGATTATTCATCAGCTAATAATCAGGTTCACGAAGTGTGACATTGTATGCAAAGGGCTGAGAGGTCTATGATAACTCGTAAGATTCGTAACACATTTATAAATCAAAAGTATTCTATTTCAGACTGCCGTCCGCTATTATAATAATAGCAGTTTTAAGTAATGGGTCTTATACATAAATAATAATATTATTTTTATAAGCTTACCATAAAATAAATGCTTGGTACTATTGCAATTAATCGGCAATCGACTATTTACAATAACAACTATTATAAACAACTATCTTTACAAGGATTGTGCTGCGTTAGAATAAACGGTGCTTTTACTGAATGGTTTGACATCCAAAGAGGTGTTCGACAAGGATGTGTAGCATCGCCTTGGTTGTTCAACCTATTTATAGACAACTGTCTGTCCAATTTGAAAGCTAGTAAATGCGGATTAGGCATAAAAGGGTTACTCTTCAAATGTCTTCTTTACGCTGATGATTAAGTTACTGTTAGCATCGTCAGCTGGAAAATTGCAAGAGATCGTAACGATTTTGCAAGATTCCGTTAAAAGGAAAAGTTTGGAAGTGAATGTTAGTAAGACAATAGTGATGATGATTGAAAAATAGGAAAGTATGACAAATTGTGATCGGTGACATGAAAGGTTGTGTATCTGGGAAGTATTTTCACGAGAGATGAAGATATTGAATGGTAAGTGAAAGCTGGAAATAGTGTCAATAGAGGCTTACATGCTTTTATGGGCAGCCAAGAAGTGTCAAGAAGGGCACGACTGGCTGTTCATAGAGGTGTGTCAGTTCCATCACTGACATATGAGTGAATGTTGGGTATGGCAGAAGAAGCACGCAAGTAGAATAAATGCTATTGAAATAAGAGCACTTCGAAGTATGTATGGTGCGAGTTTGAGAGATAGATTAAAGAATAGTGTAATAAGAGATCGATGTGGGGTAAAAGATAATGTTGTGACAACAATAGAAAAAGGAATGTTAAGATGGTTTGGACATGTAGAAAAGATGGATGAAAATAGAATGACTACACAAATATATAGAGCGGAAGTGAATGGGTGAGTTGGTGTAGGACGACCGAGGCGAACATATCTTAACCAGAAGAGGTATTAAAGAAGGGCCAGGTCAGAAGTACCAAGAATAAACGAGCGTGTATGAAAGGGTTAATGCGTAAGGGAAGCAAAAGCGGTATGCCAAGATCGTTACAAGTTCCCTAGTCTCTGCCTACCCCGATGGGACACAGGCGTAATTTTTGTATGTACAACTATTCGCAGCATTTCAAATTTACTGATATACATAATACACATACAATCTTACATGAGAAGTAGGCATGGGCGAAAACTTTTCTAAAAAATCTATATAGTAAGCCGGAGAGGAAATATGTCTCAAAAATGTCTAATGCAGAGACCCAGTCAGCTTTAGCTGAACTAGAGACACCACACATGTAGCAGTGCCCGCTGTACGTTCTACAAAAGATCAGTTTTTGTGAAAGATGGTATTTAAGAGGAACTTACAAGGTACGGGCGTGACATATTTATCGGGGTCCGTAGCGATAAGCCTGCGGCGCAGCTCGTTTCGGCCGACGCCGGGCGCACCTACAAGCACTACAGGCCGGACCAACCCTGGCCTAGGATACAGGCGCGCCACTTCCTCGTACGTCGGTATCATCTCCCGGTCATAGTCGTCGTTCTCCCGGTAATCATACATAATCTTCTTCACTTTCGGTGTCGATTTACATGGAAGGAGCGCAGTCGCTGTAGGAGTAGGCGAACATGGCGTTTTTGGCGCGCAGTCGGAGTTTGCAGTTGACGGACTACACAAAGCTGGCTTCCCTACAGTAACATTAATGAGATCATTACAAATACAGGCTAATAAATATGTAACAGCTTATAAGCGCCAAGCCATATAATAAAATAACTAGGATTATGTCAACGACAAAACTGCTTGGGTTAAACTGCTTTGACCACTAGCTTTAAGACAATGGTTTGTTACTACTACTACTACATAGGTGGTGTTGGTAGAACCTTAATCACCACCAGATTTTCTTACAAGTTTTTTTCTGGTGGACTCCGTAATAAATCTGCAGTTAAACTTAGTTTTAAGACTGAACTCATCTGGTGCTGGCAGACTAGTTTAAGGTAGGCTACCTGGCTTTTATGATCCCTTGGGTCATCGGGTAGTCTGTATTATATATAAATACGCATAAAATCACTTCCTTATTTAAAATATTAGTTTAAGTGCTTCTAATGGCCCTACTTGAATAAAATATTTGGTTATACTAAATTTTGCGTAATATTAATGCAAAGTTTCATTAGTAGTTTTTGTGAAGCAGAAAAGATCGAATAATACGTATAAGCGTAGCCGTGAGGAAGTGGCGGAGTAGAACAGTACCTCCCCCTGTACCAAGTGTCATGGGAGGCGACTAAGGCACTTTTATCCACTTTATCCATCCGAAGCAGAATAACTCTAATGCAGATGGGCAGCAGCATCTCCCTCGCGAAAGTTCCGCTCTGCGATTGCCAACACGCTTGCACAGAGTGGCAATTATAGGCAGAATTTCCCCTTTCTTAGTAGCCTATATAGTACTGTAGCCTATATCCAACAGTGAAATGGCATATTTGATGATAGTTTTCGCGTATCAGAGAGCAAACAACCAGCCGTATATCTACTCACACAAACTATAGTGTATACATATAAAACATTAAGTAAAACTAACCGTCCATTGTCTGAGGATCTGTTTGTCGCTCATGTATTATACGCCCTTCTTGCAAAGCTCTAGATGGTATTAGTCCTGCCCTCATAACTCTATCACCTTCACGCCGAGCCTGCCACCTAGTCAGGATACCACACATAAACTAGTTAGTCATCGTTTTCAGTTGTACTCAAAGCATGTTATGTAAAGACATCACGTACCAATAGGCATCATCCTGGGAAACAATATGCAACACATCGCCTTTTTTGAAATTCAGACCAGCTTCCTTACAAGGGATGTAAGGATCTTCCGCTGAGCTATAGTTGAATAGTGCACGAACTCGAACCTTGCTTTCTCGAGACCCACCCTTGCCAAAAGAAGGCACCAGTTTGAATGTAATGGTACCTTCTGAACTTTGCTATAAATAAAATTTATGGGTATAACTATTATACTGAGCCATCTCTTTTGACGATTAATTTCAATTGTAATCTAGACTTCACACGCGTTAAGAGGAATAAACTCGCTAATATTTAGTTAAATAACTAAATTTAGGATAAATTTTACAAAATTCTAGTTGACTAAAATAAACTAACGCGTGCATACCAGTATTGCAAGAACATCAGCAGGTGTTTTATTTTCGACACTTATCCCGTTGACCTCAATGACCTCGTCTCCGGCGTGAATTAAACCCGATCTATCAGCTGCCCCTCCGTGCATTACACGGGCTATGACAATTTTTCCCGTGTCCTCGTCTGTCTTTATTGTTGCTCCCTGTTTCATTAAACAGTATTTAAGAAAAATATATATTATTGTAATATTAGCAATTATCAATTAGCAAGATAAAAATCAGTAACGCAAGTAGAAGTACTTACTCACTATGTGTTTTTTACGATAATACACTCATTTGCAAAAAAACGGGCATCTAAGCAATGAACCATTTTAAATGTTACTATAGGTTTGTTTGATAATTATAGGTAGTTTTACTTTCACAATTTTGTAAATTAATAAGCAATTAATCGTTTGCGTCAGTATTACCATAAAATTTTTATTAAATTTATGGTTTTTAATGCTAAAGTTCACTAGTAGTGTATGTTCGCTAGTAGTGCCTATGCTCATAAAGTAAAAGTTAACAAAGATTTTAATAAAGTAAAAACAGATAAATGTTTAGTATGGAGTGTGACCCCCTCTAGCTGAAATCACAGCTGGAATCCGTCTGGGTATGCTAGCGAGGCTATCCCGGATACTTTCTTGCGGAATAAGTTTCCACTCCGCGGTAATCAGATCCTTTAGGTCTCTGATAGTTTGCGGAGCCGGTTGTACTGATCTCACGCGTCGTTTTAGAACGTCCCAGACATGCTTTATAGGATTGAGGGCGGGACTTCGAGCTGGCCAAGCCAAACGATGAATGCCAACCTCTTGCACATACGCTTCCACATCGCCGGGCCGGTGGGCGTGAGCGTTGTCGTCCATAAAAATTAAGCCTTCGCTTAAAGCGGCCAATGCGGGTTGTGCATGAGGAATTAGAACTTACGTTATGTATCGATGTCAAGTCAGTGAGCCGTTTTCAATGAAGACTAACTCTGTACGATCCATTGAATTTATTCCTGCCTAAAACATAGCAGAGCCCCCACCATAAGGTATGAATTATTCAAAACAAGCCTCTGCAAGGAGTTCTTCTCATCTTCGTAGCACTCGCCGACGTCGATCTTCACCGAACAGAGATATCCTGGCTTCATCGGAGAACAATACCCTATTCCAATCTTCTTGAGTCCATGACTCACAATTTCGAGCACACCTAAGCCTGGCAACTCTGTGCTCACGGAGTCACTTAGGGCCACGGGCCGGGTGATGACTGCGTGTACTGGCCGCGAGAAGCCTCCTCCTGACCGTCCATAGACTAATATGCACAATTCTTTCTTCTCTGAGGTTGTTCTTAAGGTCCACATACGAAGACTTGCGATTTCTCAATGCGGGACTCACAAGATCATCACAGAAAACGATCATCCCGTGGTTGGGTACATGGTTTTCTTCCAGAACTAGGCCTCTCGACGGAACCAGTGTCTTGATACCGCTGCCAGGCCTTTTGAACCGTCGAGCGACTCACACTTAGCCTCTGAGCCACAAAGCATTGGTTGCAACCCTCTTCGGTTTGGTAGCTTTTACCATTTTCTCTAACATTATTGAGACAGCTAAACAGCAATAAAACAAGCTTAGACAATTAAGAATATGAAATAAATTTATAAAAATTGACTAGAAAGTTATGAAAACCGATATTATCTTCTGGAACTTTACACCAAAAATGTAGGATAAAAAGTGGTTTTCAGAGAAAACGAAGATAAAAGGAAAATTTTAATTTAGAAAATACTGTTTTAAACACCTCGGCATTTTTAAAACCAACCAGAAACATGTACAAATTATTGAAATCATTTTGGTACCGTTATTTTTTGCAAATGAGTGTATAATGATTGCACTGACAGTTTTTTAATAATGATACAATAAATGATACTATAAAGACAGTTTTTTAATAAAAGTACAATAAATTTCAGTATAAGAATGAGGGACACATTTGATGAGTATTGAAGGTCTTAGGTCGGAGTGAGAAGAGTAAAAGCAATTCAAGTGTAGCAAAAAATACTCAAGACCTCCATACACATAGGATATCCGGCACGGGTAAATATTATGGTTCTATACAAATATGCTTTATTACGGTTATTAAGAAAAATGCATGTAGTAATGCACTACCTACCAATGATTAAATAAGCTTTAGTATAACTTTTTTAATGATAACATTTTTGCTACAATTACAATTTATATAATATATCTATCAAAAGTATAAAGTTCCTGAAAACCCTCAAAATGCATATTAAATAAACATAAGCAATGTGTATTGTGTGATATACTGATACAATACGAAAAACAAACAATAACAGTTGTGGGGCAAAAACACAATACAAATTGCACCAACATCTAGAGATAGCAGCTAATAAACTTTAAGTATTGGATAAATGCAATAATTCATGGGTAAATAAAAAAGTGAAAATATTATAAAAATATAGCATGTAATAATGTAAAAGAATATAGGAGTACAAAGATATTAAATAAAGGGAGAGGGCAGCTAAGTTATTCAGTAACAAAAACTTACCACTATAGGCTCTGCACTCTGAGCACCACCCTTTTAAAATAAACATAAATTTAAATACTATGCCAATGATTTATAATGATAGCTAAATATGAATATTTATAATTACATCATCTGCCATACATTTAGTTATATGTTTTAAAATTAGATAAAAAGGGTTTAGTATCCACTAGACCTTCAAAATAGGAACGTATCTATACACGACAGTACATATTCTTCCTCCTATCAAAAACATGATACCCATTGGACCTTCAAAATAGGAGCATACCTACACATTACGACCTGGATATTAATAAGATGTACCACTGGACCTTCAAATAGCCTAACAGTTTATTTGGGTAGTTTCTTTTGAAAGGTAATAGCATAGAAACCATCATAATAAAGCAACAGATTTATAATATTTAAAACAATTGTCATCAGCAACAAATCTATCATAATAAACAAATCACAGATTTGTTTATAGTGGTAGATCTCACATTATTTTTAAACTCAAGAGAGAATATTTTTTATATGTCAACTTAATCGGTAAACATCATCATCACCATAGCAGCCTTAGAATGTCAACTGCTGGACATAGCCCTTACCAAGAAACGGGGAACTTTGCTTATGATTGCCGCAATGAGCAGGCGTAATAGCAATTGCAGAGCTAAGATTTGTGAGTAAAACGCAACGCTTTTGGGTGGATATCCATCTGTAGGTTCCGTTATCTCAGTCGCTTCTTACGTCATAGTGAAACAGGGGGAAGTACTACCTCTTCCGGTTAAGCAATATATAAAAAACTTTTTAAAATTATTAGATCATACTTTTAATCTTAAAATATACACATTATATGAATAGTCTTTATCGCTGTTACCATTAGTCAAAGTTTTCAATCATAGGTAAAAATATATTGAAAGATAATTGATAGACGAGTACACTAAAGTGTCTTCTAAATCTTCTGTCATATCTGTATTTTTTTTAATACTTACAGAAATAAAAATATAAAAATTTAATGTGTTTAATCAAGACATATGTAAATGTTATCTTTTACCTAATTGGTTTAACTGAAACAAGTATCACAATTGTATTCTAATGTATTATGTTAGTAAATAAAAAATAATTAGTATTGAAGTATTAGAGCAGGACAAATGACATTAATAGCACCAATTTTTTCTTATATTTTAAATAGTTTTTTCGTATTTCTTATATTTTAATTGTTTGAGTTGTACAGTAATTCTAGAAAACATGTTTATTCATAAATTTTCCTATGGACCAGTAAAGTACTTATTTAGTGTCTCTATTACACCTACTTTTAATTTCATTTTAATGAGTTTAATATTTATAAATTCCTAATCAATCTGTAAATAAGATCCAATGGGGATTTTTAATATAATCGTTTAGAAAGGTCGAATGTGGTACACTGCAGTTGTAGGGTCTAATCCTGAGGTCCAGTGGACAAAGCGAATTTAAAAAAGATGTCAATCTATCCTAGGTCAAATGTCTATCTATCCAAAGGTCAAATGAGGTCCTGTAGGTTGATTGATGATTTGATTGAATCTTGAAGGTCCAATTGGAACAAAACCAAAAAATGGTATTTTAAAAAGAACTAAGAACTAACTAAGAAAGAATTTTAATTGCATATTATTTTAAAATATTTGAATATATAAATAAAATAATAATATATTTAAAATTTTAAAAACATTACACGTAACTCTGTTTTATTATTTTATTATATTTGGGGAGGTGCTCCTAAAACGAAAATGCTACTGCTAGAAAGGGCACAGTGACCTGTGCTCAAAGTTATATACATTTTGACCTTTAAATACCCTACCTCAAAACTCTACATCCATAGCAAAGTTTTAACAGTGAGACAATTGTACTATCAAGAACTTATTCTCAAACAGCAAAAACTATGTAAACCAGAAAATAAACCAACTCATAGTAGAAGAAAGTATATAAAATTCCAAAAAATACATCAGCCATGTCATACACGGGTTCAAGCAACGATTTCTAAAATTTGCAGGGCCTTTTTTTTATAATAGGTTTAATTAACTATGTAATAAATATACATGACATAAACAAACACAAATGTTTTTTTTATATATAGCATTAAATACACAGTATAGCTTCAAATTCTATTTATGTAATATATATGTAAATAATATGCACACCTTGTATTATATTAGACCAACACACATTCATTCTCACCTACATGCACATTACAGAGCATAAGTGCCTATAAGAACAGGATAGACCTAGTTTAGGTACTTAAGCATCAAAATTTATTTTAGTTTAAGTTTCCTTTTGTTGAATAAAGATATTAGTATTATTATTAAAGATGCTATTGTATTGTAATGTCTACAAATTCATCTTGTCCTTAACCTCAACTAAGCCTTTAAAGTTTGTTTTATTACAAGGAATAATACCTAAAATACTACTGTAAATAAAGGAAATAGAAAAGCAATATATGTTTTTAGGTATGTAGGAATCTAATTTGAGTAAAACAACATATTATATTGTCAACAACATGGGATACTTGCAGCATCTGTAATAATCTTATACAAATAAGTTACGGTGTTCATCACCTTACCATGTCCAAATACACAGACAATTAGAAGAATTCTACTATATATTGAACCCCTAAAATACTATCACAACAGGTTTATAGATAAGTTCAGTTATTTTTTTTAAGCACAGGAATGGCAGATTTTTTATGTGTTTGGTTTGTGATTGTTGACTATAGGAGCGAAATGAGGATAAGGAGTAAATAACATCAAATTAAATATATATAGAAAAATATAACATTTATATGAAGAAATGATCCATTTAATATAAATATGGTTGTATTCATATCATATAATTATATTAATAATATTTATTTACATTTGACATTATGTAGTCACACTATAACTAATTAAGGGCTATACTAAGGATTATACTAAGTAAGGACTTATACAAACATATTGGAAATAGTGAGACATAAAGTCATAAATAAATAAATCCAGGCTATTTTTATAAACTAAAATTTAATTTAATACTTTTCATAGTCCATAATGCACAATCACTACAGTATATTTGGCCACTGAAAAAATCATATCTCATAGAGCTGTCACTTTGCTATATATAATTCCTCACTACTCTATACATTGATTTACGAATATCTTACAAGGCCATTTAGAAACCTCTTTATACTGATTATTTGAACTAGTTCAAGATACAAATTTTCTAGAAATATTATATTAAATATAATAGAACATTATTTGGTTAATTTTATTTCTGGATAACAGTTTTATAACTCTACTAGTGGCTGAATCAATACTCTCCTGCAGTGAATGTACAATACAGTACAATATATGCAATTTTTATGTAGCTGCTATTTCTAAATGATTTTTTTTTAGTTCAGTTATATGAATATCTGACTATCTAATGAGTTAAAGATATATTTAATAACAATAGGGTCATCCCAGTCTCTGTCTGCCAAGCTTGCATATATTATGGCATTGATGTTTCTTTTTAAATATATTTATTAATTATCCTGTTGATTTAGAATTACAGATATCTATCTAATGATCCTGATATTACGATAATAACTACATATTTTATTGTGTATTGACTTACCAATGGCTCATCACTTTTCACCAGCTGAACAATTTTGACTGTTTCCTCTTCTTCGTCTGCATCCGGAGGAACATCAGGTAAGTGTGGATAGTAATCTTTCTGAGCTACTGCATCATGAGTACACAATATTGCCTAAACAAAATAAAAATGAAATAATTTTATAATCACATATTTTCATATGTATATAATGTTCCCTTAGTTAGAAGTATAATCTTTCATATGAAATAATGTACCCTTAGTAAGTAAGTATTGAAGGAAAAAATAATTGTTATAAGATATGTTTTAAATGAAAGTAATTAATCTTACTTGGTGGTACCTTATTTGACTCAAAGTTACTTACTGATCTTATGGCAAATTATTGTTATTTCTTGAATTATTATGCCTTATTACATAAATGTAAATTCTGTGAATACTGAGTGCTATAGAAAATCCCTTCAAGCCTATAATAACAATCACAAAATAGGTCTAAGAGAGATAGTGTTGTTCAATACTACTATAGAAATGTGGTACATACACATATATAACTATATGTAATTAAATAAATATATGAGTTATGCAAAAAAAGCAACCATTGGCTAGTTATCAGAAACTGATCAGTTAAAAATCTAATTTACATTCAATATAAATATACATACAGAAACAATACTAACTTGAAAATGGGGCTTTTGTAAAAGACTCAAAAGTTCTTCATATTCTTGAGATGCTGATACCACATCGGCAAGTAAATCAAGTACCTCTAATGTCACTTGCATCGCATTTGAGAGCAATGGGTAGAATTTATCATCCTTGCCTTTAGCAACAATCTTATTATGAACTTGAACTAAAGCATGTAATTGTTTAGACTGCAGAAGTTCACTTAAGAACACCAAATCTTCTCCACCAGACGGAACTTCCTTTAGTGATGCTAAGAGACGAGTGAGCGCTACAAAATATAAAATAATTCAGTTTAATTATGTAGGAATATCCAAATTTTCTGAAGATGTAGAATTACTTACATGGATCCCAATGTTCTGTAGTAGTATCCATTTCAAAATATAAATTAGTAAGCCGAAGTCATCGTTTCATGACAGAATTATATTGCGGACAAGATCGCTTTAAAAAAAGAATTTAACAACCAGGCTTCTTCAACACTAAAAAATAATTGTTAAATCGTAAATATTCAATGAGGCAGTTTATATTTTTTATTCACAGAAGGCCCATATTTATATTCACTGGTTAGGTTTGTCTCTATTAAGATTACAATTGGCCAATTAAAGACATAAATGAGAATAATGAAATATTAGAAAGATACAGTTCAATATATTTTGAGCATGTCACTGAAAGATTCAGCAACGTTATTTTTTTACTTAATACTCAATGAAAAACCACGCCATCTGTTATTATCTTAATAAAACATAAGCGCGATATGATGTGATATTTTTCTTTAATCGTACCTAATACTGTTGGTTCTGGGAAGATATTTACAAGTATGGCGTGAATTTAATAAGAATTATCTATTACAAATATATCAATAAATATAAATAAACCATAGCAGTAAATAAAAACCAAAATAATATAAGGAAAATTTTAGTTTATAAAAATTTCACGGGAGGGCGTTGTATTGGGAAATAACGATTTTTCTTTACTCATACAAATCAATACGCTTACAGGTGCGTTCATAAATTGTACGAAAAGTATAATAAAGACTTGGAGTGATTGAATACTTATTGATAAAATTTGTTAAGTCGAAATTTATGTTAAGTTAAGAATCGCCAGATATTAATAGTATACTCAAGTAGCAATAAAAAAAAACGTATTCGCTATACATGTAGTGATATCATTAAAACCAGAGCACTCCCTTACTTAATTCAATCAGTTTCAATAATATGTTGAAACGACAGCGTTTCAAAACACTTACTAAAAAGTAATGAATTTCTCAACAATTGTATTCTTCTTTCTTCGTATCAATTTTTTTAAATATTTCATCTAATTATAGATTTGTTTAAGAATATTTAATTATTCTATTATATCATGAAATTGTTACTATAAATAAAAGAGAAATTCACAGTAAAAACAAGGGGAATCTCAACTATAACCATAAAATAGTGTGATTTACAAAAATAACATGGATTTCGACTCATGGTTTTGCGTCCTTAAATATATTTATTATTCTTTCACGCTGCATAACAACACTTATAAGTATAGTTGCCTCATGTCAACATTTATAAAAATTATGTTTAATTCACACAGTATTTGGAACAAGAGTCCGAAATATACCAATATATACAAATAAATCCCTTATTTGCTTAAGAAATTTAATTTAAACATATTTATTTTTACTTCTTTTTCACCCGCCGAAACCGCAATCCACCATCTTCGTAAAATTTGTGATATCACTCATATTGTAAGCAAATAAATGTCAAACGCCGAGCGCAAGTCTTCGATTTTAAAACTTCAATCAAACTTGAAATTCTTCGTTAATTTACTTTAAAAAAGAAACTTAATTACTCGCATTTATTGGTTTTAAAAAATTAACAATATATTAAAAATTGAAGATTATTAGAAAAATACTTAGCTCAGGTTCAAATGCAGATGTTTTGTGCAAAAACAAAACAAACGTATTTTTGTATTGCTAGTAGTGATTTTGAAAATGCAATGTTAATAAATCCTTTTATTGTATTTATTTGTAAGCCCTGAGACAATTTTAGAAAAATAAAAGTGTAGGTTCTTGAGAAGCAGGTAAACGCTAGTATTTGGTATGTATAATATAATTAAAAATAGAAACAGTTTTTATCACTGCTTTCAGTGATAGTGAGGTGACTGTGAACTTGATCGCAACTATTTGTGATGTGTTCGGATATTCTCAGTTAGATAGAAGATCCGGATGTTAAAATACGTTATACGCAGATTTTATATACATTAAAAAAGTTTCAACTAATAAATAAAAATATTTATGTACAAGTACAAACACTTTTATTTTATTTTAAAGTAGAATAAATAAGATTTAACCAATATTTTAATATAAGCTAAAAATTTAGTTACAATTATGAGTAGATTTGGTGGGGATATTAAAAATTCGTAGCGTGTAATGGATTGCTTAAATTACAGATTCAGTAACATTTTACACTTCGCACTAATTGACTCGAAATTTGTTAAGGTTTTATTTATTAATCTTGGAATATTTTTGATTGCTATTTGCCACAAAAATCTGCCTGTGGTATGTACATACAAATGTTAAAAGATATACGTAATGTATTAAAGTCTGTTCTACTTATAATGAGTATTTAAAAGTATTCAAATTGAACACATCCTTCATCCTTGTTTTGGACGTGGCGCTAGAATCTATGAAATGGAATAGGGCATAGGTACTACTAGGATTTATTTTATCTATTGAGTCTCTGGTAGTTCCGGTAATGGTGATTGGTGAAATGAAAACGCACTGAGAGTATTGATCGATCCTTCTCTTCGACATCTTTGGGTGTACGAAGAGCTCAGCGCTGTTGATTTCTAAGTGTTTTTACCGGTGATAAAGTGAAGTTAACATCAATTTCCTTAACAATTGTTATTACGTTCCCTTCCAAATGGAATATAAATTAAAAAAAAATCTTAAATTATGTCTTTTTGAAAGATTAAATATCTAGAGTTTTTACTTGCGTCTAGTAGTTGTCGTTGCGGCTTTTTTTCAATAGGTGGGTATATTTCAAGGTGACAAACTTATTAATACTGTTTTAAACTCGCATTATTTTGAAAATTAGCATATTTGGAACATACATCGAAATAGAGTGCAATGGCATCCCTGTAATCAATGTAGCTGTTATTGATTTTCCCGGCCATCCATCTTCGTCTCATTGTGGGTCGACGTGTGTTTGCATTTTATTGTGTTTTCTGCGTTTTTGTGATGTTAAGTCGATGGTTGAGGTAAACCTAAATTAAAATAGTGTGCGATCAGATCCTATACCTCACAGCAATGGTTAGTATTTAGTTTAGTTAGTTTTTTACGGAAAGATTTGATAATATACTACTTCACCAAATTATTGGAGTACACTTTTTGTTGTTATATGATTGATTTAATAAGTTAACCATCTTTAAATATATAGATAAATATAATTATTAAATTTTAATTCAAAAATTTAACACATTACATAAATAATGTTAATGTGTAGAAACCAAAATATAAGAAAATTTATAAAATATATTGTTCTCATATAGAATATTTCTAAAATTTTAATTACTGATTTATTGTATTGATAAATTTCATTCTTTGTGAGTTTTCAGAACTGATTGTAACTATGGAATTTCTATTGTGTTGTTAGTTAGGACTTTAGTATTTAGGTTTACATTATTAAAGTTAAAAGCAAGGTAAGTACTTGAAAGGAAGCATTGTGTAGTAGTAGCCACAGTGGATTCATATTAAGATTCGGTATACTGCTGCAACTCAACTATTGAGTAGAACAGATAAGTATAGCAACTCAAAAATTATGCAGTGAGAAGCTTATCAATATAATTTAAGAGCTTAGATTAAAATAATGGCACTGGTAACATTTGCAATTTCATATATTAAAAATTAGACAGGGAAGAGTTTAAATAAAATGTGAAACATATATTTAAGCTTTAGTGTATTGGTGATTTTTGATATATCATCATAGTGGATGTTTGTAGTAAGGTGCTAAATCATATATGATGTCATCCCACATAAATTACATGGATGACATTAGAGTTGTATGTAATTGTTGATTTTGCATACAAAAGTAATTATATTATTGATGATATCTTAAGAGTTTCAATATGTTGTGTGTTTTAATTTAATTAATTAATTCATAAATTGCTTTAGGGATAAGTATTATAGGTGTCAAATAGATGTTGACTCCTATATTATTGTTCTAATTTCATAAAATTCAATTTCCATATTAACCTTAGTATATTGTATTCATCTATTATAGTAGTATTTGTTTGTTTGTTCATGTTTGTTGCTCTGTCCATGTTATTTCTTGTCATTATCTATTTATCTTTTTTTGAATATTAGAATGAATATATTACCATATTTCTATATCCATAATTAGTATGTTTAAGACTATTATTAAAATATTACTGAGGTAGAATTTGGAAATCCTTGCTAGATTTCTAGGTTCTGAATATCCTATATAAAACACCGTGAATTTATGTAAATATTTATAAAAATATTTTCATAAATTTGCAGTATGTATTTTACCTACTAAGCAAATATAAGTGTAATTTAAAAGATTGAAGAAAACTTATCTGTAAGACATAGAATCCTAGAAATTACGTCAAAATCATTTCTAAAATGATGTCTAATAAATAACGTTTTTTTAAATGGTAAATAATAAAGTTAATGTTTGCATCCCCATTCCCGGTCCGCCATTTCCCTAACGCTCGATAACCCTATGACGGCAGCGGGCGGCGGGCGGCGGGCGACGCGCGGCGGCGGGAGATGGCTGCGGCGCGGCGACACATCACTCTTGTATTTCATATTTGCCTGAATTTAAATACATTCTAAGACATTTATTTATGTATTTCTATAAGATTGTAATGTCAAGTTTTATTATTAATGTATAATAAGGTGCTCATTTTCATAAGGTTATCAAATGAATCAAGACATAGTCACTACTAAGGCTGAGGTATATTTTTTTAGGGTAATCAATTCTGAGCTTCGTAATTAAACAGTATATTCTTATTACTAGCATGTCTTCACAGATCTAAGAAATGCTTAATGCCGGACGCTGATTCGAGGTTTAACCCGCCGTCGGCGAGTAATTCCTCGGCCTCGGACGAAGCCACTCAATTAGAACTTCACTTACAAAGACAACTTGAAGAAGATGTTGCCAGGTGATATATAATATATATATTTATGTATATGCTAATCTTTCAACAAATGCTATGCTATCAACTAATAACACTAACATTATGTGGTTATAGTATTTTCCTTTTTGTTTGCAGAATATTTGACGAATCCCTTTACTCAGATCTGGAAGTGGTGTGTGGAAAACTAAAAATTCTAACACATTCCTGTATACTTAAAGCTCGCACAAAAAAATTTTATCACAAGCTTCAAACATTCTTGCATTTGAATATTGCACGGAGTACTTTTGATGAAATATATTCTTTTATAAGGTATGTTTGTGATCTGCATAATATAGCTTAATTTTGGAAATTAACAACTAATAATTAAATTAAAAGGCAGTTCATTGAGAATTTTTGATGTAGATTATGCCAAATTTATAATTTCTTATTTAGGAATATCATAATGCTTTGTGATATATTATAGATTGATTAAAAACAAAGATGCTTTATAAATATTCATATATAAAAATAAAGTTGAGAAGCAAATAATAATTTACTTTGTGTTTCAGTGATACCTACACTGAGTGTGATATTAAACACCAGGAAAAAGAAATATTAGAATACCTAAAGTCAGTACCCATATATTCCCTGAAATCAAAGACAGAACATCGCGAAGAACTTGAAGAGTTTTTGACTCCTAAATGCATTAGTCCATATGTAGAAAAAACCTTGAAGAAGAGTATTAGTTCCAGTCCTAGCACTGAACTCACAAAAGAATATTATGCCCTGGTACCTATAGAGGGTAACTTTTTGGAAAAAGAACTAATAGAACAAGATGTGCTCTCTACAGCTTTTCAAACAATTATAAGTTCTCAAAGTGGAGACTTAGAGAAAACCAAAATCATCCCGTGTACTAAGCCTACATCATTGGCTCTCGCTTCTAGTCATTCATCCAAAACAGTCAAGCATTCCAGTAGTTGTGATATTTTAAAGAAAAGCCATCACAAAGATGAGAAATCATCAGAAATTTATAAAAAAATTGTCAAAGAAACAATCACAATACCTAGTCAAAATATTAAAGCAAATCTTGAATTGAGAAGGACGAGTGCTACTGGTGTTGAGTCAGTATATTCACCAGACAGCTTAGTTATTGACGATCCCAGTTCTTCTTCGGACTATTTGTCTGCTTACACATTTTCTCCTGGCTTGGGGTCAGCTTGTCAAACACAATTAAATGTGGGAGACACCACCAAAATGGAGAACATTTTCACCTCATCAGATTCGGGGTTAGAAAATACGGGTATGCTTGAAAGTCTTACAAGCCATAAAGACATAACAATGACAGACATGTCATTAACAGAAAGCACCTTACATGACTTGACTGCTGATGATGGTAGTAATTCCCATGATTCTACTTCAAGTCCTATAGTGGAAAAACGAAATAACTTTCACAATAACACTGAGGATATACTATCAACTGAAGTGAACTCCAGTAGCGATCAATTAAACAAACAAAAAGAGCAATCTAGTTCATCCAAAGAAGAGAAACAAAGGCAAAATGAAGAAATAGTAATACTTGAATCTTCATCTTTATCTTCCGAGACAGGATCATGGGAATCAGTTTTTCCGCCAAAATTGCCAATAAAAGATGCTTGCGTTAAGTTCATACAAACGGAACGTCAGCATTTTCATGGAATATATAATACAGAAAAACAAAGTCCTGTTCAAAAATCAGCATTTAAATCAACATCCTGTTTTATAGATGCTGCTAGCTTAGTAGATGAAGACGCCACTTCTTCGTCTGCTAAACTACTGATGGCTATTGAAAGATTATCTTTCAAACAAGATGAGTTGCCAACAGCAAACCCAGAAGCTCTTTTACCAGCACCCAGTCAACCCGTACCATGCTCAACAAATAAAAATGACTTCAGTCCTAATGACTGGTCAGAAAATGAAAATGAAGATTCATTAGAGCAATTGGACAATAAAGATCCAGATTCGATTCAGAAAGACTTATCACCAACCATTTTTGAGATGACACCTATAACAGAAGACTCATTATGCGCTAATGTATTCGAATCTGGTTCACAAGCAGAAAAGCCTGACAGTATTAAACCAATCGCAGAAGAATCTTTGAATTTGGTAAAAGATGGATCTATATCAGCAAGTACGGTGCTTATGTCAAATACTCCTCATAACTCGATTATGTCGATTAAAGCAAATGTATTAAAGCAGTATGAATCAGAAGAAAGTGAGAGTGATACAACATTAGTTGGCAGAGACAATCAGGGTGCTCTCAAAGGTGTTAAGAAGTACAACGAGTCATCTCCGATTATATCAGGGGGCGCTTCTGTGGAAGATCATTTGCCTACAATAGGAAGTTTCACAAACAGCCCGTTATCTCGTCGGCGAATTGAAAATACACAAATAGTATCTGGAGCTTATGTACCACCGCTAGAAACTGGAAAACAACTTAAATCACCTCGGCTAATAAGTTCCTCTGCTTGGACAGTTGATATGTCAGTAGAATCAACTGAGGGGGAACCAAAATCTTATAACCGTACGGGTGCTATACCTAAAAAACTCAGTGCCAAAACTGAAAAGCTGAGAAATTCAAAAAGCAGTAAATGCCACCAAAACTGCAGTAAGAGCAGGAGCTCTGTTGATTCAGACAGTAGTGACAGATCAAGTCACAAGTTTTATATTGACTTTTCAAGCCTACCTGATGATCCAATTCCATCTCAAAATCATTATGAATCTGAAGGTACAAATGAGAAAAACAACATGTTTTCCATGTATATAGATATAGGAAAGAATCCAGTAAAAGAAATGCCACCAAAGCTTATCTCAAAAAAGAGTTCTTCCTCTGGGGCCAAAAATAATTCAAAATCTAATCAAAATAAGAGCACTAACGATTTTGCTGCAGTTTTTACTAAGATTGAAGCCGGAGAACCCTGCAGTACAAGTATATTTGAAAAATATGAATCTCTTTGTGATGATCCGAATATTAGTATTTCAGAAATAATTAGTCTGAATGGCAGACCTGGTCAGAACTCAGCAAATAGAAATAACAAGGATTTGTCTGTAAATGAATTGAACAAGAAGTCATCATCCCATAATTACCAAGATGCAATACAAGAAGAGGGTAAACTGTTTGTGAAGTTGTCAGATTTGGATAAGCCTGTGCAGAAAATTGATCTACCAACAGCTAAAAACGACAATTATCATGTACTGGTTGAACGTATGACTAGATCAATACCTGAAAATAACTGGAGTGATCAAAATCAAGCAAGTACATCTAGATCTAACGAAGTCATCAGTTCCTTCCACTCAGAAAATGCGCTAAGTCTGAACAGACTATTCCCTCACTTGAGGAATGAGTTTAGTAGAAGTATGCCAGGTTCTCTGGCCAGCAGGACCCGGTCTCCTCTACGACTCGGAGCTTCTTCGAGTCCTGGCGACATTGAAGATCAAACATCGGAAGCATCAGATATGAGCAGCGTACAAAGCAGCTTGTGTCGCTCTATTGTGGGTATGTATACTAAAATATCACTGTGAGGATGTACAATAAAGTGTATTTCAATTATCAATTTTACATCAATATAATGCTTCTTTCTTTTAGAAAATAGTACTACCGAAGAAACCAGCCAAGCTTCAAGCCTCATAGGCAATTCTCAATCACGCCTAGGTCAAGACCTACTTCGTATGTTTCTAGAGGAAATTGCTCCTGATGTTATAGTAGAGGTTTCTGGACGAAGAATCAAAGCTCATAAATGCATCTTGTCCTCAAGGTAACACAAATGGAAGCATGGCTAAAACTATTAAATTGATATTATTTTCATTCAATAATGTTCCAATGTTGAAAAAGGATGGAATATAGTTTTATAGAAATTTAAGGATAATGATGAGCATTGCATAACATTTTCTCTTCTTGTTTATTACAAAATTAGTGTTGGTGTTACAAAAAGGTCAAGCCAGCAGCCATTAATTTAAATAATTTTTCAGGTGCCAGTATTTTGCCGGGATCCTTAGTGGCGGCTGGGTGGAGAGTGCTGGAAACGTCATTGCTTTGCCCCCGTGAGCTGACCAATTTTTAAATTTTTAGTTTCGTCGAAGTTTTTACACAATTTCTATTTTTATAATTTAAAAATGTTATTTTCTTTTTTTTATTTATATTTTTTATAAAACTTTCTTTTTCATCTTTAAAACCCGGTTTATTTATCATTATACATTTTTAGTTCGAAGTTTGGGTTACCATGCGGCTACCGTTTTGAAGATGTATCAGGATTTGAATATAACAATTACTACTTTTTCAAATATTATTTATTTTAAGTTTTTAATTTTGAACCTAAAATGTTTGCCTTTTTTTTCAGATTTTCATTCAATGTAGTACATTTTGCATTGTGTCATATTTATTCTGGAGTTTCAACCATTCCTGACACAATAAGTATTGTTGAACTTGCAACACTAGCTGACATGCTCGGCCTAGAGGGCTTGAAAGAGGCCATAATGTTCACATTGAAAGCCAAATATTGTCACCATTTTCATAGGGTGCGTATTTTCGCATTTTAAAAGAAAAAACATGTCTGAATGAATATTTTAAAATAAAATTGGTAAAATTTGTTTTGAATCAATTATGATTAATCAACAATCAATTATGTTGTTTTGTTTTGCAATATGTTTGTTATATATAAAATATTGTGTTGTAGCCTTGCTCAGTTTGCACAGTTGGGGTTTTGGAATGCTTCCCTCTGTGTTCGGTCTACGGTTTGGACGACTTATACAGGAAGTGTCTCAAATGGATCTCCAAGTACTTCACACGCGTGTGGCCCACAAAATCTTTCGCTACGCTACCTTCGGAGCTTCTGGAGAAGTGCTACCAGCAGGTCGTCGTCAACATTACTTTGGAAACCATCCTCGAAACCATCATGGGGTGCGGTTTAACAGGTATTTGGTATTTTTAACAGAATGTGAGATCATCATCACTCATATGGGAGCTTTGTAATTTAATCAATCAAATTTACATCAAGATATTAGTTGAACTATGTAAGCTCAGACCTAATAATGTTCATTTATTCATTGATTTATGTACATTGATAACCCATTCATAAATATTCTAGAGTGCCTTGTAAGTTCTGGATCGCATTTAGGTATAACTGTTGCTCTGTACTATTTTAGCTACGTCCATTATATTTGATTGATTAGGTTATAAGGAAGGTTAAAAAGTAGCTATCAGTGTAGTGAATTATAAACATTCTTTTTAGTAGTTCCAGATAATAGTACCTCAAAGAAACACAATAAATGCGTCTGTTCAATAAAAGTGTGGGATAAAATAAATAGTGTATATACTGGCATAGTAAGTATTCAATACTATGATTGTTTTATGTAGGACTTCTATTTTGGCTTTTAACTGTATTTATTTTATAATTTTAAAACAATTGACGCATGTCTGTGTATACATAGATGTTTTTAAAACCTTTACAAAAGGTTTAAAATGGTTATTTTTATCCTACTGATAGAGATGTACCTTTTAAATGTTTTGGGTAGAAACAACAGACTTATGTTGCAAAAAAGATGTACCTATTACGATTTAACAGAGGCGGCCTTAATTTCGGCTCTGACTTTAAGATATTTTTTTCTATTAGAACCAAATGTAGATATTAATGAAGAATTAAATTCCAATCGGGTTGCTGTGCGACTTTTTTGCAAAAGCGAAGTCCAAGACTATTGCCGTGCTTGCCGCTTTTAAGGCCGCCGCTGTAATATAAGTTTCAAATTATATAATAAAAATATTGATATCCCGTAGATTTGGAACCCCGTTTATTTACTTGATGTTCAATCCCATTATACATGTATATGAATGTAGCTCTATATGTAGATACCTTGGTACCGCTATTAAGATTTGGTAGCTATTAATGGCACAAAATTTTGATTTAACAGTTGAAAAAGGTGATGCCCTGCTACTACTATTAAGATTTGGTAGCAATCAATGTCAAATTTATTTAGCGGCTGAAAAAAAAGCATTAAGGTACTTAAAACACAGAGGTAACTTACGGGATTTAACCCTTCTAGATATTGTCTTAGCATTAATTTGCGTGTGTGACAGATGATTTCCGACATCTATTATAGCGCAGATTACTTGTTTATATGCACTATTTTGTGGTCTTTCATCATTTCACATGAAGGCGTGTTAGGAAGATGATGAGAGCTTTGGAATGACCGTTTTCCATGGTTTACAGTGGGGTCGCTGCACAACAGCCGCTGGGCGGAGGTGGTGGCGCGCATGTGCCGGCGGCTTATCCACGCCGCGGCACACTTCGTTGCTCCCAAGCTTGTGACGCTGCTCCGGGAGATCAGCGCGCTGCCAGCGGATCCATCGCGCAGCGCCCTGCAGGCGCTCAACGAGTGCGTCGTCGCTGCCATCGAGTGGGCGCCCCCCGAAGAATGCTGTCGCGCATACGCCTTTCTAGCCGGCGTCGCTCGCGAAATACGCAATTGCAGGTTCGTTAAACCGGACCTCATCACCAACGGAAACAACGTTCTGCAACGACAGGACAATCTCCTGTACGTCCACTCCAATGGTTGGTTACTCAAGTGTGAAGGCGCCCTCGTCCGTGCTGCCCCTCGGGTTTGCTGCACTCAAGCTTTCATCGAACTCCCGCACGATCTACGGAGAAGACTTCGTGAACTCGGTTGCATCATGTATGGAGGACAAGCTCAACTGCCTGCGCCTCCCGAGCGACCTCCAGCGCAGATCAGGCGGAGCCGGAGCACTCATCAATCCGCTAATGGATCTGCCGTATCTACGTCCAGAAATAGCGAAATTGATCAAATGCGCGCTTCTTTCGTTCCATATGCCCCAAGGCCACCTACACATGTGAGTGCGGAAATTGCAAGGCCTGCTATCGCCGAAGCGCGCAGTGTTCCGCCAATAGTAAGAACAACACGAGCACAAGAAGAAAGGGCCAAGTTTAACCTGTCCAAAACTAACCTCTCGCAAGAGCGTTTAAACACAAGAACCTCTATGAGAGCGCCCTACGAAAATACTAGACCCAGATATTTAGAACCGAGACAAATTCAAGATAATAGGAAGACTTCATCCAACAGAACACTGCAACCAAGAATAATGTCGTCTAGCGAATCATCACGCAACTCCAGTCCGATACAAGTGCGAAATTTGCGAACAAGCCGTATGAAAACGAGGCAAATAATCGATCCAAATGCGTTAGCATTGCAAGCTTACTCGCATGACAGCTTGGCGACGAGCTCTCGGCCACGTACCGCAGAGCCGTCAACGGACTCTCTAAGCGAGTCTCAAAACAGTAACAGATATGCCACTTACACGAGATCTAGACATACCACTAGAGGATCGGTACCTGCTGGACCGATGCATGGTACGTATCCAAATCTGGTCCCGGTAATGACGACCAAAACTATCTTCGTTTACCGTTTCTGCAGCAGTAATACCTATCAAGGAAATTTAGTTACATATACTTGGCATGGTTATTTTGATCTCAACACTAGGTGCTGTTATTGGTATCCGGGCGTACCGAGTCTTCCTGCACTTCCGCGTCCACCTGTAACCTAAGTTTTTTATTTTTTTTTCTTTTGTTTAATCAAAGACTGCTCATGTTTAAAATCAGTGCAGCTACAAGGACATTTCGCTGAACGATAAAAATATAAAAGACTAATTTTATTTCAGCAAACAAAAATCCCAAACCTCCGACTCAAACAAATAGCCATCTCGCTCCTAACAGCGGTAGGGTAAGGACAAAAATTCCTGTATATTTGAATCAGGTAACCAGATCTAATGTGGACAACAAAAGTCATGTCGAATCCCAGAAGAGACAAACTCATATAGGTAAAACACCCACAACTACATATAATAATACAACTTCGGTCCCTCTTCGTAAAATAAATGAGAAAAATTCATTGTGCTCATTGATGAGCGCCACCAAATCCAGCTCTGCTAAAATGGTAACAAAAGTAGTAAAAGACTCTCCGCGTAACAAACCGGCCCCTAAGAATACTAAAAATGCTTCAAAACGGCAATTACGCCGTGCTGAGGTTGAACCCTCCGAGATTCCAATTATGGAACGATCAGGAACATTTTTAAAAGATGAACCCACTTTCGGTGATAAAACTACTAACATAGACCTAGACCAATAGTTTAGTTTTCATTAGCAAAACTCACATCACCTCTCGTAGGCATCTCCATAGTGACGCTATGCTTAAACTATTTATAGTTCTGCAAGTTCCACCACTGATTTATACTATGCATAATATATTTTGTATATAAATATTAGTACGCTGGCAACAAAGACAGCAAATGCCACTTCTGATGTTTGAGATAGTGTTAAAACACTGTTAGTTACTAATTGTTTTATATGCATGAGGTGAACTCATTACATTTTATATGGGGATTGTTGATATCTCTATCAAAGGAGAGATAACGAGCATCAAGAGTGATGATTGTCTGCTTGTTGACCAGTGTTAGATTTGTATGCTGACTGGTTTTAGCAACTTATTAGTAATGTAAGTGTATATGGTAAGGAATAGGAGAGGGGGTATTGGTAGCAAAATATGCAAAAACCATTCCATTGTAATCAGCAACCTAAGAGCACCCTCTTATAAGTCTACTTAAGTAGGTAAGTAATTTAATTGGAAAAACAGCTTTATAATTTGCGTTTAAGAAAGATTTATTTTGTCTTTGTGACATAAAAAAGTGCAATTTTAAATGATGGTTTTGAACGTCTTTTAAATTTATATATATATATATATATATAAAACCATTCTGAATATTTTCGAGCTTTACTTTTTCAAAGCAGGTAATATATATGTTTTTGAACAAAAACTATTAGGATATGTATTTAAATAAAAAATGACCATAATTGAAACCCCAATAGCTCTCGGTATTTTAAAATTAATTTGCCGCATTTATGACTTCACTGTAAAGTAACTCATTAGCAACGTCGGACGTAAGTTATGTGCCACTGATACTAGAAATATTATAGTTTTATTAACTATTCTTAGTTTCGTGGTAACTTGTTGACATAATGTATAGTTATTTAAATCAAATATTTGCATTTGTCTCGTTTAAGCTGGCAACCGTTATTGGTTATTGGCTTGTAGTTAAGTTGTGTAAAAAAGTAATTTATTCAGTCTTATGTTATAAGTTATTTATTTAAAGCTAAAAGGTTTAATTTATATTTAGGTCTTTATCCCAGGTAGGTCAGGTAGTAATGATTTGAAAGTGTCAACGAATGTGTATTAAAATCTATATAACTTCATACAAAGGCATGAAAATTTTGAGCACATGTTTCCGAAAATAAAGTCTTCCAATGTGTTCAATTTGCGGCGAGGAAGCTTATTTCAAAGGTAACTTTTTTGTTTCTAAGTTTCTAATGTTTGGCTATGTGACCATAAACAGATTAATTTGTAATTAATTACGTGTGAAACTTTGAGACAAAAAATATTTTCTGCAAGGCAGAATAATAAGAAACAAACGGTCGGTTTACCACCAATGCGTCGGCCGGCCGGTTCATATAGGTACATGTATTATGCAACACGTCTTTCATAAGCACCGTTGATTAAAGCTTTTCTGTAATACCGCGCTTAGCTCCATCATCATCGCTCGATTCATCACGACTATCTTTGAAGGAATCTCTTATCATTAACTCGTCTGACAGAATGTTTGATGGCGCAAAACTGCTTACCTTACTTACTTCACACATCTTTGACAAGAGATATCGGGCAGCACGTGGCCGGCTAAAAAATGAACCTCTTCGCCATAATGATACATGAACAGTGTAACTTACTGCCTGGAGCCCTCCCAAAATTACACGAGTATCTTCACAAGACATAAACTTCATAGTTATGTGAAGATCAGACAGCGGACCTTTTGGCAGCGTTTTTAAGGATATATTCGTTCTTATAATACGTATAATGCATGTATTTAATTGATTTTGTGCATAAGCCTGTTGTTCATTTTCTTATATATGGATTATTAAATTATTCACAAAGGAAGGTTCGTAAACGAATTAACTTTGTTACGTAATTTATGACAATTTGTATTTTTATTTTTTTTCTACATTTTACAGAAAGAAAAGTGTTACAGTGTTGGCCTATAATCGTTAGTTCTTATAATTTTCGTATTGTTAAATGTTTAAAAAACAATTAATGTTAAGTTATTAAGTAAAAACAATGATTTTCCTTGATATAATAACGTGATATGTTATCCTAAGTATATTTCGTAAGTACCTAATTGTATGTATTATAGTGTTAATAACTTCAATGTAACGTAATTTTGGCTTATATTGAACTTGAAGAAATACTAAATAGGAAATAATGATTAGATGACAAACTGTAATGCATAAATATTCATTGACGACTATATAACCGTCACTACTTAATCTTTACGTATTCATTTCTTTTATTGTAGACGCAACATTATAACAGTTGTACTAGGTATCTAAACTAAAATATTACTATCATGAAATATCAATGTACGTAGTATTTAACATACCTAAATACATACCACATATACTTATAATATTAGAAATAGGTTGGGATGTATATGCTTATTTATTCCAGTAAATTAATCGCACTTAGTATATCCATTTAAATGTGAATTGTCTTGTAACTATCGTCGGTGATAAAGTGTCCAAAGTTTCAATCTTAAAGAATTTAATTGACCTTTAGATTTCCATAACTGTAATAACTTTATGCTTAGTAAGATTTAATGTACTAGGCCCTATTTTATACATGATGTATAAATCCTCAAATTATTATTTATATCTGGGGATTTACGATAGGATTTGATCTGCCAAGTTAGTGTCCAGCAGGTCATTTCTATAATAATCAATATATCAGTACGTATACTTAAAACATAGAATAGGGAAACTTAAATCATTTAGTTCTTACTTAACTTTATCTTTCAAAATGATCTCAGTGATGCACAGTATTCAACTATTTTCTTACATATAAGTATGTACCTTTGTAATAAAATTAAAAGGCCATGTTTATTTTTGTATTTGGTCACATATATTTTTAGTGTAATACTATGTTAGCCACCTACCCAAAATCAATATTGCTTGATTTATGTAAGCTATGTTTTTTTTTAAATTCCATTTTGCAATAATATTTCATATTATATTACCTTACAAACCGATGAAATGTAACTCATAACCATAGTAAACGTAATTATTCATGAATTATCTGTGTTGTATTAGATTCCGAATAAACAATAAATGTGCAACATTCCTTAGTTTTATTTTTTTTAACTACTTAACTAAAATGTAAAGGCATTGTGTATTGCATTAGTAGATGCGTAATGCATATGTGCATTTTTTGTTCATCATTGTTTCCAATACCGACTTTTTCTCCTTCTATTGATAATTAAAGCGTGTTTTTTTAGTATTAAGAACACTAGTATGCCCGAAACTGCAGGCAAGCGCTAATCACGGGCTAGCTTTTATCTATACTATAATGCAGAGAATCCCTGAACTTATTTACCATTCCTCGCGATGTTAGATAGAATGTGTTAACTGCTTATATTGTGCTTATTACTAAATAGTAGCGTTGCTAAGTTTTCAGAGCTTCCCTCTAACAGTTGTTGGTAACTACTAGACTAGATCTTGTAAGGCCACCAAGATCGCACAACTTTCATTTAATGCTCAATTTAATTTAATAGAGAATTCAGAAAAACCTACAGAGATGGGTTGCACAATTCTCAACATGTTCTTAGTGCGATCTACAAGCTAAATGACTTATGCAGATTAATGAAACTGCCCTTACCTGACGCTGTACAGTAAACTTTAAAAGAATACCATATTTATTAAAATTTGACCTTTATTCAGGTGCTTTAAGCGAAGGAGTAAGAAATAAAGGAGGATTAATAACAAAAATATGAGTAAAATTTTTATTTGGTCTTCTATTGAATATGTAAAGTGTTGATACTAAATGTTTTCGTATCAATACTTGTGTTGTCTCCCCTATCCCTAATTACAGTATGAAAACGATTTCTCATAGACAGACTAAGAATAGCTTTTTCATGTAATCTTACAGGATACCGTCCTACTCAATCGATAACACGTGGAATACGAGTCCAATAAATATTGGTATTAATTTAAAGTTTACAGAAGAGCCATAATAATTATAACCTTTTCATTCATATTAATTAGCCAAGGATCGGTCGTAGCAAATCACAAGTACCTAGGACCATAGTATTGATCGCAAGAGTATTACATACTAAATAATACAAATTAAAAGAGATCGATTTATTTGTATTGAAATATCTTGTATGATATAACTATAGAAGTATCTTTATATATTTAAATTACCTGTCACGGTGTGAACGGGATGAACTTCTATTACTGTGTAGTTTGATCCAACTCGAGAAATAGGATAGTTAATGAAATTTAATAATTCTTTTTCATGATAAACATAGGTATATAGTTAAAGTAGGACTACGTCTGTCGGGTCAGCTAGTCAATGACTTTTTTTTGGCGAACCTAATTCCGACTACTCAACCATCAGCGGAGGGATGGGCTAGGTCGTTCACTGACGCCCCGTGGTACATCCGCAACCTACGCTTGCATCGCGATCTCAATTTGTCTACGATCCGCGAGTATATGAAAGAAGCTTCGCGTCGTTTTCTTGACGGGGCATCGAACCATACCAATCCCTTGATAGCCAATTCCGCGAAGTACGTCGCTAGGAAAAACGTTCAAGTCCTACATCGCAGACCACGTCACGTCAATCCCCCTGATGGGATCACCACGAAAATCGCAGCCCTTCCCCGCCCTCATGCTGGCACATCTCGATCGTTAACACTACACCTGCAGTCGTATAACAGTACAGTACACCGCGTTCGCCGGCGAACGCGTGCTGTCCCTGCCCCCACGAGCAATAACCGGCAGCCCTAGAGCTGCCGGGCTCACTCTGTCCGTCCTCTTTTGCAAAATTCCATAGTTAAATTCACCCCAACGATGGCACCCCGAACCTTGGTCGAGCCTCTAGAGGCGCCTTCGGGCAATCGCCGTCGGTCCCGCTCAATCTCGCGGCCGCGGTTTTCGCGGGACGAAAACGGGCATCGGACCTCTCATTTATGAGAGGCCCCGCCCTCTTTTTTCGGTGGCGCTGGAATTGACGTCTGAGTAGTCCAGCAATAGGTGCGTCCGGAAGAAAGGGCTAGGTCGCTCATTATTAAGCGACAGAATAAACAAAATGCTGCAATGACTACCTGCACCCTGTTTAGTAAAGGTAGTAACTAAAGTTCACATACTTGTTCAGGCCATAACAATTCTATACAGTCAAAAGAAAGTTCTCAACCTCATCTCCATAGTATTAATTATATTTCTGCAACAGCCATGGCAATTTTATGAGTCCGTATTTACCGGTCATGTGGTTTTGTGATTACATAAGTAGACAAGTTTGTCTTAAATTAAGTCTTTTATTTCAGAAAACGATACAATAGCATAATAGTTAATTGTAACAACAATACCATACAGAAAATTTAAAGTAAGGTTTATCTATTGTCTCTTAATGACTTTCCAATATGTTTGACCCAAAAAAGAATAAATAAATACGTCTAATAAAAGCAGCAATGGTGGAATACACATATAGACATTAATAAAGTTTGAAATGATTACGATAAATTGTACGATAAAAATTGTAACAATTTGGGTTCCTTGTCAGAGATTACCGACAAGTATGTTTAAACAACTGTAAGCAAATTTATGTTAACAATTCTTAAAGACCAAGTATATATTCCACGATAGGTTACATGTAATAGAGAGTAACACAATAATGTAGAAACAGATACACCAAAAATTTAACATTTATTTATAGTACTAGTAATAATAGTACTAATATGTATCCATTATTATTACACGAAAATGTCGTAATTAACATTTTAACCGAACAACTAAAGCAAGATTTCTCCCTTAGACTATATAGAATTTAAATTAGAAGAATTGTATTATTTAAACGAATGACAATTCTATCTCGAACTATTCATAAAAACATATAAAACGATTGAAATCTTATATTTTGATTTTTATAGACATTCGTTTACCTTAATGTGAATTTCGTGACCACGTTGAAACTTCACACCACGTGCAAAAACACATTTTCAAGAAAAAAAAATAAAGCGCGTAGTATTGGAAAGGTGAGGCTAAACAATGGTATAAACCTATCACCATAAATTAGGTAAAACTAAACACCCACATAAATATTTAGTTACACAATTTCTAAACTCTATTAAGAGTTGTATATCATGTGAATATATACAAAAAATCACAAATTTTCACATGAACGTAATACCTATTAAAATGCAATTATATTAATAAGAATCAAATCTGCCTAATTATTCTGACACAAATCTACCGTTAAGGTGCTATGAACCATGACTTCACGTCCTAGAGTTGTAGAATGTAAGTTGTGGTGTTACAAAATAGAGCCACGTTAAGTTATAATATATCTATTTTGTCGTATAATCCACATTTTGCATCGCCACTTGTTCGACCTAGCTGAGCCTAGGGTCTGTACTCTAGTCTATATGAAAATCATATGTTCACAACTCAAATAATAGTACTTGACATTATAGACTAACAACTCATGAAGGTGATTTATGAAACCTTACACACAAACTCAGCTAAAGCCAGACCAGGCGCAGAGTTCTAAATTTAAAAGCGATTACCTCACTTGCTGTGTCACTCCCATAGTGCATGTACAGACAATAAATTCAAACAAAAATTTAAATGGGCAATATGTGTAAACAGTAACCAATGCATTCTTACATAAAGTTCGTTGTGTGACTTGTTCCAGCCGAGCCACTATATTACAAGGAATAACTAATCATAATATTTAAAAAACTTAACAATTTATGAACACAATAAGCAACAAAAGAATCAGTTGTTGTTACTAGAAATGTTATAATTGATACAGGGTTTATCATGTTAAGTAAACATCTAAAATGGAAAATATGTAAAAATTCGTTATAGTGGCCCTGCTAAAATAAATAATCGTGAATACAAATTCGATTCGAAATTAAAGTGACAAATAATGGAAATAAAAAGATCATTAAATAAATATATATATATAGTTGAAAAAATAGAAATTATAGGAAAGTTTATAATTTCAAAATGGTCGGTTTGTTGTTAATTACACACTACGATATATTATATACCAGACAATCAATTACTATAGAACTTCGAATCGAATTTAAAGATTATTTATCGATATCACCAAAGTGCGAAAGTGAAGGGTTGTTAAACTGAGTGAAAATGCTAAGTACTTTATGCATCTTTGTTTACAATTGATTTTCCCTCTCACAAAAGAATATGCTGTTATAAATACAACAATTCTGTTAAAAACTGGATAAGACGAAATATATACCCAGAACATAACACATAGAAAACGACAATACATATTATTATAAATATATTACTTTATTTACGCCTCCCTTTTTACTTAAGGTGTGATATGTACTAATAGTTCAAAATACTCTTTAAAACAATGAACAGCTGTTACTGCCAGTAAGTAAATGACATATATATGAGAGATTTTAGTTTCAACTTCTAAGAGGACATTTATTCAGCTGTACTTATCGTTTCACAGATGAAGAGCAAACTAATGTGTAAGGGCATTTTAACACTGATACATTATGTTTGCTTAAAAATAATGGAAACTACAAAAAGAATCCTTCAAAAATCCTAAAATATGATAAACAACAATTTATATAATCCAGTCACCAATCTATCATTCCAGTACTCATATATTTTAATACTGTATAAACCTTCTCTACATTATTGTTCTATTTACTATGCAAGTAAGTAAGCTGTTTCATGAATGAATTATTCTATGTTTACATTTTTTTAAATACAATACCTACACAAATTTTAAGTATTAATGTCCCATTCATTTTTATCATTTAACAGATAAAACCTCAGTGATACTTGTGATCTGGCTTACATTGCAAGCAAAAAGGTCTATTATCATGTGTACTAATATTTTACATCAATAAAGAAATGATAACTGTATCAAATATATATTAACTTTTTCTATATGAAAAACTTAGGGACAATATCAGTCTGTCGTTACAATATTGCATATTCATAATATATAAGTAATATATTGATATTCCTCAGTTTTGTAAAAGTTAAGTTAAAACTAGGGTTTTATCCGAGAAAAAAGTATACTAGAAATGTGACATAAATACAAAATACTATCATATAATTATATACTATATAATCTTAATGGTTATTAGTGATTTACATAATATAATTTTAAGTTTCAACTATATGTAACCAGAGTATATAGTGTTCAGCCATAAATAATTATTTAGAAAAATGGACTATTGCAGTGTAACACATTTGTACCGGTAAGAAAAATCATATTATTTGTATCTATTAACATCTACCACACTTGATGAAGAACGCAAAGTGCTTAGTACAGCCATAAACGTAAGCTCAGAAAAGTTTGCGTGCGCAAATGGAGAATATAGAGCGGGCAGACCTCTGCTGCTCGGTAAGTGCTTGACATTTATTGAACTTTTATGGCAAAAAACAAATAAGCTTAGAGGTATTGGGACCGCGACGTGTTGGATGTAATTGGTCCTGTGGCTCTGGTGCGGGCCATATCTAAGCTGCCTTGTGCGAGAGGGAGGCGTTGGGAGTGTTGTAACAGCGGTGTCAGTGAGGTGGTGGTCACCGCGAGGCCCTAGAGGTCTCTAGGGTGTGGATGTTGTCCTCGTTGGGCTGCAGATTCACATGAGGAACTTGCCGATGATGATACCGATGAATGCCATCATTAGTGCGGTGGCAAGCCACGGCACAGACGCGACCTGCGCGGTCTTTTCAGGCCCATACGAATGGGGACGTACCGCACGCCCGTCGCCGCCTGCGGATTGATTCAGGCGTAGCAGCTCCTCCTAAGACATTATTAACTGGTTCAGTACAGTACACACAAATAGACGAACTGAACGCGCATTAGTCGAAGGGCCATCCGTAAATCCGTATGTTTGTAAACTTTGCTGCTTTGCGTCACATTACAAAAGGGGTTCGACATATTTTCGCCTTAACCGCGTACATATATCCTATATAGGTTATTTTACTACCACATAGCAGAAAGGTTTTACAAAAAAGATACATGAGGGAAAAGGGCACCATTCTTTGCAAAGAATATAATTCGCCATGACCGATATTTGGTTTATCATTAACAAATCACTGCGATCAAAAAACACTGCAATAAACTGATATCGAGACCTTCAATAATCAATAATCGCATTAGCATTAAAATCCTGTAATGTTTTGCATAGCCTATTTTGTTATATTGGTATGCTTGGTGGACTGTAATAATCTATAGTAATTATATATAACAAAGATCACTAAACTCTCTGTAACACAGATCATTTATTTAATAACAAAAATGTGGCTTAGTTTTTAATATTTCCGATATTTGATTACTCTTAATCTACTTCATCAATAAATTCACTTACTCGGAAACAACAATTTGTGGGAACCTATCTATAGAGCATCAATATCCGAATGACCTTAGATTATGTCCTTAGTCAATAATGGGTCCTGTACTTGTCAATCACATATTTATCTCGTGACTTAAAAAAGATCCCGCTAGAAGCCGCGCATACATTTTATCGCCATGACCGCCACAATTACATATTGAAACTGTTTTTACGCTACGCAGTAATAATATTCAAAGTTTCTTAATGACCTAAAATTTATTTATGACTTAAGGCCTTGCATATATATAGACGTTCTGACGCACGCGCAGCAGTATCCGCTCATGGTAGAAAGGTGAAATTTCGACATTTGTTTCAAAATGAGGACGCAGTGTTAGGAGGGTTTTAAAATCCTTAAGGGATGATATAGATTATACAGGGATGCAAGTTTGAGAGGAAATTTCATTTTATAAGTGTCTCATGGTTGATTGGAATTCACCCTCTGAGGATGCACCCTTAGAGGGTGAATAAAACCCAAATATGAGCTGAAAGTTTCTATGGAATTTATATTATTTATTAAATATAAAAATTAGGTCTCGCTAATATCCGAAATTGATTATTCGAGATCCTAAATATAAATAACAAAACTAGTGATTTCTGGTTCTTTGAAAAACATCCCCAGATGTAGTAAATTAGGAGGTTTTAAGTTTGTATGGATAATATTTAAAAAATTACTTCGATTTCTATAAAATTTATTACTAATGACGAATTACAGAAAACTATTAAAACACTAATTACCTACTCCAACTAAAACACTTGAATAGGTACTAAGTACTGTTGTTATAATTAAAGAGTCGCTAATTTAATACGCGTCCGTCTTCATTCAGCTGAATAACGAAAACACCCAGACTTCTGCTGCGATGGCCAATGAAAAATTTGGCAATTTGGGACTAAAGCACGTAAATGCAATATTTATTCCATTAGGACAATGGCACGTAGGCAACAAGAATTAAAAATAAAATAAAGCAAATTATTTTTAAGAATGCATTAAATAAGTATTTTTCATTAATGACCAATCTACTTACAGTAGAATCTGTTTATAATGACCAACCGCTTAGTATGAAGTATGTGTAAAGTTTGGTTACATATAAAATATTGAGCAACTTGGTCGGATATATAGACATGTCGCTTGTTACGACCTACTTTAAGAAACCATCTTCAGTTATACTGACTGACTAATTCCTAACATTTCTTATTTTCATATTGATCATATCCACCTCTCTCTTTGCGACTACGTTCGGCGAACGTGTACCTCGTTTTGTAGATTTATTATTCATTATTCACACACGCTTTGTAATGTGTCTCTTTTATTAACCTAAATACCTAACAAAAACACAAAGTTGCTCTTAGATATGTTTTAGTATATAATGCCCTCGAAGGAAAGAGTTTCTCTTTCCTTCGAGGGCATTATAAGCAGATTCTACTATAGTTATATAATATTATATCGAAGGGTGCATTAAAATATCGTGGTTATTTCTGGTTATGAACAAAAAAATACCTATACCTCTGGAACAAGCATAACAAAATGATAGACATATTATCATGATAAGGGTGTACTAATAGTTTTATATAAATATAGTATACACAAGAGGTATCCTTATTACGAAGTTCATGTTTGTGTATTATTGTATCAGTACATACTTACTGATACAATATTATATACACAATCGTCTCCAGACTCATTAACAATCCTAAGTTAGAAGAAATCAATATCTAGCTTTACAATTTTCATAATAAATAATAACTCCCAAGAACTCCCATTACGCTTTATTACAACACTGAGAAAACATGTAATATATTATACAATAAGTACATTAGCATACTTCGCAACTGAAAAAGATTTATTATTAGGATATTAAGTGAAAATCAGTGTCACGTAACAATTCGTTTTATATTGCCCATGAACAATATAAATATAATCTCAACAGAAATATTTGTATTTATAGTTCGAAAACTGGGCAGTGTGTGTGTGGAACTCTATTTTTATTTAATTTGACAATAAATCTAATTTACTAGTTATAATATTGGTTTGAGGAGAGCAAGAGTGTATAGTTTTAAACGCAACAGCAAACATTGGTAGTTTCTTTTCATGTCTTGCATCATTTCGTCGATAGTACTTCAATACTGCGTATGTAGCTAAGTTGATAAGGTCATTTTCCATCTTTTCTAATTTGAATTTTCAACTTTATTTGCAACTGCTACTTACGCGGTATTGCGCTATAATCGACGATTTTTCAGTTATTAAATTTAATTAAACTTATATTGCGCGGGAGACAACAGGGATAGAATATTCTAATTAATAGCAGTATTAGACTGTAATTTTATGTAAAAGTGCACATTAAGGGCGAACTAAAATATATATCAGTTTGTAAAATCCAAATATAATATAAAAATTACTTTACTAAAAGGTTCTTTCAATTTTACATATAATGTGACCGACGTTTCGGTTACCTTACAATAGTGTAAAATGAATGTTGTTTTTGTGTTTTATGTTTCAAGCTATTACTTTTATTTACAAACATTGATACATATTTTGATACTAATAAATGGTTTTAGTGTTTTTATCTTATATATGTAATCTCCGTCATTAATTGATTCGCCGTGCGTGCAAATTTCGCTTCAAATGCAACGGAATTATCATCTAAATGGAACAACTATTATTTTGCATAATATATATTAAACAATACAAGTAACTTACTTTTAACTGGAGATTTTCTTGTCTTAATTTGCTCTCTTCTTCCCTCAAATGAATAACCTCTAAAGTAGCTTTTTGCAGATCACTTTCCACATTTTCGGATTTAGGGAAAGTCTGGAAAAAGTAAAAAAAATAAAAAATAGTAACAAATATATGTTGCAATTGCTGGATACTAACACAAAGTTAAGTTCACTAGGTCGCAAATAAAAAATAAGCATGCAGAACGACAAGGTAACAGACGTCATGAATGTATTGAGTAAAAAAAGAGAATTAAATTGTTTTGTGAGTCCAATGTCCTAGTTAATTTATAAATTACCAGTATTTTAATAAATACGAAAAAGCCTCAACTATGCAGTTATTGGAATGTCGTGTTATGACCATCTGACCAGTTAAAAAGATAGAAGTATGTATACTAATTAGTACCGTTTTCGCGCTAAAACTTGCAGTTGTGTGGTCATCTTCCTTCCTCTTAGTCTCGTTCTGGATGAGACATTCTGGATCCTGTAAGACAATTTGAATAACATGCCAAGCTGGGACCAATTTGAACCCCCTCAAACCAATTATCATGACAAATGTTATTACTAGACACCATGGATATTTGAGTACAATCAATATGGTCAGTATAAATATTTGAAAATGTAGTGATAAATATGTTATTTTGAGAGAATATTTAAATAGTAATAATGTGGATTACAGGTAAAATAAAATTTTAAAAAGCTGGGGAAATACAAATAGCCGTTAACTTGCGTGCAGTCACAATGTCCTTACTTAGAAGTGCATTTAGGTTTGTCTTTTTAAATGAACATCTAAGGTATGTTTTAGTAAGGACATTTTCCACAAAATGTATTCTACAGACAACTACAACCTTTTTTCATCACATTCTATAAGTAATTTTACCTTTGTTGTTAAGATTTCCTCTGTGACAGCAACCCGCTTCTTTGTAACTTCATTCTGAGCAGCATTATCCCCAGAATCCTTTGGACATAGATTTAAGAAGGAACTATTAAAAACTCATTAACAAGCCAAAAAATACTTCTATACTTCCTAGAAATGTCATAAAAAATATATGAAACATATATACACACACTTACATTAAGAACAGAACCACGTGGTGTATCAAATACACATTTCAGCTTGAAATCCATAAGCTGTTCAGGGCTGATCTCTTTCCACTGGAATAATAAAATTATAACTTTGATAAGCACATAGAAATTTAATTTTAAAGTAGGTTATTACTTATACTATATTGACACCTACCACTTGATCGATGTTGGTATTGCCCTCTGGTGCAATGACACTTTGTACCATAAACTTGTGTTTATGTTTTTCATTTGGATCAACATACACTGGCTGCGGTGTAACTGTAAACCATAGTAGTGGATGTAAACTCCCAGACACAACAGAAAAATTTGTTAAAGTATTGTATTCTACATGAAAAAAACTTACTTGCAATTTCAACTTTGGAATTAGGCTCAAGTACTCCAGAATTAGGACGTACACAGTATTTCTTTGGTGCAGTAGTTTTAATCTTAAAAAGCACTGTCTCAGTACTAGGGTTTATCAGCCTCATATAGGTTGTATGCCCCTGCTCGAACAATCCTGAGAAATCAACTAAAAAAATCAATAATAATGACTATATCCTGAGTGATAGGCCATAATTGTAACATTTAAGGAATGTGAATACACAAATGTTAATAGACACATAAAATATTCAGTTTTGATTTAATTAGCATGTAGCTAACAAAATCTTTTCCAATTCCATGATGAGAATTTCATCTATATATCATTGCATTTAGGTTACATAGCGTTTAAGGATTCCAAAATAATATAGTATTAACTTTATATTTAGTTTAATATATTTATATTTAGCAAATAAGCAATCTATCCTGCATAAGCTTAAGAATCTAAATACATCAAATTGAATGTCTATGTTATTTGTATTCATAACTCAACATTTAAATAGAATATCATAATATGGTGTATAGATTATATATAATATACTCATTTCAGCATAAGTGACCAAAGTATTCAGTGAGTTAAAAAATGAAGCAGCAAGATATTTCAATATAAACATTTCATTTGAACCATAAATTTATTGAAGAGTATCTAATTCAAATTATTTTCAACACAAAGTAATAGGTTCACATTTCTAGTTAACTTAAAAAAAATCCTGTCCTTCATCAATCACACTTGTAAAATCAATATTAGATTTGATACTAACACTTTTGTAGATTGTAACTTGTGACTTTATATTGACTAGTGTATAGTCTAATCATACAACCAATTTAGTTTAAATTACAAGAATAATTTTCCTATATTTAATTTATGCTATTATTTATGTTAGTTCTAAAAGTGCACGAAAATATCTGTGACATTCATAACTTGTGTTATATTAATATACAATTTCTATAAATGTTCGGTTTCCGATATGAAATAATAGATGGGTAGTGCCTAACTTTTGTTTTAATTATATTAACACACTGGTATTATTGCTCAATATGTCACAAGAAGAACGATTGTTCATTGATTTCGATAAATATACAGATATAGTTTGTCTGAGGTAATGGACTGACGGTATTCGCCCAATTTAATAAGTACAGATTTGAGTGCGCTAGAGAGCTTTTCTATATTCAAATAAACGGGATCATGCTCAACTAACGCAAAATACGACTTAATCGTATGAAATTGTAAAAAAAATACTATATACCGCACCCTGACAAAACGCCGATATCTGGAAATAGAAACTCCATTTGTCAGCAGTTAGCTCACGACCTATGTAAGTGTGCCCAAGTTTCCAATGCGGTGGGTGATGCTTACGTACATTAAAAATAGAGACTCACCTTTAAACTTAAGCTCGTTTTGCGGCTCTATAGTCAATACTTGATTAGGCATTTTGAAATATTATAATTGGTGTATCTCGTTGGCAAAAATCAGAAGATTCCGAAAAATTATGTTCTGCGATGTCGGCCAAGCGAACGATGAATGACGAATACGACATGCGCAATGCGCATGCGCTCTCTTTCTTTTTCATCTGGTACCCTATTCTTGAACTGATGTTAGATCACTTTTAAGGCGAATTAAAAATATCTAAATTGTCACGAATTTTAGTTTTAATGTATAGTAGATTAAACATTAAGTATAAATTTTTGAGTATATTTTTTTTATTTATTGTATAACTTTTATAAATTAAAAAAATATAGTAAATCTAGAATAGATCCCCAAAACAGGAAATAATGCGCGCGCATAGCTGCAACTTTCGATTTGACTCATAGTCGGATACAGATTAGTAATTATTATAGATACTGAATTTGATTATGAAATCATCTGTGAAATGATTTGTTACAATTTATTTGAATCCATGATGAAAAAATTTTGCCATTTATCTATTATTTATTTTATATTATATTAGGATTTATAAAGCGTGTAATATTAAAAACACTAACATAAGAGAATAACATATATACTTTTGTTTTTTGTCTTTTAATCGGATAATTAAATGTTATATGTATTATCATTGGTAGGTCCAGAAAAACAGTTTTGTATTAATATTTATTCACTCAGCTTTGCATGTGTATCGCAAGCTTACGCCTTGATATTCTGGTTTGTTTTGTGATGTAAATATTCTGACAAAAAAATGAAGAGGTTCAGTCTAAATCTAAAAAACAAATATATAAGACATTTTGCTTTTTTTATGGTGCTATCAAGTATTTCTCTTGTTTATAAACGTAGCTTGGAACGCCAATGTCAGTTCCTAAACGAAAGTCTGAAAAAAGTCATGGCGCTCTAATAACACTTTTGTAATGTTATTTTGTATTTACACTGTATTGCATAACATGCTTGTAGCACCCGGGCGTGTCTGCTTTCCCTCCCTTTAAACATGCGCTATACTAATGTAAATGTAATTTTTAGTTCCTGTTTAAAAATAAACCCTGGTAAAAGACAGAAAATATTAGGTAACTGGTGTAATGACTTCATGTTTGGTTGCTATCCGTTAAATACACGGTTTTTTCACTATACTCAAAATTCGAAACAGGCGCAAAAAGATACCGTTAATATCCTCCCATCGCCACAAGAAGTAAGTATGTCAAATTGAAAATATTGTGCATTATATTGAAGAAAGTATAAGATATTAAGTTGGGTGTACTATACGTTTGCAATTAGTAAGTTAACTGAATTCTAATTTAGGTTGGGTTGTTATGTTATACTAGATAAAGTAATAAAGATATTTAAAGGAAAAAGTACTAAAGTTAAAAATACATGAAAATGTATAGTAAATTAAATCAAAGACAAAAACTGAAACATTTAACCTTTGTTTATTTTAAACAAGATGTTATATTGATGCTGAAGAGGACATATATTGCTATGTTACACTTGAAAATATGTTGTTTGACTAGTTCTGTACCTAATAATTGGGCTCTGTGCCCATATGTTATCCAAGTAATAGTCTTCCTGGTGTTGCTGTTAATTTTATTTTATGATATGAGTTACATTATACCACTATGTTCACCTGGGTGGTAGAGGAGAATGTTTGGTATCCATAAATCACCTTTGAATTATTTCAAAGTATTATGAAGTATAATAATAAAATATATTTGCATTTAATCATTTACTGAACTATGATCTCATATGTGACATTGAATAGCAATCAAATTAATAACTTTCTTGTAATATTCATAATTTTTGTATTATATATTTGTTTTATATTTTATAAGTAATTGTTTCTAATGTGAGAAAAGGAAACAAGAGAGATATGCCAAGACCATAGATTTATTTTGTTGAATTGCTGAGGAACAACTTGCAATATCAAATATTTTATAAGGACAATCAAGTACTTTTAGCATCGTTAGCTGAGAAGTTGCAAGAGATGGTAACAAATATGCAATTTCCTTTAAAAGCAATGGTAATAACGAAATTGATGGTGAATGAAAAGGAGGAAAGTATGACAAGTTGCTAAATTGTGATCAATGACATGAAAGTTGAACAAGTAAAAGAGTTTGTGTATCTGGGAAGTGTTAATAATAGATGGGAAGTATGAAGGAGGTACTGAATAATACTAAAAATAATTTATTGTCCATTACAAATCTTAAACTACAAAAACAGTTAACAACAAAAAGCTAAAGTTTTACTCTGCCTCCCAGTTTAGGTCAACCTGTATTCTAGGAGACAGATCCTTCTCTATTCAAGTGTCATTGTATTAGTACTTCAATAATTCCATGTTTATTCTATAATAATACATCACACTCATACCAAAAAAAGAAAAAAATAAATAAAGAAGTGCATGTGTGTGTGTGGTGTTTGTTTTAAACTGTAGGTGTCTGTGGAGAGTAAAAGTTGAAAGTAGTGTCAATGGCTCCATTGACACTACTTTCAACTTTTACTCATTGCTTGCTTTTATGCGCAGCCAAAAATGTGTCAAACAGGGAATAGCTGGCTGTTAATATTAGGTGTGTTACTTGCAACACTCACATTTGGTAGTAAATTTTGTACATGGCAGGAACAGCATATGAGTAGAATATATGCTTTTGAAATAAGAGCATTTCATAGTGTATATCGAGTTTGAGAGGTGGATTAGAAAATACTGTGATGTGGTGTAAAAGATGATGTAATAAAAATAGGCAAATTAATGTTGAGATTGAAAAAATAGAATGACTGCACAAATATAGTGAGCAGTAGTGAATGTAAGAGTTGTTATAGAACTAATTAGGCAAATACCTTAACCAGGTAGGAGAGCTATTAAAGAAGGGCCAGATCAGAAGTACCGAGAATAAACAAGCATGTGTTATAGGACTTATGAGAGTAATAGAAGCGAGAAAGGAATCTCTCTCTGGCTATCCTGATGAGACACAGTTATATATGTATGTAAGCTGGTTTTGGTTTTTTAATTGCTGAAAAGAAACAACTGGCAACCAACCAAATGCATAAATTTATAGTGTAGCATCTTCAAGTAATTCCTAAGCAAATGTTGTGAAGATGAAAAAGAGTGAATTTTGTAGGCAATTTGATTGGCATAAGGGACATATGGGCAAAAATGTTTGTATTTTTTTTATTAATGACTTTTGTAAATACTTTCAAGTAAAAGATGACTCAATTTCTATCATATTTGTTGAAAACGGACTCAACAAAATAGCTTTTCAAATAATAAAGTTATAACAAAGCAATTGTTTTTATTTTCTTTTTTGTTCTTCCTGTAAACCTGCACATTGTCACTTGAAACAGGCATGAGTTTAGATTCCAATGAAATTTAAGATTGACAAGACCAATGGTGCAGATGGTAGCCAAAGGTTGGGGGTTCAAACTCCACCCAGTTAAAACATTTTTATATAATGAATATTAGTGTTTGTTTGTGTCTCGGTGTTAAGGATGTGTTTGTGAATGTGTGAGTATTATATGATGATTTTATAGTTGTATGTTTTGTGTATCACTTTAAGTTAAATAATTTCTGAAATTATTTTACTTAAATTGTCTATAATATTTATTATTAGCTTTAAGCACATAACTAAGTTCTGTTTCAAAAGTTATCTACATGCCTTTTTTGTAATTATCGGTTTACCATGTTAAGCAGTGAAAGCGGTACAAACAAATAGCTAGGTAGATGTGTCAGACACATATTTAATATTTATGTTATTGGTATAAACTGTTACAAACAAAATTTTGTTGAAATTTGCTCAAAGATTATATATCCAAGGAACTTATTCTTTTACAATCGCACTTCTGAAATATTTTTTTACATGATACAATTATTTCTAGGTTACATTGATCCTGCGAAAAAATGAATTCAACAAAGATTTTACTTCAGGGTCAATTAAATCATATGACTCAAATCAACTCGCTTCTAACGATCCCATTGAAGACATGAGGACTGAAGCAATATGCAGGATGACCAAAGGTGACTTATAGTTTTTAAGACTGTAAAATAAACTAATGCTAACAGCATTACTTTATTTTACATTATGCATTAATATAAAGTAGTGGATTATGCAATGCTTTACTTTATATTGTGAAACCATTAAAAAGTATTATTTCCAAATAACACTTTCCTCTTAAAAAATAAAATGTTGTGTTCGCTGTATTTATATCTATTTAAACTGAAAATATAAAGAATGTTACAAATATAAAATAAAATTGTGTAAGCACTTATTACTTAAGCATAAAATGTAAATTATGTACTAAATAATTAATGAAAATGAGGTTCTGTTCATTTACATAGATTTTGTTTCTTTATGTGCATGTTGTTTATTTATGTGTTTATATCTGTCTGTGCTAAAATTATATCTATCAGACCTCTAAAATAGCTGAATGTGCCACAGCATGGGTACTCGCGCTCTGTGTACAAAATTCAGCCCTTTTTATGTATGTTTATAATTACCCAATATTATGTTGTTTCTTTGTTTAAATTGGTAAATTCATCTCTTGCTTTACATATTAATTTTGTGATTAAAAACATTTTACAGGTGTTATGCTAGGGGTTTTTGATGGCCATGGCGGTCCATCTTGCGCTCAAGTGATCTCCAAACGTCTGTTAGACTACATTGCTGCCACTCTTCTACCCAAAACTGATTTAAAAAAATACATAGAGAGTGACTCGCAGGAAGGCCTATTGGACACTTTTAATGATAGAGTAAGTCCATTAAAGTATTTAGTTGAATTTCGATTCTATGGGTCTATCATGAAGATTACTTAGCTGTGAAACAGCAAGTCTTGGGAAAAAACTAGCCCTTGTATGTGTAAAAACGATAAATTAATAAAGTTGGTATATATATATATATAGCCGTGAGGTACCGGCAGAGTAGAATAGTACCTCCCACTGCACAAGGTGTCGTAAGTGGCGACTACGGTACCAGAACCGACAGATGGCAGCGTATCCATCCGGAACAGTGCAGCTGCAAATGCGTGACGGGGATGGGCAGCAGTATCCCCGTCACGAAAGCTGTGCTCTACGATTGCCAACACGCTTGCTTAGCGTGGCAATTATGGGCAACATACCACCTTTCTTGGGAAGGCCTATGTCCAGCAGTGGACTTTCAATGGCTGGTATGATGATATATTTATATATATGTGTATATTTTTTTTCAGGTGGAAATTGTGGATGATTTGAAATTAATGTATAAAAATAGTTTTAAACAGTATTTGCTTGATCTGGCCTCAGAATCTAAAGACGTCAGTGACGTGCAGTTTGCATTGGAGAAAGCTATTCTGAAATTAGACAAAGATATATCAAGAGAAGTGGTCGAACCCTTTAAATTGAATGGTACAATTGATCCCAAAACCTTATCCGTTGCACTGTCGGGAGCAGTGGCCTGTGTATCACACATTGATGGACCTCATTTATATGTCGCCAATGTTGGCGACTGTAATGCGGTTTTAGGCACGATAACTGAAGACAATGAATGGATAGCGAAAAAAATAACGAAAGAACACAATTCTGAGAATATAGATGAGTTAAAGAGGATATGGAGCGAACATCCCGATAGTGAAAGGAAGACTGTCATAAGAAGAGATAGGTTGCTTGGTGAGCTAGCACCGCTCCGCAGTATGGGCGATTACAGATACAAATGGCCTGTAGAAAATTTGCTTAAAGTCGCTGTACCTATAGTTGGTCAAAAAGCTATACCTCAAAACTACCATACCCCACCGTATTTAAGTGCGAAGCCAGACATTTACTATCATAGATTGACGCCTACGGATAAGTTTTTAGTTATAGCTTCGGACGGTCTTTGGGATATGATGACACCCTTGCAAGCGGTCAAGTTAGTTGGTGAACACATGAAAGGGAAGGTGTTCTTCAACCCCCTTAAGTTGCCGAGAAAAAATATCCAGTTAGGTGATTTAAATGAGTTATTGGTGCATCGAAAAGAAAGTCTGAAAAGTAAGCCGAAGGATAGAAATGCTGCTACGCATTTGATTAGGCATGCTATAGGAGGCACCGAATACGGGGTTGATCACTCGCGGCTGGCGCATCTTTTAAGTCTGTCGCCCGACGTCAGCCGTATGTTCAGAGATGATATGACCGTTACAGTCGTGTACTTCGATTCGGAATATTTGAGGCAATGCCCCACCTAGACACAACAATAACTTTGCCAGCATATATTAGGCTTTTCCTTGACTATTGTAATTTGCATATTCAGTGTTTCACAAATTATGAACAATAGTGCCCTCCATTTTAACTTTATACATTTTTTTGCTGTTCTTGAGGGAGTTGTTGGTGGTAATCTAACGATGTTTTTTATTTGGATACATTATCAAAATTACGTTTAGTATTAATATTCTTATCAATTTAATGTAATGCATAAGTTTCGATTAATAAATTGTATTGACGCTAAAATAGAATTTATAGAGGTAGAATATTTATTTATTAAACAAACGATTTTTGAATTAGAGGATTTGTTCACTGAGGTTGTGCTTCGCCTGTCACAAAATGTGTTGTCATTTATAACTTTTTTCACTCGTGTGGTGTGGTATATTTCTTTTTGTTTCTTATTGAAGCAAATAATTCACTGGGGTAATTCAATACTAGAGTATTACTCGAGAATTTCGCTTCTTTGATAACGCGGATTGCCGCGTATTCGAAGAAGCGAAGCTTTAACATTTTACATTCACTCGCGCATTATTTGTTTTGGATTAAAATGTCGTTTCAAGTGAGATATCAGAGGAACCCAAGGACGAAAAAATTGTTTGGCGCTAAGATTGAGCAGAAAATTCCTCTCTCATAAAGGTATCACATTTGTTTTAAATACGGTAAGAACTTAATGCTTACTCAAATTTTAAATATATTGCTTATTTTTTTAAATATAATAACATATATTTCCGTTACCCATACAAATTTAAAAGAACACACAAAAATGTTTGTGAAATTTTGTTAAGCATGTACAGAGCTACAGAACGACTGAAAACACACAAATAAGACGCAAATCTGTCAAAATTTGGATAATGAGCTCAGGATTTTTTTCGTCAAAATTGGTACTGTACCTATTATATTCCTCCTCCTCAATTGGTATTGGTGGTTCCTCTTGATTGTTACTCCGATTTGTCAATTTGATCCTGAGAGAATAGGGCCGTAGCAAAGTGTGGAGCTAGTAAAAATATCTTGAGAGTAAATCAAAAGCTTAAGAATATTTCTAGGCTAGGAACACGATTTTGTACTTTATACATTTATACGTCACGTATTCTGTAATCTAGGTATATATTATGTGGCTGCGCCCCGGTCAATGTAAAATGGAATAGTCTAAACTCGATCATGATTTTAAGGGAATTACATAGTACGCTTGGTAATTTTGACAGAATAGACAAGCACATCAGGCTGCGATCATTGTCGAAATTTGTCAACATTAAAAAGTTGACATTTGGATATATGTATCACCACTCTAGAAAATTTCTCTATAGCGTATGTAGCTACGATGACACACGAATTCACATAATGGGTGTACCTAAAAAAGGGAAGGGTCTTTTACGCTGGCTTCTCCATACGTTCATTTGCGCTTAATACATAATTTATTTTATGATTAATTATACGATAAATTCTGCAAACAGATCTTTTTCATCGTAGATACGTTTAAATTAATCGCAGATAATAGAGTTATTACCTTGAACGCATCGAATACTCTAAATAAATAAAGGTTATCAATATGTTTTAAAAGTAAAATAGTAACAACAAAAACAATGTCTTTGCACAGTCTAAACATTACAATAAATCGTTGTGATTGGCCAATTATAAGCCACAACAACCCCATATAAGATTGTAAAGTCGTGTCGTTTTTATATTAAACTAAAAATAAAAATAGGTACTAATAATGATTTCAAAACTACTTAGAACCGTTCTTGTACACGCTTTTAATAGTGGCACAATACTCTGTCGAGCCATGCGGCGTATATTAATTTTATAATTCAATGTCAACATGAACTTTTATGTTATTGTATAAATAGTGTTACGAAATAGAGGGAACGAGCGCCTATGCATAATTCCCGTGGACATAAAACCTGAAAACAGTTGGAGCTTATATACCACCTGTTGTCGTTCGTTCAGTTGAATGTCTTGTCATCACTTCTCGCAATATGTAGATGGTATCTCGATTATGTAGTTCGAAAACAATTTTTTGAGTCGTCGAATTCATTATTGGCATATTAACAAAAATATGGTAGGCGACAAATCTTTATCTTTAATACATAGTATTTGTCATCGTGTTGGTCAATTCGGACTGTCGCATAAACTAACGACAAAAAAAAACTGTAGATATGTGACCTTGAATCGTGTGCTCTCTATTTCGCGATGAAGTCTAGTCTTAGTTTAAATAGACCTATATATATTTATGATATTTGGTTTATTGTAATAGACTTTCGGGTAGAGCTCGAAAATGTTTTAATTTACATGGGCTTGTTTTATTTATGTATTCATTGTGAATGGAGTGAACAATATTTGATTATAATATAATGGAAAATTCGTTGAGTAATTGTACGTAATTGTTTGGTATAAGAAATATTCTAGTGTTTAAGTCCCACGTAAACTTACGCGCTTAGAATATATTTCTTATCACATATCTGAGAATATTGACGCTTAAAAGATTTGTGTGTATGCATATTAATAATATTTGTTTTTTATTTTTTAATGAATTGACAAACGAAAATTATTGTTCATTTAAAATATTTTAATTCTGAATCCAAATAAGAATTCGTTATAACATTTTAAATACATATTAAAACAGTACTTACGCATATTTCATTTTGAAAGAGTTTTTAAAACGATCCACTTAGATTTCTTCCAAACGTATAAAAATAAGCTAGCTCTAGCTTACGTAGTTCCATTTTAGGTTATATTATATAACTTGCTTTCTAATGGTGGTAGAATTTTTGAAGTCGTTGCAGAGGAATTGAGTTTATTCTTTACATACACATACATCTTTACGATTTATAATAATAGTGTAGATTCAGTTATTTAATCACATTAGTACGCACTTTGATGATATGATACATTGTTATTTATTACTGTTTTATTATATTTACATTAGGTTCCTGTCGGTGGACCTACATTCTTGATAGTTTCCGGTAAGGAGTTTAACACATATTTGTTTTATTTGCTAATATAGTATAGTTAAAAAAACTACAAAAGAAAAACATAGTGCCACCTGAAGTTTTATACGATAGGTCAAATGTAGCTATCCTAATTGGTGTTATACACCTTGTATGTTAAAGGACAGTTTAAAACAATATTTATATGTAATGTCCCCTTAATGATTAATGTTAATTTAATCGCGAGGGCGGCCTGATATCGAATTACTTCACGACCCGGAACCGGGATATGTTAAAATTTCCAATATTCCTTTTGCTTTAATAACCATGTTTTCCTTTATTTTAGGATATATATTTTTATTAATTTATTTCTTTATATCCCGAAATAAAGAAAAGCATGTCTTTTTGTTTAATTCGGATAACGCTTATTTTAAATTGTATGACATTATACATAATTCCTAAGTAGCTCTGTGCATTGTCACAATTATAATCATTGTACGATTAAGCACTGTCTTAGAGTGGAATATGCGTGTATTAATTACCTATAGTAACTCTTTTAACTATGATAACTATGATTTAATAGATCTGTAAAATAATTAATGTTCTAACATTTTTAATGTAACTTAGTGGTCTACTATAACAGACATGAAGAATAAATTTAATGTAATTTATGCTACGTATATTACGTAAAATAATTTTCTGGATAACCAAAGATAATGGTTGTCACACAGTGAACCCTATGTTCCTAATTTTTATTATTTGACCTTAGTTATTATTATTTATTTAGAACAATAGTTTTAAGTTAGGTTGGACGTTTCGTTCTTATATTGTCAGGGTCCTCCCCGGAAGGTACGCACATCTGTTGCGTTATGTGATCATATTAAGTCGAGCTTCGAAAGCGAATTTCTCGAGTTATGTTTGTTACCATTTTTATTATTACATTAAAATACTTTCCAGTGAGCACCTGAATTAACTTTATGAGTTAAACTTTCCTGTCATCTGAATGCCATGGTATAAATAAAAATGAGTGCAGTACTTTTTATGGCTTGCTTACCTAATAGCCTCCGAAACTTTTTGGACACTTTACATATATCACACGGATTCTTTAATTTTCCCTGTTTTCCCAATTATCATCAAAAACTATTCACATCTTAGGCGTGAAATTTTGTGAGTATTAAGGTTTGCAGGACCCGAGTTAGAGGTATGGCCCCTTTTAAAGTCCTTCATAGTAGGGCAATCTTTTAAAGGATAATATTTAATTTAAAACATTATCATCCTAAAATTAAATTTTGCCGTTTACAAACAATCTGTCTAGCTTTTATTTCTCCGAAGAATCAACGCTGCAGTGGACCTTTAATTTTTTGTCTTTAACAAATTTATATACGGAGGGAACGGTTATCAACACGCAAAGATCGGGAGAAGGCTTGCAATTCAAAGAATTTATGCTTCTCATCCAAACCGTTAATCTATATTCGATTGTAGATAGGTACGCGTGGACAGGCAACCACATCTCATAAATAAGTGATTGCAATCACGCCCAATAATTTAAAGATAATATTTTCCTCCTTGCGATTTTCTTATGAATATTATAAAATTATTTTAGAAAAAGCGACAGCAAGAAATCGTACATAACTTAATGTACGATTATTTGCTGTCAAAAAAATTATCTGTTGAAACAATTTTCAACACTGCATTTTTTAATTTTTCAAATATGTAGTTTCTGATCTCTTTTGTCTTTTTACGAAGGCCCCTGGGCAGTGGTCCCGAATGCCTCTTAAATTCGGCCCTGTTTTTATGTTTGTTACTCTTTCACACCTTGGCACTCTTGGCACGGACATTATTGTTAATATGGCTTTTCTGAATATTTTTTCGAAAACATCGAGCTAGATTATTATATTCTATGGAATCAGCAATACATTTTGCAGTTTAGCTGTCAGATAGCGACAGAATATAGCGATATATTTCGCGGACCAAGTCGCAGGGAAGCTAGTGCTTAGAAAATATGTCTTATGTCTGAAACCAAATATGCACTATTCCAGGCTACCATTGATCTATACTGTCAAGTTTATAATATTAGTAAGATTCTCTTAAGGAGTCAGATCTGTGGCAGGTATTACTAGGCTGCAGCCCTAGGCCTCAAGAATATAGAACGTTCTAAGGGAGCATTGATGTGACTTAATCTATTTCATTGTAAAAGTATAAAGATTTTGTATAATCAAGTATTGTCCAATAACAATATATATATATATTAGGCCCTTGAAAGCCTAAACTGCTATACGTAAGTTGCTGGGGGATTGAACATCTTGCAGACTGATGCCACGGTATTCGATATTTTCTTTATTAGGACACATAAAAAGTGCAAACGCTTTGAAAATTCGAAACCTTTTTGTAATGCTAGAATATTTCATAATTAATTTTATTCTGACTACAAGAATAGTCTAGAATTATTCTAGCGGAAGTAAATGGAAGGGTATAGGACGACCGAGGCGAACATATCTTAATCAGGTAAAAAAATAGGTAAAAGAATTTTTTTAAATTAAACCGTTTTATGTTAAACATACATTGCAATGTTTAAGATAAATGTACTAAAAACCAAAAAATAATAAAATAGATACAGTCGTGGGAATTGTAAAAATATGCATAGACTAGACTAAACTAAAACCGTGGGGCACGTCAATTGTCTACAATGGTCTTAATTATCTTTTCCATGTAAGCGTTGATAGTATGCCCAGATCATTATAAGATGATGTAACCCTTTCTGTGAGGGAAATAGCATGCAGTCTATCTGTTTCCCAATCCTGTGTCGTGATCACGTTGCAAGTTGCCTAGTACCTACCTACCTTATCGACGATCGATCCTACGGAGTGGTCGCTCAACTGATGTGACCGCTACACAGAAGTGCTGCGTGAAAGCTAACAGCCGGTGACACAACAATCACCTTCGCTGATCGGCAGATCTGCTTGCTACCACTGGGCTTAGCACTTAACCTAATTAGAATTGCTCACGTTGCAAGCAAGGTCTTGGCGACAGCTACGGAGATTGCAGTGGGATATCCGGCAAACTAAAGAAGATGAAGTGGTATTCATTTCGAAAAATTAGTACTTGTAGGTTGCCGAGCCATAAGTAATTTATCATAAAGATAATCGTCGTGGCCGTATCTGAAGAGGAGCTGATGAGTGATGACTCTGAAAGGCAAAACTGCGACCGTTCAGCAAAGTGGGAAATTGGTACAGTACGCTTTTGATCCCATATCAATACTTAATGCAGTTATGTATAAAACAATTACTTTTGATGGAATTGTCATACTATTTAGTAATTATGGACACGACTTCTTATCTGTACTAATATTGTAAAGCTGAAGAATTTGTTTGTTGGGTTCAAAACGTTAATTCCTGGAACTACTGGTTCAAATTAAAAACATATTCGGGTAGTTTAGCCCTTCCTGGTTAAACTACCTTAGGGAATATAGAATCAAGCTACGATTAATAGGAACGGAGCCTCAATATAAAATGTTTTCAAAACGGGAAAGATGATATCTTTCTGAGAGCATCCGTTGTGTACGCTGAACTAAAGGTTTCCTATCAGCTGTAGACAGTCCACTGTTTGAAAAGGTCTCCCCATAAAAATAATACCGCGCTGGTATTATTTTCATAAATAATACCAGCGCGGTATTATTTTTATAATAATTAGTTTTGTGAAAGTAGGAAGTAAAGCTCTTATGTCTAGTAGGGAATGAGCTAGTGATTATGAAACTCCTGAACAGCTCTTTATAAAAAAATCTCTTCATAGGAAAAATTCGATCACGTCATTTTCAAACAAAAAAATAAAGGTTGTGGAAAATGCAAAGAGTTTTGCGTTGGAGGTTAAATAAAAGAACTTATATAATTTAAACTTCCTTTATTATTAATCATCATTTATTATTAAAAGTGAATATTACCATAATATCTATTAAAGTAGGCGAATAATCAATTACTATTTACATAAAAAGAGATAGCCAAAGAGATATATATTATAATTCTATTACTAAAATTAAACAGCCAAGATAGCGAACTAAATATTCTTTAATAAGTAGGTACATTAAGTATAATTTCATAATAAGTTTAAATATAAAGTATTGGAAACTGATAAAAGAAATAAATTTGATAATATAGGGTAAATCGACAGTGGCAATAACATTTGGGTAAGTTCTACTACAAGATATTTAAGTTGAACATTAGTTACCTTTTTCTTCGATTATAAACTGCATCATAAATGAAGATGCATTAATGTGTTCATAATGTTCACAACGTGGCCTTTAAGAAAACTTGTTACGTTTTCTAATGATCGGTACTTATGTACGTACTTGGGTATTCACATGTGGTTCATAGAACTTTGTAGACGAATTTTCTTACCTAAAATACTATTTTACATTATGTCAGGTCTATTTGTCTGTCAAATCAGAGTAAAAATTTCAAAAGTTTATAGTTGTCATTGAAACTTTATCCTTGGTTATATTGTCGATGACCTTGGTAACGCCGAACCTAATGCCAAAGCATAAGGTTCGTCCAAAAATATATTAACAAAATGTTGATGGTAGAACCTATACACAAATCTATATATCAACCTACACAATTGTCGAGTTTCGTAATCGATGTTAAACTCTAAGCGCATGGCATAGAGTTCACATTATGTAATGATTTCTTTAAAAAGTCGTATAGGTTGGTCTATCGTCTATTTATCATTAACCTAGACTTCAGTGATTGTGATTTAGTTGTGGTATGCTGTCTTTTTTATTAATAGGTCATGAAGCATACTGTTGAACCAGACAGAAGATAATTATTAAATATATTTATTATATTGGGAGTGAAGGAGGCCCTATGTCCGATAACGATTGCTGATTGATTTATTTCTTATAATAATGATTCATCAGTGAGTTCTCTCCTGTCAGAACACTGATGGTTTACCCTTTACTGTTGTAACTGTATTTTATCACACATACACCATCTTGGCAAGCTGTTAATAATTGAAACTCAGTTAAATATACTATATATAAAGCCATATATTCATATAATTGAATGATAAACAAACTGTGAAGTATTCCAATATACCTAAACAATGATTTTCTACTACATTTTTTTTATAAAATAAGGTATAAACCTAAAATAATGCGCTTGCTAGAGAGTAATACACTCGATAATGGAAACACCGATTTTGAACATTTAATATGAAAGAGTTTAAATGCCCGTTACACAAACCTAGATATACAATATTGTGTTAGTAGTTACGCAATAAATTTTTTTTAAGAAGGCATTGTGATTACGGGCATCTTAAAATTCATTAGTCTGAGTGTACATGTTATTCATCGTCGCCGTAATTATTAGGAATACCTATTCAAATAGGTAATCAAAAAGCAATAGCTTTGCGTGGAAAATATTGGTTTCAAAGACTTGTAATATTTTAGTTTGTAAAATTAATAAACTTTACCGCGTTATTATTAGAATTGTAAGAGATACAAATGAAATACTTTATTCAAAAATCAAGTGTTTATGGCCTTTATATATAAACAAAAGAAAAGTAAATTATTTGGACAAGTATAGGTACACTCAAACCTTGTATCGCTGTCATTTCACAGATACTTACTTCATAACCTTACTATTACTTACACAGCGCGATCTTGCCTTCAGAAAAACTTTATTGAATAACTCCTTTGGATATATTGTGGGTAAGAGATAGGTTAGTAACATCAATGTTTATATATGGAAAAACGTACATTCCTACGTAATTCTAGTTACGTATTGGTACTTTTATATATATTTACCCACTACGTTATAACTTTAAGTATATGGAATGATTAGAATACAACAATCTTATTGTAATACTTACTGTACCGAGGTATTGCGCCTATTTATGTATAGCTGAAACTCATCTAGACACACCGACTTTACCAACCATCCTTTTCATACCAGTTATACGGATATGTACCGAGTTACACTTAGTTTCCATGACCTGTGTTAATATCCCAAAGAATTCACGTAAACAGCTCTAACTTTCGGTGCGTTAGATGTGTTTGTTGCGCTCAAGTGTGTAGTCAGCTTACAAAACACAAAATTTAATGCAATGCATTAGCCAAAATGAAATTAAAAAGCGGCTGAATAAAGTTTCTAATAAAGCAATGATGTATAATAGTATATCAATCATTACACGAACTGTTCGCAAGAGGCGTAAAGTCAGCTACTTAAGTCTAGACAAATGCACAGCCCGCGACATACCTACTCTAGTTCGTTTGAACGCATCTTATCCTCTACAAACAATGTCGAATGACAAATTGACTCGCGATTCAAATCTACCAATATGTTATCTATATCCTCAAAACTCCGAGCAAACGTTCAACGCCGTCGCAAAAATAGCTGAAACATTATAAAGATAGCGTATAGTTCACAGTTAGAAATACGTTAAAGGTAGGTATCATAAGAAATTTTAGTTTTAAGCAAAGGATAACAATTGTATAAAGCTGTATTTAAGTTTCTTACAAGATAAGTAGATTCTTAACGTTAAAACTACATCATGTTGAGTCGCTAACGGAAATATCCAAAAGTCCTCCAAAATATATGTTTTCAGAATTCGCCAAGAAGGATGGAAAGAGATGTAGAACCTACAGGTATTCAAAGAGTAATTTGTACACTAAATTTGGCAAAGACGCTATAAAAGAATAGTGCTCTTCAAATAGAGTTGAGTGCGTATATGCAACCGCATTCACGGCGTATGTAAGTATATATTCGATAGAGACTGATCCTTGGAAAATGTGAAATCGTGCTATAAGTAATTAACATTGGAAAGATAAGAAACTGTATTACACAATCTACTCCTCACACTACTTGCCTAATCCATGTAATAATCGTCATGAACAAAGTATATTAATGTCATTATAGATATTTATTTGTCACATTGTTAAAACTTAGTGAGAACGTACAGAGGCAGCGTGTGGCGCACGCTTTCACGAGCGTATTGCCTCGCTGAGATTTACGCTTACATAGGTGCATTACATTACACGTATCATTGTGTATTCAATATCGAAAACTTCAATATATCACTAACAAATTGCTCTTCAATCTCTACACATCCAAAATAAAATATCAACGTTTCGTTTCTAAATTTATTATTTAAGTTACAAAATTTTATAAGTTTTAAAAATGTTTAGTCTTGCGACTCATAGATGGCGTCCAAAATTCTAGACGTGTTTTTCTTAAAAAATGTTACAATTCGTTAAATGATGGCCATGCCAATCAGATTACATTTTTTTTGAAATATCATCAACAACTCTGGGGGCTGTAAAAACCCAAGAAAATATGTAAGTACGCCAAAACTTTATATTGTCTTCAAATGCAAATTTAACCTTAATGGGGCGCAACTCTTAAAAACCTAATAATGTTTCAACAATAACATTAAATCGATAATAACGATCATTTTCAGAAAACGTCGGTAAAATGAGATTCATATAAGATGATTTTACGATAGATATTTAACTATAGGAAAAATTCTGCCACTATGTAAAGACATAGCCATTTAACCAGACCATTTAATGTTCAAAGATATTTGTGAGTAGACTATAAAACATGGAAATATCGTTAATAGTTATAGAAGAAATCCTGTACTTAGTAGCTACGATTATATACGTGTTCTTGGATCCTGAAAAGGATGAAAATCTACCAATGTCTCGTGAATACAGAACACTGTAGTGCAATTTGACAAATTTTGTACAAAATTGGCGATTAACAGCCATGATCTCTCTCGCACGGAGTTGCTTCTTATGTTTTATCTTGTCAAAATCTTGCTTTACTTAAGAGAGCGTTAAGTTTACCCATATTCTTTCCCTAAAGTTCAACTATTTATGTTAAAATACTGCGTATGGTAAAACAGCGCAGGCACATCGTTGTATAAACAGCGAATGTTAGGTAAATGATCATATTTAGCTTTTAATTAACGCCCTCTTACTATCAATTCATTCGAAGACAGAAGAAGCTGAGCTAGCAATAGCGGTATTCAACATTTACTTGATAAAGAGCAAAATGTATAAATTTGCCAACACGAAATTAACGGCAAGGTAACGCTCACATCAATTCTGATTTGCTTTCGTCAAAACCATCTCAGTAAAAATAATATGATAATTTATATAATAAACCGCAAGAAGTACATTGGCGAATGTTCGTAGACGTTGTGTTGCCTAATTAAACATAGAATAACAAAAAAGATGTCAAACGCGAAACGAGGACAAGACAGGCTGCGGTGAAATAGTTTGCTTCTGTTCTGGAAATTATTTTTGTTTTGAAATAATCTGCTTTCACTTTGGTTGGTTAGAACTTTGTAAAAAATATTGCATGTACTCGCTGCAACCGAGTCTTTTTAACATGTATTCAAGAGCGTAGCAAATACGAACGTTCTGCACCGCACCCAGCAGCGAGGGATTGGCAAAGTGCCCAATATAGCCCCTCTATTTACTACCGCGGCCTCGTCTCCCTAGATCAATAGCGTAATCTCATTCAAGTACACCAAAACTTGATTCACGCGATATCATTCCTAATCATACATCTCTTAACAATCCAACTTAATCATGGAACAGGCAACCATTCTGCAACAGTTCATTATACAACTGGTCAAAAGTCTGCTGACTCGAATCTACGTCATTCTATTGAAATATTGCAGAAATAGCCCTAGTATTTGATTATCTCGACGGTACAGTATAACATCGATAAATACACAAGCACATAGATATAACAAGCGACTGTATCCATTTAATACATGAATACTGGTTATTAAAAAATAATAAAAACCCTCGCTCTTTGCCTTGTGTTCATATTGGCAAATGTTACTTAATTGTAAAACCGAATCAACTTTCGCCGCGTGTAAAAAAAAAAAATTTGAATTAACGATCACTCGACATAGTGATGGGCATTTAAAATAACTTCAAGTAAAAATTATAAAATCCCGAAGGGAAAAATCTACATACACGTTGCATAGGACATGGTTCACTATGTTGATACGATCGTACAATACAGTTGTATTTTTGATGTAGTTTTCCCTTTAGAACTTTCATATTACTACTTACAAAATCAATGTGTCGAGAACTGCCATAGTAAATTTAAACTACTATTAAAGTACCTAGTTTCAGGCACATTAAAATCTTACTGATAACAATAAACAAATATTATTATATCATACGTCAGTTCTCAACCCTTTACGACAATTGAATACAGTACACGTGTGTGCTGCACTCGGAATAGTTTTAAAGAATTGCGTTTATTAAATCACGCGGCGTAGTGTCGGTTGTAGCTCTCTAAGTAAATGTGAAGTCCGGCGAGAGGATGACTGTTGATTAATCGCCCCCAAGAGAGAGCGCCTGGACAATGCGTGGGTCCGCCTTGCTGCCCTCGCGGAATTCTTCGAGGGTCAGCCTGTCATCATGATTTTTATCCATCTGGTCGAAGATCTTATCGACGCGCTTCTGAGGGGTGTTCTCGTCTTCCGGTTGGGGTGTCTGGCCCTGTAGTGAAAGTAACTTAAGTTTGTGCTGTTCTAATTACGAAATTGACAGTTCTAACTAGTGTATATTTGACCAGTACTACTCCTAAGTTTACGTAACTGCGTGCGTGTAGGCAAGAGAATGATGTAGTACACCTAACGTGACCAAATGGTCCTGTCACAGCTGGACACTAGATATATTAAAAAAAAGATTTAATAAAATGATTTTCACAATTCAGACCCGATCATTTGTTCCCAAGCCAAGCAAAGATTTGAGAAAGCATTACGCTTTTGGTAACTTACAAAAGCGGATAGTTTTTGGGTTTCTCACTGGGTACTGCGGGATAGACAGTATGAAAGCGGGGCAATCTCACCAGAAGCGGGACGTGTCAAGTGACAAGTGGTTCAGTAGACATGTTCGTAATAAGAAATAGATAGAGATCTAAATATAAATATGTAATAAATGCTGAACTAACAATATAGTTATACGCAACGATATCTAACGGCCTAAATACACTTTTTACAGCAGCCTAACACAGTCTAGATAGATTAGAAATATTTATACGGAATAGAAACTCAAAATACTAAAAATAAAATACCAATCCAGATACTTTTTACTTAATGTCTAGCCTAATTTATAGTTTTAAACAAAAGATATGCTCACCACCATCTGATAGATCGCGTCGACTATGTTGTACATTTCTTCCCGCGTGATGTAACCGTCGTTATCCACGTCGTAGAGTCGAAAAGCCCCTAAAATATAGAGGAACATTTTTACTTTATTCTGGAGCTTCCCGGGCGTCGCCTTCCTCGGATACATACTCGTATGCTGCATTGCCGGATGCGTAATACTTGGGTATATCAAGATCCCAGAGCAATGAAAACAGCATTTTAGTCGTCCAGCAGTCATAGAAGACATTTTTCACTATCCTGTCGCTGTTTTTTTGGGATGTATTTTTTCTTGGTGCACAGGTACTATTCTAAGCTTTTCCGATGCCGTACTCGACGTAGCTGTTAGGTAATTGTTTTTCTTTACGTACCTACTTTCTATTTTTTTGTATGATTCTCCTACCTATCAAAGTTTTAGCTCGGCCTACGTGATATGAAGTTTTATTTGTCAACTTTATTTTATATAGAACTATCATTGTACAATGAAAGAAGATCATCATAGAGAAGTGATCTTAATAATTAGGGTTCGGTTATGCCTTTTCCTTTATGAGTTATGAGTATATTCAAAACTACCAAAGATCATCGTGTGCGGTTTTTGTTTTATATGAATAGGAGTAAATAACGTAGATATCTATCACGTACCCCACAACAGAATCCTGTCACAGAACATCTCATACGTTGACCTGACTCTGAGATAAATAACTTATAGCCCTTGTGTATTAAGTATCAGACAAAAAAGGTTTTACAAATATAGTATTTAAATACATAAATAGTTTCAATTGCTTAGCACCCAACTAACACAAATGATGATTACAAATAATTGTTTCTCCTGTGTAGGGAACGAACCCTCGATCCTTGGCTCATAAGGGACCGGCACTAATCTGTATGAATTGATTTAAATAACTTTAATATGATATTGTTCTGGCAAGATGAAGGATACCACATTTGTGGTAAAAATTGGTCTTAATCAGTTTTCATATATTTTCGTATTCTTCTGTTTTATGACATTATTGACGCAAAATATTTGTTCAGCGCCTGTGTGTAATTGGTAATTCAGGTTCTTCGAGACCAAGAGTAATCATAGTTGGAAATAAAAACACACTGGCCAGTGTGTTTTTATTATAAGAAACAATTAAACGCACACACACACACACCCAAACACATATTCATAAGCTAAGTATATAATGTAATATCTGGCCCATACAAACTGGATACGATTTTATTGTGATATATTTATTCATAATTTATATTATATAGAGAGTGTGATTCTGACGACTTTTGTGTAGGGTCTACCTCATGTGATGTTCTCAATATTTATGGTGCAATTCAAGACTTACAATGCAGCTTTTCGTCCAAATTTCCCCTTGACGTCACCGATAACGCCCTGATGAATTCTTCGAATTCGATGGAGCCGTCCTGCAGGCAAAAGTAATAGTATTAGATATCAGTAGTATCCGAAAATTGGTTATGAACTCAGATTTAGGTGTAATTAGCAATCTTATTCAGTACCAAGTTGGCAAAATGCTCTGTTTTTAAAAAGTAGGATCTCTTTGAACAACTTCCGTATATAACCGGTTCGGAAGTCTCTAAATGTGGATATCTTGTATTATGTGATGATGAGGTTAGTAGACAAGAGTAGAGTAGAGTTGAAAGACAAGTTGGTAGAGAAGTGATATGTTCGCATAGGTGCTGGCACTTTTCGCGTCATCGTAGCAATAGGATGTCGCTATCTTTGTTATAACAGAAACTTCATTGATTGTCTCACCGTCTCTCGACTACAGTAAGGTAATAAAACTTGATAACAGAAATAGTTGCAAGCAAAATATCCATGTAGTTTTCCTCGGTCAGAGGTCTACGCGCTAAGATTTAAATAAATATTCTTTTAAATTGAGTTGACTGCTAAATATTGACATATTTATCACTATTACGGTGTCGAAGTGCAAAATAGGAATATTTATGAAAGTTAAAATTACGCTGTCAAGTTCCAGGCGGGCAATCTCTTATTTGTCAAAGACATATGATTTCTTAATTAACCTCAACGAATGATATAATCTGTTATTCCTCATCCAAAAGAATTAAAAAATACTAAGGTAATTCCTGTTGCCATAGGGAAGGGTTCAAGAAAAGGGTAAGAAAAAGGTAATTCGAACTTATTTAGGTATTTCTATATATTTTCAAATAATAAGATTTTTTAAATTACTATAGGGACAGTTACAAATTTATACAATACATTTAATTTTGATTATAAATTACTCAAAGTGTCTAACACATGCAAATAACTAGGGCATGACCCTAAAATAATTTATTGACCAGCGGAGTATATAAGGAATGTCTTTACACTGTGGTATTATTGTCAGCCAGCGATAATACGATAGTCCGTGCAGTTGGTGTGCTGGTATAATTATATCTGCACCTTGCTCATTTGCGAAAGAAACACAAGACAAAATAAGACAAAGTTCAAAACCATACTTTTTAATGACGATGTTCTTTTTTGAACTTGGTCGTTATTTTTGTAAAGGAGTATTAAATAGAGGTAAAATATTTACTAAAGGGACGAACAAGGATAGAAAAGCATTTAAATAAATGGGAAAGTTGTTAGAGCATTTTGCCTTTTGCTAGCGTTCCACTTATGAATATGAATATTGAACATTGCATCCAACTATTATACAACTGGCTAATTCATTTGCTTAAACACTATTAATTAAAGGGGAACGACTCAGTCAGTCAGAAACGATTGATTCTAACCGCGATACCCGATGCTTTGGTTCGAGCTACGGATTTTTTAGCGTTGTTGTTTTTATTTTACGAAGTCTGTTACTACGTATAACAACATATTTAGTTAGCTTTTCAGTTTGGAATTAGTTAATTGAATGTTTTCTTGAATTATGAAGTCACATAAAGACGCATAAAAATACTAGGTAAAACTTACATTATTTTCATCAAACACCCGAAACACCAATGACGCAAATTTGCTCGGGTCTCCTTGAGGGAAAAATTGCTTGTAGATCTTAATGAAGCCCTGAAAATGAGAGATAAATATCCATATTCTCTTTTTATGGGTTTTCTTAGATTGCTTACAACTTGGTTATGAGTTGGCGTAATACATCTTCATTGATAACCATCAAACCAAGGAAAAAGGTTTGGTTTCCAGGCGCAATATATGACTCATTATAATATGTATGTGTGTGTGAATTAAAAATTTATTACCTGTTCGGTGAGCAGGCCGTTTGGACAATCTTTCAGAAATCCCTTGTGCCTATAACAAATATAATTATATCTTATACATTTCAAATTAACTATTTAATAAGCTATGTCGCTTTTTGGACGTGTACTTTTAAATTATATAAGACTCTTACATAATAAGCTTCCCATAAGAGTAATGTTTTATTAATCAAATATGTCAAATTTAAGCTATAGTTATAGATTCCTAAGTACTCACCAAAGCCGAATTTCCTTTTCCGTAACTGTAACAAAGAAAAAGTACTATTAAGCATAAAATATAGAAAATAATCTACTATCAGTAACATTTGCAAAGAGATTTGGTAATGTTTTGTGCCTATATAAAATCCAGGTAAGAAGGAGCATTATGATTTTACAGAAAAGTTTTAAATTCTGACGACTGCGGAGTGACGGGGCGACACGAATTAAGCGACAAACAAAAACTCACTAAAAAACCCTTAAGCGGCCCAGAGAGGGCAGGAAAACGCAACAACCTAATTAGTCTTAGAGGGAAAACTCATTTACATAAATGTGCAGCGGAGGTAGACCCAGTTGAATTGCGTGGGGCGCAGTCAGGGTCAAGAGTCATCAACTTGAAGGCTCCGGCGAAAATGAAACATGTTTTGGAAAAGAAGCAAATTGGCGAGTTCTTTTATGTTACTATGTTTTCTGTTAAAGTTAAATAACGACTATAAGCGAAAAAATAAATGTGGCAAATAAATAACAAATAATTACTACCTTTTTATACCTCTACAACATTTTAGCTATATATTAATACTCGAATAAAATAAATACAAACAAAATAGATACGCATTTATATAAATATACATTTTTAAATAACATTATAAAACAGTATTCTATAGAAAAGTTAAATAATATCGTTAGAAAAATCCGAATGTTTATCGGTAAGTAATGATAAATTATTAATTAAATCAGTGAAAGCTTTCCATAAATTTGGAAGGTCCGAATGATTTCCGAAGGTTGTTGCGTAACTTCATGTTATATGATCGTGGAAGCAAACTACTCACACTACAAGTCTTTCACGCGTCAGGGATAGTTAACATACCTACTCATAAAAACACAACAACAGAAATTGGTGACATTTTCAGTATCAATATTATATAAACTTTAAATACGAGGTATAGGGTATAATTTAATATTTTATTATTATTTCAAAAGATAATGCTCTAGAAAAAAAAGGTTCGATATTCCTGATGTTGGTGATCGTCGCGTGACAGACAACTAACGCCGCCGCCTCAATGGTGATTGTAGGCACGATATCAAGTTTAATTTGTCACCACTGTCTTGAAACGAAGGCATTGTCTTTAATTAGCGTAAAATCAGTATATCATCTACATAAATTACGGAGTGATTCGTTGATAAATCGGAATGAAGAAATGATTTCCGTTGCCGTGTCGTTTTCGTGTGAAACAACAACTTGGCTCATTAAGCTCGCGTTCTAAACTTATTATTCACTTAAGGTTATTCAGAACGCGGTAATTTTATTTTGCTATATAAGCCTGACACGTTTCTAATTGGATGATATCTGCAGTAATATTTCATAAAATGTTAAATTCAAGTTGTAAACTTTATACGTATAATGAAAACCATAAATATATTGGTCAATATCAATATGTATAAACGCACTCCTCTTCCGCCGGTAAGAAGCCGATTCCAAAGAGATACCTTCTGAAATATTAATACAAAGACTTGCAGTAAGAACCAAGTATAAAATTTATATAACAGGGCCAACTTCAATTAAATCATCTTTAATGCATCACATACTGTTATCACTGATCTGTACAAGGGGTCTACCAATCAGGCGAGCTCGGTACAAAACTGTTAGGGAGAATTTCTTGTCACTCAACGTCTTTTCGTAATAGATATAAAATGCAAACTGATTATTTAAATATATAGAATGTACGAAATAAATATGTATCTTTTTCACATTTGTGTATTATAAGTCTATAGGTATTTTTATATGTCCTTGTTTGGTAAATATTTTGTTAACCTATAACTATAAAAACTCTATCGCCTGCCACTACTGTATTGTGTACCTAAATATATGTTTATTAATATAGATATACATCAAGCAGCTCAATACCGCTGTTGTTTCTTTATATTCATTTAAAGGTTTCTTGTGACAGGCCGCCAATTCTACTATATATCATATAGGATCTTTTTTTAAAGAATTGTCTTCAATTGATATTATATAATTCTATCCATTATAAGATTAACATGAAAGTTGAAAAGGCAATAATTAGAGTCAACATAAATTACTTTTTTAAATGTCATGTAATTCATTAATTATATATCTTTTAGGGTTGATTTCAGAAAATTAGTTAAGTGATCCACTTTCAAGCATTATTAAGATATTACCTTTTAAACAAATGAGAAATTAACTTCAAAAGTTTATGTTGACATTAGAACACATGGCTGTTTTAAAACGAACAGAAGCTTAATTTGGATGATGACTTTTCATTTGTTAATAAAGATTTAAGTACTTAAGATATACACAGGTAGGGAGAATTATTACTGATACACAGGTAGGGAGAATTTATTACTGATACACAGGTAGGGAGAATTATTACTGATAAGGAACGTACATGTATGCATACAAAAATGTAAAGATTCAAACTATTCTCTTATGAGAACAAACCTTTGGAAAACATAGCCGTGGTTAAATGACGTTAAACTTTATGCCATGTCTACGCTAGGACCGCGAATTTATTTTTACGACAGGGGTAACTGGCCCAGCTTAGCATCTTCGCAGGAAACATGTGCAGAAAGTCGCCGAAGTACTTAAGTAGTGTTAATAACCTATAAGAATTGAAAGGGGCTTATTTTTATGAAATGAAAACATGTAAACTAAAATAAAACATGAGTCGACTTTAATTCATGTACTAGAAATACCTTCATATTTAGAGGCTTAATGTGTATTATTTAAGTGTATAGTTTCATCAATTCATATCAATAAAATTGAACTGCTTGTTTATAATAGTAATATATAGTAGTTAATTTTAATATTATATAGTAATATTAAAATTAACTTTTACAATTTTTTCTCTGTCTATCCGTTTGCGGTTGAACGGCTTGACTGATTTGGGTGGCAGTTTGGCCAGATATCCGATATAACGAGGGGGAACGTAGGCTATATAAAATCACACTAGGAGGAGCGGAGTATCAATAAAAAATAAGAAAGACGGACAAAAAAATTAAGTTTTTAGGAAAATATGCTGCTCAAAGTCACTTCTCTACGCAAAAGAAGTTAGCTAATCATAAGAAATGCGAAAACGAATTTGGCTTAGTAAAAAACATTTTATTTTTTAATAAGTCAAATTGGACGGCCACCATAAACTGACTATGTGTACCTAATTATAATTGCTATAATGCTTATAATGCCTAACTCTATATAGCATAGCATTAAAAATGAAGCAGCTTGCTTCAATCAATAGTGAGAAAAGGCATATTTTTGTTCAGCTTAATATTCACATGCTTTTGACTCCGCAAAAAGTTATAAAAATTAAAAGAACGATTTTAATTTAGAAATATGAAGTACTAAATATTATTACATTCATAATGGGATGGGATTATAAGAGACATCTAACATTTCAATTAGGCCTACCGGCATCAGAAGAGGTTTTCTTTTATTTTTTATTTTTATTTATTTAACTTTATTGCACAAAATGTTACAAAATGTACAAATGGCGGACTTAATGCCAGATGGCATTATCTCCCAGTCAACCATTACACAAAACTGAAATATATATATATATAGTGGTGCAGGCAATATATATATTTACTTAAAATAAGAAATAGGGTTATAAAGTTAGAGAAGCAGCATCAGTAAATAAAGTACGGAGACAGCGTTTCAGGTTAAATTTGTTTGGGGATTGCTTAATATTCAACGGAAGCTCGTTCCAGAGTCGTATAGCTGTCACTGTAATAGAGTTCGTCAAAAAACTAGAGTGATGAGAAGGAGTATATTTAAGTTTTTGTTTAAAACTATGCTAATAATATATAAATAATCCAGTATATTTTTAGCATATTCGAATATGCTGAACTATAGCAGATATGACTAGTATACGGGAGATTGTATTTTATTGCAAACGGAAAAGAATAGACAGCATTAGTCTGCCAGTATTAGAAATACATAGTCTTAAGTTCAATGCGAACTAGCGTCAACAAATGTATTGAACCAATTAACATTTAAAGTATTGTCAGTCGCATTCGATGTGGGTTGTTTATGCTGAGATGATTGTTCGTGTACGTTAGGTCATATCACTCGATGAAGTAAACTGAACGGAAATGTCGTGCATTGTAATCAACATGTCCGTTTCATATCCTATTGGTCCGTCCCGTCGGGCCTTTGTGTGCCTACTGGGGAGTGTAATAAGAGAATAGTTCACCTACCTCTGGGATAATGAACACTTTATACTTCTTACCTACCCAATATTCATTAATATTATAACAATAGAGTGCAGAATCAAAGTACTTCGTTTTGTTCTCCTCTTACAGGACCGCACCATAATTATTTTACTCAATTTCTAATTCGGTAATGTGTTCCATTTATTTTACATTTTCAAATAACATACGACTGGGGATTACCTTTACTTTGTTCACTAATTAGAGCCAACTACATTCCAAAAGCAGACATTTCAGTAATTATAAAGCTATTGACCGATGGTTGAATATACTGTAAATGACATACGATTAAAGGGTTTCCATTTTCCATGCGCTGTAGGATACGGTGCATTGCCCGCCCTAGGTCTGTTTCCCAGAACTATTTAAGTAAAAATTGCAGGTTTTGTTCGCCCCTTATCTAGAATCAGGTTCGTTCGTGGATATAATGGCTTCTATGGAAAGATTAAAAATCAGTTCCGCTTCACCAGTTCATATGTACATATATGCGATACTGTCATAAATATGATGACATTAATCAATTTAAAATTCTAGCTAGTAACATGCGGTCATTATTTAAAGGAATTTCCGTAATATGGCCTCAACATAGCTGCAGAGCTGCTGCACAACTGTTGATTATTTACATTAAGTATTGTTTGATTTACGATATATTAGTAGTTTTATAGATGCCCATTACGAAACATGAAGTAATTTTAAATTTATCTTTATTTGACATGATTGTTATATATTGTATGGATATGTTACGCCGATATCGATCTCTAATTTATAATTAAAACCTTTAATTTGATGCGGAATATTCTAGTCGTCTTAATACGATATTACCTACGATTGTAACATACTCCATAATTTAATTGTTTATAATAAAAAGGATTGGATTGGTTAGTTTCATTTGAAACTAAACTAATAGCATAATTCAATTGAATCATAATATCAACTGAAGATTTTATTTACACCAGAATAATCATTTAGTAAGAAATGTCAGTAGCGATTTGGCTTTGAATTATGTAAAAGAAGAATCCGCCAAGGCAATGTGTCCACAACCTTATCAGCGGCGGAAGTGTGATTAAATTTGAAATGTGTGCCTTATGCTAAATCAAAGATCATTAAGCACATTTTAAATATACGGAGAAAGTGTTTATATACATCTGTCAAGAAAGGCGCGTCTCAGTTTAGGCAGAAGTGATATCGTGTGAAGCCCTCGAAAATGTTAAGAGTTTCGGTCAGTTCATAATTAAATAGAGTATTTAAAAGTTTACTTTCAAAATTGATTTGTTATTTGTGTTATAATGTTTCAATAACTTATTGTTCTAGATTATTGTTTTCGGAGTTCTGGCCACACGCGCGGAAGGTGGGTGCGATCAGCAACTACCGGGTGAGCCGTTCCACTTACCACATCAAAACTATCAACAACAAAAAACAATACTGGAGCAACATATTCCAAACGCAGTACCGCAGTATGATGGAATAGATCCCTACACATTCGGCAGTCAGCAATCGAGTTCTCAAAGTCTGTACAGAAATGAGCAAGTACACAACCCCGGATTTCAAGCAAATCATGTACTCAATCATAAAGCCAATTATAACAGCGGTAATAATCAACTGACCACCAATCATTTTAATAACAATGGAGGCTTACAGTTTCTGAATAATAATCAATTCAATTACAATACAGCTAATAATCAGGCAGTTGCACCTATCATTACGAAACATATCTATTTTCACGTGCCACCTCCGGATGTTGAAGAGAAACCAGTAGTGCCGGTTAAGACAAAGAAAATTTACAACATTGTCTTCATCAAAGTGCCATCCCAACAAACGAGGTATTCCGCCATACTTCAGCAAACAGTCAGCCACGAACTCGCTCCAGTTGAAGATAGAACTTTGATATATGTTCTGGTGAGGAAACCAGATGACCAACGGCAGATTTCTTCGCCGTCTAAACCGAATCATGAGGTGTTCTACGTGAAATACAAAGGAATCTCGGAGCGAGCCACGACACAAATGAATAATGGACTTGCGCGAGTTAATTCTGTACAGAGTTTGCAGCCTGGTTTAGTGAACGGTCGCAATTAGTGTAGTGCCATGTTTATTGTTGATCTTTGTATTTATTGTCATTAAATGTTAGTTGTCTCTTACTGTTGTTTGAAGTCATTCCTTTTGGCCCAGTTTCGTAGTTCCTACTTCGAACTTTATTTCCATAGTAGTTTAACAATAAAGAAATCTTTGATGTAGAACAATGAACGTTCATTTAGCGAACTAGGGCATGTTTTATTGACAACAAGCAAAGGTTATTTTATTTGTTAGCTATGCGAGCGAAGATGTTTCACATTGATTTTGTAATTAATTTCCGTTGCATTTTTGCGAACTCATGTAGTTGAATGTAATGAAGGGTGATGTGCAGGTTCTTTCTAAATCCCGTTGTTTATATGAAGCAAATGTCTGATAAGTACGATCGGACGACCTCTCTGTAACGAATTCCAACAGCTGCAGTTATAAATAAACGACGTCAAACGCTGTTTATATGTGGTTTGAGAATTTTATTTATAAAAGATGAAGCAAGACGTATTGCGACCATCTAGAAATAATTATACGTCATATGAATTGAACCTATTGCAGTTACCCAAATAGTGCAAAACTATGAGATTTTTTTATACGGTCTGAAAAATAAAACAGTGGAATAAAAAAAACAATAGGTGGTTTTTTCCAGGCAACCTTTGGTTGAAGAGAAGAAATATAAATAACAATGATGGAATTTGAGATATAATAATTAAATTAATGTGTAAATATAAACAATAAAAACATAGAAACGAACACACCGATCAATACACACAAACACTCACATACTATAATACACATACACAAGTAACAACTACATTGAAAACGTATACTTCATTCTGCTAAAATTGGCAGGGCTGCGCGCGTTTGATTGGTAATGGAAGCGCATTCCTAAACTGAATGGCCTGAGCCGTCAAAGATCTTTCATAAAATATTATCGAATTGACCGGTATTATAGGTACTAAATTCTCTCTACAGACTGAAAATATGAGGAGTAGGTAAAATGCCCTGTATAACGTATGTAGACTGAAGTTGAAACGAAGCGACGGTGCGACGCGATCTTAACAGGCATCTTCAATTAAGTTTGCATAAGTCTGGTCTTCATTATCGCTGCATGCATAAAGTGCACGTTAGTTTAGAGTGTAAAGTGTGCCTGCCTGCGCATAGCCAGCAAGTCAACGTTCTATTTCGTACGTCGTTGCGACGGAAGGGCACAATGCCCTTATCTCCAGACACTTTTATAGTGCACTTTCATTTGAAGCAACGGAACGTAGATAGGAACGATTGATTAGCACTTTATGATGGCACTCCTTTGGAATGCCAATAGAGATTTGACGAGTTGATTTAGTAATGTCAGTATTTTTAGCAGCAGTCACTCTTTGTTACATTTATCACATCGGCAAAGGTCAATTATAATATTGGTGTATAACCAAATCTGTCGTAGTAATGGTTAAAATACATTAGAAAATAAATAAACCTTAAATTTACCCATAAAGAAAAATAAGTTATTGCGTCTCTCATCGCACGAAAGGAAATAATGGTTTATATTTTAGTTGGACTGTAAATAAATAAGAAATATAATAGATGACTATAGTGATTTCTATTTTTGTTCTATATGATATGGTCAAATACAACTTCTGATTCTGCAGTTTAAATATATACGCGCAAAAACTAATTGAGGATGCCATCCTAATCTATTTAAAAAACATATTTGCATCGATATATGTTTGCCATAACAAAAAGTAAATACAGCACCTAACTATATTACGATCAGAAAGAATGGATGATTTAATTAACAGATATGTAAATCATAATTAGATTAGATACATAATCAAAGGTATGGTACCAGAACCGACAGATAGCGGTATATCCATCGGAAACAGTGCAGCTCAAATGCACAGGGCGGGGATGGGCAGGAGCATTCTGAAAGCTGCGCTCTGCGATTGCTAACACGCTTGCTGAGCGCGGCAAATTTGCTCCTTTCTTGGAAAGGCCTATGTCCAGCAATGGACTTCCAATATGAAACGGCCCGTATGATGAAATCATTATTAAGGTACGAATCAAACTATACAGAATATTGCTCTTTTGATCAATATCTCTCTACTTACTAATGACCTTAAAAAGCAGTTACATATTCACAAGAGAATAAGTTCGTAAACACAATCTAAATTCATACTTATCTTCTCCAACGTCAAATGGCGATAGAGGATCTATTAAATTTTAAGTAATCTTTTCAAAGGCTTCCATTTAATTTTCAAGAATATCGCTTTTTTATAATCTCAGTGATGGATCTCTTAATTCGGGTCTCTACTCGTAAAATATGTTTAGATTTATAAAAATAGAGTAAATTACATTTATATTCCATTGATTATTACAATTGTTAGGTTATTCCGTTTCAGGCATGTTGAGTAACAAGATAAAAGAGAATCATTACGAACATAAAAATAATCTTGTTACAAATATACACATTACATGATCTTTTACAATTTTACAATTAAATGACTTTAATTTTTGATAATTTAATACTCCATAATCATAATGATGCAAAAAGAATATTAGCATAAGTATGGTAAAAAGCTAAACATTGCATTTAATATCATTTTGATAAAATTGATACATTGCAATGTTATTACGGTAAATCTGCCCTAAGGTGGTTTGGCCTTGGAGGAATACAACATAGGGTAGCAAGAATGGCAATATCGATAGTAAAAAGTTACAATATCGATAATAAAAATATCACTTTTAAAAAGGTGACTTTCGATAGCTAACAATATCTACTGTTAGCCGACAATATCTACCAGTAAAAATCAGAATCGGTGATTGATACAGCTAGATACAATGCTAGATAATAGAATACATATTATTTTATTTTCTTTGTTATCGGGAGTCTATGATTAAATATCACTAAACAATCAATGTTTTGTTTTAACGAATAAAGAAATTCATTAAGATTATATTTGCAAATATTCGCAAAATCGATAGTATCAGATTTCAGACGTACGAATTATTAAGATATTGTGTACGTTGTTGTTGTACTTCATTCATATTAATTTCGAGAAATGGAAGAGCATCATATTCTGATATCCAAGAAATGCCAAAAGAAAACGCGGAAGACAATACCGAAGGTAGCAAGACGGAATAAAGGCAACAGCCGGGAAAGTATGTAATAGTACAGCGCTAAATAGAAGAAAATGAAACAGGCCTTTCCAAAATTAGGGCAAACGGACGATGTTGTCGATGTCATTGACTTACTAGATTCAACAATAATGTTAAACTAATAGAAAACATTGTGTTCTATGAAAAAAGTAGCTAAGCTAAGATAGGCAGAAACTTATATCATTAATACTATATCAATTCCGTTTCGGTGAGGAACTGCGCATTGGAACAAATATGTCTATTTCTGAGGTTATATCACTGGTATATGTAGCAAACAAGCCGACGGTCCACGTGATCGTAAGCGTAGCATATAGACGCTTCAGTTATCGCATGGATTATTCGCCAATAGGACACATGCCTGGCCAGTTTTACAAGCTACAGCTTATACTGCTGCATATGTACACCGCTTTGCGATAATTTAATCCTAGTTATGGTTCCTCTAATAAAATAAATAATAATGCGTTTTTAAACATATTCCTCGTTTATTATACAGGCACTAGTCACTAAACAGAAATTTGACAAAGATAGACCATCATTACTTTCACCAAATCCAAACCAAACCAAAACCTCTAACGTACGACAAGTGGGTTTGAGTATTCTAAAAACATAAGGCAAAATCTCTAGACTGTGGATTGTGCGGACTTAAAATAGTCACATAGTAAGAAATAAAAAAAACAGTTTTATATTGATGATGTAAGGTAATGGTTTCCTTAATTTGGGGTTATTATTTTTAAAAAGATTTTATGCTACGTTTTTTGCTTTCTTTTATTTTTCTCTCGATAAAAACACTGAACGTTAAAGTATCGTTGATAGGTCAAATCCTTATACCGTTCCCCCCGTTCCTTTGCGCTGCCCCTAGCTTCCTTCCGCTAAGGTTTCCTTTTTGTATTTTTATGATTTTACGCCTTACCCTTTGTTACGGCAAATATTGAGATACCGTGGTTTGCTCGCTGCTATTCATTGTTACAAAAATATTTATACCAACAGTAAAAGTGTTACATTGTTTAATGGATATGTAGAATGCAATGCTCGTATAGTTTATAATAATTATAATGCTTTAATTGCTTTCTCAAATTTGGCTACTGTATATACAGCTCGGAATTTTGTTATTTCTCGCAATTAAAACAAAGCAGAAATAAGAAATACTTCTTTCTGTTGCAACTGTCGCAACAACATTTTAAATGAGTATTGTTTGTAACTAACCTTTGATAAGAGCGTGTAATATTCGAGTCTAGTTAAAAGATAAGTAAAGAGTAGCACTAGTTGTGATTAGAACCTACTTTCTGCCAATGACTATTTTTAAATTAGTTCCGAGGGCAATCCATTTGCTAGGGTGTTTGAATAGACACAATATTCGGCGTCTCTTGCCCAGGGCGCCTGTCTAGGAAAGCCTGCAGATTTAGGATGTTACGTGATTACATTAGTACCATAGCAAACCAGGTGAAGGAGAAAAAAAATGATTTTTTAACTAGCGAGTATTCCTAGATCGAATATATCGATATACTAGTTAAATATCTATGCCACGCATAGCTTGATGACCTTGCAGGTTTTATGCTTCGCCCTTGACTTGAAAGGTTGGCTCAATACCGGCCAAGGGAGGTTTATATAAAGGTTATATGGGAAAACCCCAATACCAACATTATTTATTACTTAAAAACCGCAAACTACTGATAATTATCACAGGTGCCAAGATACGCATTACTTATGACATTTTAAAAGGTTATTTCTAGTGAATATATATATATATATTTCAGAGATAAGTCTCAAACTTTCATCAATGTTTGTTATTGAAAGACACTGTTTTGTTTCAAAATCAAACTACGTCATCATGAATATTGCAAAAAATACTGCTCGCCAGCCTTCTTGTATTTGTCGACAAAGCGGCCAAAGAAAGGAAATGCAATGCTTGCACGATGAGTAGAAGCGATATTTAAATCTTATTTATTTTGGATACTCTAAAAGAAAAATATACTATTTGGTTTAGAAAAATAAATTGTGAATAATTTAAACAAGTTCAGAAATCGTAAGAATACAGGATTGAAAAGAAGAGTAAAAATTATATCTTCTAGTAGTGATTGAATCTCAAAAAAAAATATCTACAATAGTTACCACTTAAATATCACTTTATTCATTTCTACTTGCTGCAAATATACAGTAACCAGCACGACACGGTAACGACGTTTTATTATTTCACCTTGAATTTTAAATACCAAGAGTAACAGGTAAAAGTTTCAAGCACCCTTAGCAGTCGCTTTTCTGTTAAAATGGCTGTTTGTTCAAATCTTTAAAAATATGTAATATATTTATTTTCAGTGGACTATTTGTCCATTAGCTTAGAAATTAAGTATTTTAGTTTGCTTTAAAAAAATTAAACCCATAATTGTAATTTTAGCAAGTGTCACATTTATTATACGATTTAAAAAAAAAATAATGTAAACTTTTTTGTACATATGAATATTTAAAACCTGATCAATTTGTGTTTCCCATTTGTGGTCATATGTGAAAATTGCATATAGCCGCAAATAGTAATCACCACTCAATAATACAAAAACGGTTTTTGTTTTTAAATAAAGTCATAGTTGTTAACATAACCAGCAGATGATTTAAACAAGCAAAAAGATTTGTCCAGCTATCAATTAGCGGCATGTCCGTTTTCATTCAAATTTTCCCTCTATAGTTTGTTTTTTCTGAAATAAATACTTATTATTTCAGAAAGAAACAAACATACCTATCGTAGTAATAATTTGGCATCTCACAAGAGATAGATCTCATACTAAGGTCGTCTGCACTGGTACCTCACTCTCACCTATTTCTACCGCGTAAAATAAAAAAATAACTCACTGTGCTGTCATTTCAATTATTCAAAACCTAAAGCTATCATACTAAATGCAATAAATCTAAAATAAACAAACTCTTAGTAAAATCTTAATTTATTTCACATATGGTGCAGAATGTATTTACAAAATATGTATATCAAATGTCTTTGACCAACGAATGTTAACATTATTACGTTATTAAACCATTAACGGAAGATGTCGGGAACTATGTCTTAGGAAGTGTACTGAAGTAATACCTCCCATAAAGTCAACGACAGCACTTGGATAAGATTTGAGCTTGAGATAAATAACACATAAAAAAAACAGTTAAGTAACTTTAACTTCTCCAGGTTAAGAAAGTACCACGTTTATGTTCGATTCTTTATTGTAAGCGATTCACTTTTTTATATTTTCAACTATGTACAATACTTACTGACTATATAAAATATTTATCGCCATAACGCTATGTGCCTTAAAATATATGGCGTGGATTACCTTATGTAATAGTTTGATTTGCATATAAACCTTAATAATGTTACAAGTTTCTTATTATTTCATTGCCCATTCTTTTGGTATCTTGGTACTAAGTACCTATTCAGTTTTGAGTAACTTAAATTAATTCTGATTGAGATGAGTTTTTACTTTATAAAATAAACATTACTTGATATATTTAAAAAAGGCACTTGTTTTTGAAATTACTATTAACTTATGAAAAGAAGTGAGTGCATTAGTTTCTATTCATCATGAAAAATAAATAAATGTTATGTAATACTTTCTTTTCGAATGATATTTTCTAATAATTTCAATATAATTATAATATAACTGCACGGGCTCGTTTTTCCTATCTTTAATGCATAAAAAAGGGTAGGTTTAGGTGTAGAATTGGAGGAAAAATAAAAGAGTTTTACCTTAAAGGATTAAATGGAAGTAAACATCGCCTGCCTAGTGTTTTGCTTTTAAAGTACAGCTTGCCGGTGTCAACCACCGCACTTATACCGACGTTCGACTCGTGTCACGATATAATTAATGCCAATCATTAGTTATCTTAGTTTTATTTATTTGTATGTACCATTTTACATATCTGACATATATCTATAAATTTTGGACAGCGCTTGCAAAAAATGTGATATCAGAATAAGTCACTTTTTGTTTCTAATATCCTTATATAAAATTTTTAAAAGTTTTATTAGCTGAAGTTTATAAAAATAACTTTTTAAGCTGGATCTTTGCTAGTCTTCTAGCCAATTTTATTATTGTAGCCAATAATGATATGTATTATAAGCCGTTGTCAGTGCTACCAATCAAATGACGTCCACTGCTGGGACTTAGACCTCCCTAAGTGATCTCCAATAGGACTTATGCGGCCTGTGTTCAGTTCAATGCGGTTTTAGTCAGAGCGTCTGTCCATCTTGTGGTTGGGCGCCCTACGCTGTGCTTGCCGATAAGTGGTCTCCATTCTAGAACCTTACGACGACATCGGCCATCAGGTCTGCGTACCAAGTTCCCCGCTTACTGCTACATTAACTTACAAATCCGCCGGGCTATGTCGATAACGTTGGTTCTCTTACGATTCTCCTCCTCATTCCCGATTCGATTGCGGTAAGAGACTCTGACATCTCAATAGCTTGTTGAGTTATTTTGGGTTGCCTTAAAAGGTGGCTTAAATGGTGAGAGACCTCGTTGCGTATAGTTGAATGTACAATAAATAGAAATACATATCAAATGTATCCCCAGACGTAAAAAGGTCTGGTTCTGTATAAAATAATGTATGAAATGTAAAGTATTTATAACCATAGTCAATTGTTAAACTTACTGAAAACAACTGGTTAACCCTGGTAAGAGTTAAAGTAACCTCAAAGTGTAAATACTGTATACTTTGTTTTAATAATAATAATTTGGTAAATCTTTATTCAAATCTGTTAGAAAACTTTTTCACTCTGTTGGTATCCTTTTAGGAGAAGCTGATTGACTGACTAAATGAATGACTGATTGACTGAATAACTGATATATCAACGCAGGACCCCAAGAAAAATTCAGTACTACATAGAGAAAGAGAGAAAGGTCATGCTAGAACTAATAACAGCGGCGCATAACTTACGTAGGCGAAACCGCAAGACGCAGCTCGTCGTTAATCTATACCACACCCGAACAGTCCTTGAGCGCCTTAAGTTTTGACAGGAGGTCCATTTAGGACTGGCTACAGAGATTAGAATAATACCTACTCCTGTTCCAGGTGTGGTAAGAGGCGACTGAGGTACAGGAACCGACAAATGGCAGTATACACCCGAAGCAGAGTAGCTCAAATGCAACAGGGCAGGAATGGGCGGCAGCATTTCCGTCGCTAAGCTACGCCTAGCAATTATAGAAAATTCCTCTTTTCCTGTTGGGGGAAATAAAAACCCTCGGAAACAGGATTTTGTCTTTTTATTGCCTAATAAATAATTCATTCAATATTAGAAAGTTCAATATTCAATATTACCTGTACATCCGAAAATGGAAGTGCCAACGCAAATATTATCTTCTTTGAGTACTACTAGTGCTGCACTAACATGAACTGTGTATTTTGTCTCAACAGCTCTCACTCCAATAAACGTTGGAGTGGAATTGCTGATGGCAAACCTTTGTCGACTTGGCAGGTTAAGAATAAGTGATCGGATCTACTAGACAGTGAGACACTGAAATATGATGTCAGTTATATTGAAAATCAGTTTTAAATCTCTAATCTCTGAGTGGAAAAATAAAAAATATAATAGGAATGGGGGGTTTGTTCTAAGTTTGTGGTTTATCGTGCTCGATAATCCATCCATACCCTCGGTATTTTACGATTTAATTCCATCTCCATTAACGTACTTAGCGTTGATTGTTGACAAAACATTGTTGCTTTCACTAGCTTAAAACCTACCTTATGTATATATTACCTTATGTACCTATAAATACATACAGATATCTACACTAAAATTATAAAGAGGAAACGTATTTTTGGCACGAATAAACTCAAAAATTACTGGACGTATTTCGATCATTCTTTAACTACTAGAATGCTTATTATTCTTGAGTAACATAGGTTATGTTCTTATATTACTCAACATATCAGCGATAACATGTCCAGCAGTGGACGTTTTGAAGGCTGATATGATGATCATGATGATATGATTAACATAGGTGATATTTTTTACTAGAACAGAAAAACTTTTTTCAAATATGTAATCCAATTCACCCGATAGTTTTCCTTTCTTATCATTGGGTTAGTTTAGTACAATAATTTTCATAAAGCTTTCTTATTCTGGGTTGGATCGTGGGTATGAAATTTTGATCAGTTTTAGCCAATCCATAATTCAAACCTAAATGTTTAAAACAATTGTCCACCCGAGCGTAGCCGGGACGGGTCGCTGATAGTCAATAATTAACTGCAGCAATAATTAATTTTGTTGATTTTATTCAATGACTTACCAAAACGTCCAAAAGAGTTTAACGTTGACTGTACAACTCAAGGAGCTATTATTGTCTTTTAAACATCCGATTATCGCTAAACACTTTACAGTCAAATTGTTTTGGTTATAACAGTCTTTGTTCGTCTCTAATGAATGGTATAGCAATGGAAAGAGTGAGTTTTAAAATTAAATTCGTCATTTTAAAAATACATTTCAAAATATTACAACGAATTTCTAATATGTTGTTTTAATATAAAAACCGTTTGTTATTTTACAGGTTCTCGGTTTTGCAGTAGCTTTGTATTTCATTACTTTTATACAAAGTCTACCGTTGAAAAACAGTTTTAAAATAAAGTTTGCTCCGATGACTGTGGAAGAAACAAAATATAAGATACCAGTGCCTACGTTAAAAACACTAACAGAAAGAATTGCCTCCCATATGAAACTCAAGAGAAGCTTAATATCGAAGGTCTACTATCCGAATCCTCTGGATTTAAAATATCCCCAAATATCGAACGTATTTTATCCTATACAAAGTTGGGATGCTGGTGACAGGGATAACCACGAAGCAGAAGACGGCTTGTTCTTTATAAAACTTCCAATTGCAATGCAAATTTATAAGAGTTACAATATCGTGATCGCATCAGCTCCATCCAATTTAGTAGTCAATGGTGAGGAAAGTAGTGAATTGAAATCTTTGCTTTTGTACATTATTCTTCCAACAGAAACAGCGAATTCTGATCATTTGAAGATAACTGACATCTATTTTGTGAAACAACAGGATGGCCGGATTAATGCCAATAAGGGAGAGAATGCTACACCGATATTTATCGTCGATAGCAATCGAACTATCACCGGTACAAATAGTAAGAAGTTAAATAAAATATTAATGTTTAAAAATAGAGTGAATAATAGACATAGATAGTTTAATAACTATACTTTAATACTAAATATACTTTAATAAGTATCCAGGACACTATGTTTAATCGTATTTAATAAACTAATACAATAATGTCAGTTGTCTCACTGAAAATAAACGGTTGTGATATTAATATTGTATATTCTTTTACACGTTATCAGATTTAAGTCAATCAATCATGTGGTGATATTTAACATCATCAAAATAAGCGTCCCCGTCCATCTATTATCCACTCATCATCATTATCAGCTGGACGTAAGCCTCCCAAAGATAGGTGGACGTTTGCCCATAATTGCAGCGCTGGACATATAGCGTGGCGGCATACCCATTCCTGCCCTGTTGTAGTTCCGTTACGCAAGTCGCCTCCTACCATACCTACTACAGAAGGAGATACTACTCTGCCGGCAACCAACGGCTTATTCTTTCACCTTTTGTTTTCTCAAAAGTTTGTTATACAGCACCACAGATCAACCTTTACAAGCCTGTCAAATTTTCCAGTCTAAATATACTTTTAACCTCGAGCACTTAAATTTAAAATTGATTTTTGACTGATTTGTATAGTTGGATCCACTGCTGTATCAGAACACACACAAGTAACTCCTACCATACGTTCTTAGAAATCAAGCCTAATCTCTTGACGGTCTACGAAATTATACACAAGCTTAAAGACAATTCCATATCCAGTCCTATTCTTTCAGAATGTCACCTGCAGTATAATAATGGGTAGAATCTGTTTTCTAACTGTGGATCGATTTCAAATCAAAGCTCTGTTAGTGGAAGTCTCCTGTCCATTAGATACCCACAAGTGGCAATATAGTATTCAACAAACCCCAAAGCAATTTAGTTTCTCTCCAGAGTAACTTGTAGGTATGAGACTTAGCTTGTATAGATATCAAGGCACTTACAGGCGAAGCAGAGTCAATTGCATGTGGGAGTTCGAGCTATATTAATTGCTTTTATTTGAACCATCCCAGGTGGCTTGTTCTCTAATAGAGTCAATTAGTAAATTAGGCATACTGTTGTGGCCAGTATTATAAATAATTGTTCTATAGATACAATAATATTTCCAGTAGCAAAAGAAATAACTAAGCATATACGTTAACCTAACCTAACCTACCTAAAATTCCAACCGAAAAACATGTTCGAAAGTAAAACAGGGAATATTTTAGAAAATATGATCATATGATTCTGCTACAACTTAGTTTTTGTAGCTACTCTACAAGCACCGCCCTGTGGTTTCATCTGCGTTGAGTTAAAGAACTTTCATACTAACTTTGCACTCCACTTTTACACACTTAGGGGATAATTTTCAAATAATTTTTTACTCATATTACATGACTTTTAATAAAGAATTTTTATAGTGAATTAAATTCGATAACTTCAAAACTGCATAGTTTCATACTAGATTTCATTTCAAGTTTCTGACCCTAATAGTTAGGGCCGTGCGTTGATATGTCAGTCAGTCAGCTTCTTCTTTTATATATATATATATATA
>JACJUM010003259.1:13240660-13402248 GCA_020976665.1 Heortia vitessoides
CCAAAATTACTCTTTAAACATTAAGTTTGTTCGACGGACGGACAGCAGACTAAGGAAAACATTTAGGTATCGCCTTTTTTATTTTTACATGTCTCGGGCGCACGAGACACTTACAGCACTTACATACGAGCAAGCAATTAATAATCTTATTTTCAATTAACAGTCCTATTTCGTTGTGGTAATTCACATATTACGGACAGAGAATTATTTTTATCTATTTGTATAGATTGTAAATCAAAGATCAAAAAGTCAAGTTTTGTAATCGGTTCAGTAGTTAAGGTTTTATTTGTTACAAACTCAAAAGAATACTAATCTTGTATACATAGATCCACGTTTAATATGGATTCAATTTTTTTGAATGTATGTTATACTGTTAACACTGTTTGACTGTATCTTTTTAAATAGATCGAGTATTTTTTGAGTTAAATCACTACAAACAATCAATTTTTGCTCCCTTGTAATATTACTATCAATACCCTCTGAGGATTATACATAACAAGTAACATCATTTGGTAAAACTTACACAATTGTAATTCCCGGCGTACCTACATATGTAAACAGGATCTTTAGAGTAACAATGATATGTCAGGCATCAATATTTGTGGATTTTGATGACACTGGTTTCACAAACAACGCCTTCAATACAGACAAAGTAGTAGCAGAGATGGCTGACAATTTTAAATTGCTTAGATAAGACGTCACAAAATCTTGTAACATTTTTTGGTATTTGAATATAAAAATGCAGGCATGGTTAAATGGGCTTATCTAAACGTTTCGAAGATTTAGTTAAATCTTTTAAATTTAATTATTATTATCGGATTAACACGATTATTATTCAATTTCAACTTCATCCACACATTTGGTGGTAAGTGGTCACTGCAGCCTATGTACGTTTACAACACCGTGGCATCATTCACGCGTTGTAGATACTATAAAAATCCTTTACTCCCTTTTTGAAGAACCCCATACTGTTGGCCTTTGGGAAAACCTCCGCATTGAGCTCATTCCACAACCTTGGCGCACATGGGAGGAATTGCTTCTGAAACCGTTGGGAGCGGTGCGGTGATAAAAACTGGCTGTTCGACTCATGTCAAACAATTTCTCGGAACAAAGCCCATTGTACAAGTGGTAGAGCACATATATAGTGGCAAAGTCTCTCCTTAGGCTTAAGGGCTCAATACCGCTTGTGAACATCGTCGCATCGTCAACAATACTCACAGCGCCATTCTGGACCGAGTCAAGGTTCAAGCTGGCACGTACTTAAGTGCTCCTGCCCATAGATGGCAGAAGTACTCCAAGTGAGGACGGACTTGCAACTTATATAGCTGCAGTTTTTGTTTCGCAGTTAAGTACTGCTTTGACTTGTCGAGCATATCGAGCTTTTTAGAAGTCAACTTGGTCGTGTTCTCTAAGTGATCACGGTACTGAACGTGGCTGGAAATATCGACACCAAGGATGCTCAGACTCTTGGAGGTGGAAAGGGGCGTTCTGAAAAATTGAGGAGCAACAGTAAATGGGGTTTTCTTAGCGGTGAAGTCACACTTGTGTCTTTGTAGGGTTGAAAATGATCATATTGATGCTACTCCAACGAGACACAGATTAGAAGTCCCTCGATATTAAACACATGCATGCTATCGTCTGCATAGCAATGAATGTTGTCAGTGGACAATATATCGTTTAAAGGCAGCAGAAACAGGGTAGGAGACAACACGGAACCTTGCAGTACGTTTTGGTGTATGTCCATGCTATTTGAGCAGCTACTATAAACTTTTGATGTATTCTAAATCTAATTCTCTATTCTCTTGCTATATTTTTATTAATATAATTTCGCCGAAATTTCACATAGTTTCTGACCCGGCTATTGTATTTTTTTGTTTTTCTAACTTCATGGGAATTATTAATAATTCATAGGGTGATATTTATTTTTAAGTGAACTGACTATACCTGTGTTTGACAATTGTTAAAGAAACGTGCACGGGGCTAACAGCTGTAATAACTATGTCTGCTGGCTCTTGGGCTAAAGCTCCGGATCATTGTAATGCAGTTGTTGGTGCAGTGTGTCGTTACATACATACATATTCTGAATTTTATGTTATACGAAATATGTGGCAAGTACGTGTAAGAAAATTTGTAAATCAAAAAAGTGAAAATAAAAACTAAGTTTTATTATATTGTTTTGTTGATTTATTTATTATTTTACAGGTAATAATGTATTTTTTTATATATTCAATGCGTTCCATTGAGTGTTTTCCAACTAACAAGGCACACGATATGAATGTTGAGTTTTCCACTACATCAGAAGTACTTAAATATAAAACCTATAAAGGTGTAAACGAATATTTTGACTTGTTGCCTAGTGTAAAACAAAAGAGAGAGTCCAATTTGAAGACATTTGAGACTGAGAAAGCGGAACAGCGTCGGCACCAACAAGGAAAAATTATATTCCCAGCGAAAGGTCCTCACGGTGATAGTTTTATTGAAAGCAGTACTTATATAAACTTACCTGTTTTGAAACAACCAAACGAAAATTATACAATACTTTTAGCGACAGCCCCCAAAGACATAACAGAGTTTAGTACAGAAGGCGACATTTCAATGGAAGTATATGTAGTATTTCCCGAAAGTGGATCAGAAGAGCCTATAAACATACCGACTATCTATTTCCTTGCTAAAAATAATGGTAGCGATGTCATTAGCGATAAAATCACAAACGATATACCTATACTTATGTTTGGCAATCGAACCGAGATAAGAATAAGGAGTCAAGAAATAGAAAAGATGGTGTGGTTAAAAGGAAATAATGCTGAAGTTGCAATAAAATAAGCAAGAAAATAAAGAGAAAAATGGCTTTTGAGTTCGGGTGTTGCAGCGTTCCGACATTATGATACGCGTATATGAAATGCATTTGAATTATACTGTAAGACCCGTCTATTGTATTCTTCAATAGAAACATCGCAACTGTGTTCTAATCGCTCGCCTCTTACTTGCCAATCCAAAAAATATATAATTCTTGTGAAATATGTAATTGCAGGTATTTATTATTCTTAAATACTTTAAAATAATATATACAAATACTTTGTGTCCGTATATCATTTAAAAATTTCTTAATGGCTATTGTGTTTCCAAGGAAATTTTTGCGCAAACCATCAATGGGATATTTTGTTTGTGATTCTACTTGAGATGTGTATTGCATATTATGACAGTCGATTGTTGCATACACACAAGTTTTATGAACCTTTCAAGATGTTCGGATATTTTATGTCGTATTGCGTAAGTAGTCACCGAACGCTATTCTAAAAAGATTTTAAAAGGCCAACGTTCAGTGATTCCTGGGCAATTCGTTATTTAATATGTATGCAGATGTTCTGATAAATATCTTTCTTTGACCTTAAATAGTACCTAAGTAAATAAATAAGAGTTAAAATCAATAAATAAAAAAGAGTAAAGTGTACTCTTTAAAATTCCTCCTACGTCTTACAAGAAAACTCAATTCTAACTGCTGATACTTCCGATAAAGATTTTAATTGTGACAGTGCTTCGTTAGCCTAGGGTTCTTAAGTTTTTCTTTTAATTATCCTTGTCTATAATTAAAACAGTCCTTAATGCATCTGGACTAAATAAAAACTTAGTAGTTAAGTTGCTAAGCGATGTATAACTTTATTTATATATCAGGTCGACTAACAAGCTTACAGTCCGCGTGATAGTAAGCGTCACCGCAGCCTATAGACGCTTGGATATTAGTATCACGTTGCCAACCTTGTGACTTGATGATATTATGTCACATTCCGCAGTAACCTCTCTCACTAAGATTTGGCGGTATAAATAGGTGAAAGTGAGGTGTAATAATAGATGCAGTAAACAAAAAAAATAAATTATGACCCATGAAAAAACGAGGAGCGGCTTTATTTAAAAGTATATATTATTTAATAAGCTGTCGTACAGTGAACAAGCAAATTATTTGACTACAGCGGACGATCTACCTATTGAATTGGTTTCAATTTTGTTTTGCAAAAGGTGCTGCTTTGTAAAAACAGTAGACATTCAACCGTGTCATGAGAACGCAAAGATTTATGTAGGAACTAATATCCTCAGCTTGATCCACCCCGGAAATCTGCAATATGGTGGTGAAGGATTTATTGGAGCCAAGGACAGATTTATGCTTTACCTGCATTTATTGAGGTCACTGCAAGAGTGATCTTATGTGTTTAAGTCGTAGTGGATCTTTGCCGGGATGGTGCGAGACGTTAAGAGTCTTGGTAGCTTGTCTTTGCTGTAAGTAAATGGTTGATGCCGAGGAGGACGGTATGCACGACATGTAAGTATACTTTAAGGATTTTGGGTAAAGTAAGTCTGTAAAACTGTTTAGTTTGCCAATATAATCTAAGAGCTATGAAATTATAATCCTGTCTAATAATGTAACTCTGAAGATAATTCATAAAATTGTCTCGTGTAATTGAAATAAAATGTTATATTAAAACACAAACGCCATATTAGTCATATAAACTTATAAGAATCCAGAATATAAATAACATTGACTTAATCATTATTTTGTATTAATGATTCAAAAGCTTCCTTGATATTTTTCTTAGTATTAAAACATTATAATTTAAAAATAATAATCAATAATGTGGTTTTGATCAATCAACTATATTATGTATTATGATTGTTTAAATTAACTATTGTAATTAAAGGGAAATAAGATTAAACATCATCGTGATAAAGCAAGTTTTTGCGGCATATCACAAAAATCAGGCGCGGAAATATAGGGGGAAAATGTTGGTATAATGACGACGTCATTACGGATTCCACTTTTGAGTCGGGACTTTTTCTTTTTACCCCTTCGCCGTCTTTCAATCTTCTCCAGAATTTGAAATTAAAATTTTACGATGCTCGCCTTTTGCTCTGTTTCACTTGCAGGATAAATATAATATCATAAGTTTGTTTATGTTCAAAATTAAATATAATATATGTAACTGGGTATACATTGGTAGGTTTAGAATTAGTCGTATTAAATTTATAGACAGAAATACATAGTTCCTGTCTATGAATCTGGTGATCCTCCTTTCATCGATCTTTTCTATAAGTCTAAAACAGCTTCGCTTTGTATGCTTAATGATAATATGATCTTTGACATTACATCTATTTTAAATCGTAGTGTTCTTAATCCAGTCTTTAATTTCATTCTGCAATATCTCATACTTTCACACAAAATTTAACACCTGCAGTACATTTGCTATATATATTATTTCTACGTGACTTTCTCATTACCTATCTTAGTACTCCGACGCAATATAATATCTCCTTTCTCCACCTTTTTTTATTGTTGACTTTCATTAATCTTTAATCCTTTTTAGGACGTCGAATTATGAACATTCTGAATACCGGCGGTATTTACCGGGTGCAATGAGCACTTTCTTCTTTTTTCTTTTTATTCTTTAATCGGTTATCCAATTGATGCATGTACCATCACCACCACCATATAGTTAAGCATTTGAATCCAAGCTAAGCCCAGACATTTTATACTAAAAACATAAACCTTACCAGGCTCAATACACCAGTTCTTCCAGCAACAATATAAAAGAAAATCTAATCCACGCTTTCAACACGAGTTCCAAATCCCGCTTGTACATCCTAACATTTTCCTTGTGTTTCTTTCATCATACATTCAATGAATACCTTAGCATTTAATTTACCGATAATATTGAGAATCCTAACACGACGATGGTTTGTAAGTTTCGTGTCCGTGCATCATTGCCATAAACCCCTTGCCTAGTACAACGACTTAGTGACAGCCTGACACCAATCAAGTACAGAACTCAACTAACACTTATTCGAGCGCACGGGGAGCGCGCATTTGTTGGTATTATAGCATCTCCGGTAAATTCTTATTATTTCTATATTTACAAGTAAAATAGATAGTAAAGATCAAAACGATTTAAAATAAAATACTAACTCTATTTTCTGTTTTATGCAGAATATTGAAATTGATGAAACCAACACAGTATGCTGGACATTGGACATTGACTTTTGGCTTTGACCTTTTGGCTCACAAAGCGGCCGATAGCCTATTAATAACACACTATTCCGATTCTGGTTCCAAACATCTATGTAAAGGTAATACAGCTGATACCGAAACCCGTTTAGGTACAACAAGGAAAAATGCGTGGTTTGTGTAAAAATAATATTTGACATTAAAATAGGTCCTTATTCCAATAATAAACTCAGATTCATTCATGATTATTAGTCGAAAATCGAAATTGTCTTTAGATCTAATCAAAAGCATTAATATTATCTGCTTTTTATGTATACGTTTATATTTTTATACGAGGGGTGATCCAAAAGTTTTTTCTTGACTCTTTCCTTTTTCTTGACTCTCCAAAAAAGCCTCTACAGCGGACATCACTTCGCTATCGTCTTCAAATTTCTTGCCTCGGAGGTGTTCCTTGAGCCGAGGAAAGAGATAGAAGTCGCTGGGAGCTAGATCTGGCGAATAGGGAGGGTGTTCGACCAATTCAAATCCCATTTCTTGAATGGCAGCTATCGCAACTGCAGCTTTGTGAGCCGGTGCATTGTCTTGATGAAACAGCACTCCAGCGCGCAGCTTGCCGCGTCTTTTTTCCTTGATGGCCTCCCGCAATCTTTTTATTTGGTCTGCATAGTAAGAGCCTGTAATAGTGGCTCCGTTTTCCAAATAATCCACCATTATAATTCCTTCTGCGTCCCAGAACACGGAGGCCATAACCTTCCCCGCCGAACTCGACACTTTGAATTTCTTCGGCGTCGGTGAGGAGGCTCGTTTCCACGTCATTGACTGCTGTTTCGTTTCAGGATCGAAATGATGGATCCAGGTCTCGTCCATGGTCACAAAACGTGACAAAAAAATTTCCTGGTCAAGTTGAAACTTTTCGAGATTAGCCTTGGAAGTGTCAATTCGTTTCTTCTTTTGTTCGTCGGTTAACATTCTCGGTACCCAACGCGCTGACACCTTTTTCATATGCAATTCATTTGCGAAGATTCTTTGGATACTGCCATATGAAATCCTTGTGACTTCAGCTACGTGCCTGATGGTCACTCTTTGATCTGCCAACACGATATCTTCAACTTTTTTCACGTTATCCTCAGTGAGGGACTTGGATGGGCGTCCTTCGCGAGGTTCGTCTTCTGTCGATGTTCTGCCCAACTTAAACTCCTTGGCCCAGCGTGCAACTGTGGAATAAGGAGGAGCAGAGTCCCCTAATGTTTCCACTAAGTCGCTGTGTATGTCTTTGGTAGATAATTTTTTCAAGCAGAGGTACTTGATGACGGCTCTAATTTCTTTTTTCTCCATTTTGATGTTCTCACTCCGACAGGTCGAATTCAAATGAATGTAGCTCCCGGAAATCATGGCCTATTTATATGATTTTTCTAGCCTGAACTAGTGTGTAGTATAGCAATATACATGATTTTTTTTGTATTTTTATGTGCACTGAAAATAACCGATTATCATTACTTTTGGATCACCCCTAGTATATACTAGTCACGGTTTTTGTCGGCGATGGACTCCGCAACTACGGAACCAATTTTAATAATTATTTCCTTACAATATACAGTTCCGACTTGAGAGATAGGATAATTTATATCTGAATTAAATCTTCGTCGCTATATTTTTTTCATGATACACATATCATAGTTAGACCTGGACAACGTCTGTCTAGTTATTTTTGCATGTTATTTATATATAAGCAAAGCATTTGTATTTCATAAGTTTTTCCCTTCAACCGATTTAAATAAATATATTGGTAGAAAGGCAGGCTCTAGAAAGGATATATTTAGGCTATATTTTAATTCGAAATAAGGGTTGTAAGGGATCGAAAGAGGGAATGAAAAGTTATATGCAAATATCGCTACTTTTAAAACTAGAAGCTTACTAATTATTTTTTAGGCTATATAAATAAATATGACACTAAAATTTATGGTCCCCAAAAAAACCATTCCACGTGGACGAAATCGCCGGCACAGGTAGAGTGTTATAAATATATTATTCGAGAATGTTATTAGGTATATTGAGCTAAATAATTTACATATAACAAATACTCGTCGGCTTTTGCTTAGTTCATAATGATAACTTGTTATGTTCTTAGTTATCTTATGTATAATTAATTCATTATCATGACATTTATCTATTTAGTCAAATATGATTAAAAAATTTCGTTTTTGTTTTTAATGTGTCTGCATAGAATAAATTAGAGTTAAGCCTATTAATCCTATCCTATTGTTATATCAATATTATATGTATTAATTGTACATTTACTTTGTCACGGACTTATTATTGATGAATTGCGCATCCGCTTTGTATTTATTCCATTGTATTCTCGTACCACGTGGATGACCTACGCCTAGTCGAATTAGTCTAGGCAAAAAAAATTGCGCTACGTCCTACCGACTATGTTAGGTTCTATGTTAACAATATACTACAAGTACTAATATGTTATATACATAAAAGTAAATAATCGTTTAGGAGACTAAATAACAAAAATTATAAATACTACGCGGACAACAGATAAACAATTTTAAAGGATTTAATCTATTATAGATTGTGCTGAAAGGAGTAGAGATAACCAACACCTCCCCGATTCCCCGAAAGGGGAAAGGTGAGGAGGCTTTAGAATTCATTTCCATGAAAATACCTAAAGATAATGGAAGAGAAATGTCTATCCCGCAGTCACATCTAATCTGCATTATTAAAAATAAACTGCTGTCTGAAATCGTTTCAGAATAAAGAGGCTTGGGGGCACTACGCTTTTGGACTTAATATTTTGTTACTCTGTCTTTTTGTCTAAATGATTTTACTTCACCAGTATCTATTAGATTAAGTGAAACGCTGTCGTCGATTTGTACTTAGTCAATGGTTTAAGTAGTTGGCGTTAAAAAAAATTGCATCGTACCATCGTAAAAATCAAAGAAAACAAGTAATAGGTAATAGTATTCTTTAGGCAAATATTATAACATTTATAATTAATAATATTAACACATCTAGGTTTTTGGGATAAATATTTTGTTGCATTTATTAATAATACATTAAAAACATCGTTTAATTTTATGACAATATTTTGTAACAAATAGCAATTCATGTATTTGATTGAGGTACGATCTGTAGGTGAAAATACACATCTTACTGCACTTGTAATTTTGACAGAAACGATACATTGTTGAAGATTTACTCATCTCTTGGCAGGGTCTATTAAATATTCAAATTACACTCATATTGAAATGTATTAAATATTCAGTACTAATAACATAAGTGGTGTATTACGGTTAATCTATAAAAGAACGTATAAGAACACATTAAGTACAAGTAAACTTATTACATTTGGAATAAAGACGAAATTCCAATGGACAGTTGTGATGGGTCAATAGTCTTATTTCGAGATTTCGTGTCACGGTCAAAACGTAATTTGTTATTTAAATAGGGAAAAGAATTTGAAGTTCAAGTAAAAGTTGGGCTTGTGACGAAATGATTTTGTATTTCATCATAATTATACGATTTAACTACGCAGAGTCCTTGTGTGTGACTCGTATTGCTTGGAAGAATTTTGGGCTATGTAACTAAGTATTTATGTATGAGATTAACTAGCAATTTATATTTTGTTAGCGCAAATGTTTCACGGATCTAGCGTGGTAAGTATCACAAATAAAATCTATTTTACAACACCATTACCATACATTGGTTAATACAAACGCCAATTGCTTCATAGGAGAGGTTTATAGAAACAACTTGCCTTCCACGTTGCCTAACTTCAGTTCAACTAAAAAGGGTTAACGATTTAAGATACGAAAACAAAAAGGTAATTACTGCTGAGCAAAAAAGCTATGCAGCTGACAGAAAGGAACGGACCGAGTTCGAATGGTACAAGGCTTTTAAGCGGATACAAAAATAAAGATTGATCGCTGATGTACAGAGCTACTTAATGCACCTATGAATTACTTTCACCTTGCACTTTTCATTATTTGAGAACCAATTAACATATAATTTGAAATCTGTGCCAACTAACTATGTCATTATCATTATTACAGCCATTGGAAGTCCACTGCTGGACATAGGTCTCCCCAAGAAAGGGAGAATTTTGGCCATAATTGCCGCGCTGGGTAAGCGTGTTGGCAATCGCAGAGTGCGCTTCCGCGTTGGGCATACTGCAGCCCATTCCCACTCTGTGCATTTGAGCTACACTGTCTCGGATGGATATAGCGTCTGTCAGTTTTGGTACCTCAGTCGCCTCTTACGACATCTGAGAGGGAGGTACTATTCTACTCTGCCGGTACCTCACGGCCTACTAACTATATGACTATACCAAATCATTATGTTAATTATTATTTTGGTAGGTGAAAACTTTGAAACGGAGGGTATTATAGTAAATTACAATGTAAAAGTACTTTTTATTACCACGAACTTCACTAGTAGCTCGCGTAATGAATCTACTGTGAAATTAGATTTAAAAAGTCTGGCAAAGACTAATTTTTAAGTACTCAACAATTAATTTGTTCAAATAACTTGTAAATGACCATAGAGTCATCGAGATATCGGCTTTTTTATTTCTGTTGTGTGTACACATTAGGTATCAGGATATAATATCATAAATATAAAACTTATTTTTTATATATATCATATAATATCTAGTGATACATTAAAAGTAATCAATAAGAACTAAGGCTTTAACTTAATTTAGCAAAGAAACCCAGACGCAGTCGTCAGGTCACCATCGTATTATAGATGGCAACATTTAGACACGAAACAAATGTTGAGTAAGAGTTTCTTATAAGAACATTATGGGAAATAGTAATAATAATTCAGAACTCACTTTTTAACCGACTTCTGCAGTTCTCTTTGAGGCGTCGCTCATAATACGTACAAACGCAACTCAACTAATTTGAATAATTACTTTATCTTCACAAGAGTTCGAAGCACAACTGTAACTTCATGCTTTTAATACAATTATCAGAATTATTCTAAGCACCAATTTAGTTTTGGTGTAAAAAAGACATCGCTCTATATCTATATATGTATACATTTTAGTTTACATAGGAATATAAACATCCATTTTTTAATAAGACCAAAAGAGATTACCCTCTGGGTTTAGTTATCTTAATATAAATAATATTTCTTTTTCCCACAATATCTCATATCTGACTACATGATAAATTGCTTAAAGCATTTGCGTTATGGACATCAGATAACAGAGGAATCATAAATATGCTACTTAAATACATATATTTAACACCCAAACATCGAAATAACATATACCCTTTGGCGCTCAAGATAAGTTCAGCACCATCTGCGCCATCGAGCCCGTCAATTTGTTTTGTAATATCAATAAAAATAGATACGATCCTAACAAATTTTGGAAGTTGTGACTGTAAATTACGTATAATAAAATGGCCATACCTCCACTCAGTTTGAACAAGTATCTACTTTATACTTAGTTAATTAGTGTGACGTCCATTTCATCACCCCACTCACATTGTGAGTGATTAGCGTTCACGCTTCAATCATTTTAAATCTCGATTTAAATGATAATCAAAATTTCTGCTTCACGAGATACTATCGCGGTTTGAATGCAATTGTTCAGATGTATTACCGTAATCCCCATGTTGTGCAATAAAATTGCACCAATTTGGGCGTCTCAAAAAAGAAATATAAAACATTTCATAATTTCCGAGCGCGGGTGTGTATCGCTCGTTGCATTGCGGATTGTGCAACAAGCAAGACTGCTCGAATCACTAAAACATGTCCAGGCATAGAACGCAGTTATTAGTGCTGCTTGTCATTCATTACTATCTCTCCATCATATGTTATATGGCACACCAAGGCAACCGAACCAGAATTGAGTTTGAAAGGCCTTTCTTTTTAACTTTTGTGAGTACTCGAAGGTACTTATGTTACAAATTGTCATAAAACGCCTTATTCATAGTTGTACAACTGTACAGAAATGTAGTATGTTAAATAAGTTAAAATGACTCTGAAAGGCTTTATCAATGTTCAATTGAATGGTATATCCAGTGAACCGTCTCTAAGTGACTTACACTCAAACACGTGTGAGGAAGTGAATGGATTGAGATGCAAATGGAATTGTGTCGCTCACACAATCTTACTGCTTTATTTATAGTAAAACCAAAGATAGAAAACTGGCAAAACATTATTTTACACAAAATAAATGGTACGTATATATATATGGAAAATGTAAATGTGTTTAAAAGAATTTATTCAAAATATCGCCGTATCGTATGGAATAATACATAGTATAAACCGTAATAAAATAAAATAAGTTTTCGCTATTTCTGTCAGTCATAAGCAGACTAATGCTTGGGAAGCTAATCATGATGAACGACCTGAATAACGATGTGGTTAAGATCGCCGTTCTAGTCGCGGATTTTGCGGCCTTGTTCTCGTACCAACACTTTTCATTATTTCACTTGGTCTGAGGGCTTGTGGTACCTCGTTGGTTGATGGCTGGTTTCTAATTGAATCCAAAGTGATGTATACGTGTATATGTCTCACGTATACAGTCACACGAGGGCACTGCGTTAAGAAATAAATAAATATGATTTGTAGATAGATATCAAACATTCATATTTGGTAGAGTTATTTATTCAAGTGAATAATTGTAGCATACGTTTGTGCCCATGTTAGCTTTCTACACTAACTAGGAAACAAGAAAAGGTTGAAATAAAAATTCCTAGTCAGCTCAGACGTTAGTAAGGCGTTGTTAAGCCGATGACGGGCAGACAATAGGACCAATTTGCCAAGCACGACGTACGCGTCGCTCCTCTGCCGCAGGCTTTCAAAGCCTTTAGAGGCTTTGTTCCAGCCCAAGAATATGTTAGGCTAAATACGGACCTGTCGATTACAAGTCTAAAGCCTACTGTTATATGACACTGCAACTAGAAGCAAAGACTGAAAGTCTGAAAGGAAATTCCAATATAAAAATAGTACTTCCATCTTTAAAGATGACTGAGTGACGTAATTCAACGTGAAAGGTATTAAATTTTTTTTGTAAATATGTGAAATAGAACGACGCATTATTAAGTATAAAGTACGGTAGTTTAGTGGCCCAAGGCGGTGCGGACTGTTTTATATTCAGGATTCTGGGGTGATGAATTTATACAGTTGGTCTTACAGGCTTAACATAGCAAGACTCATAAAGACATCTTAATTGCAACATCTTCTACATTTTATTATCTTAACGTCAGTATCAGTCGTTACCAAAACAGGCGTAAAACATTTGAAGATGGATTGTGCGTTATAGCAGCAATATTATATAATTAAATTGAGTTATCCGTTGGAGTTAAACCTGCTCTGCTTCTGTATGATTTATTTGCTCGTATGTCTATCCTTATCTAACAAAATACATTCACTAGGTGAATTTCGGTTGTCATCTGAAGACGTGAAAGTAAACGTACTTTAATGGGCGGCCTGTGTAGCGTATCGAACGTGGTGAACAATGTTATCGAGTGCTTTTCGATATAAATGCGATTGTATTATACTTGAATAGATGCATATGGATCCAGACCGTTATACGCTATCGGGTTAGTAATAAACAAACTTATTAGACACTTCAAAATATATTTCCAATAACTTAAAAGAAATGTTTCTTTTATTAATATATCTTGGTTGAAATCATTTATTTATGTTACAAGATATGCACTCCGACAACTAAAATTTAGAGGTAACAATAAACCTTTTTTCTGACATTCATATTTTTGTTTTTTTTCAAAAGTAAATTATCTATTTGATATGAGATATCCAAAAATATCTGTTAGTTAATTTAGTTTCTTTCACACTGCAACAGAGCAACGGTTGGATAAGATTATATATAGAATATATAGAAATAATTCAACCACTGGAGAGTGACATAAGCTATTATTTATCCAGGAAAACTCAAGGGCCCCGTGGGACGAAAGTGGCAAATAATTTTAAAATGGTGCAGTGTGGAAAAGAGATTCGCAGTGAAGCTCGCGTGTGTTATTGAAACCGCGCGAGCGATCTCAATCTAGGTATTCGTAGAATATATGTTGTTGTTTTTAATGCACATACATTAACGTAGGTCACATTTATATGTACGGAGATAGATGACGATGATGAACATTTTACTTTTTACGAGAGGTCTACATTTAGATCGCTTGTATATCAATGTATGACTGATTTATGAACTTTGTTATACCGTTACTGTACAGGATCTATGTCCTTATGGTGTATGTATTTTAAATGATTTAAGAAGTCTATGTAAAATATTTGTGATAACTTTAATGAATATTTGATCTAAGATATAAAATATCAGCAAACAGAAAAAAGGTTTGAGTTTTGTATAAAAATAAGTAGTAGTAAATGTAAATCCTAAATAAAACAAAGAGCATTGACCTGAGTATTTTTATTGATCTAAATATATTGCAATAGTAGAATTTTTTTAAAGTTTCTAGTGACATTAAATATTTACTAAGTGGTTATTTATATTACATATATATGGAGCAGTCACTTTGTATAATACTTGGTGTACAAATGTTACGTGACCATAACACCGGTAACTTGAAGCAAGAGATCGCCAGAGTATTTGTGATCCGATGTTTGGATGATAGGCGTATTTTAATATGGCAAGACGTATTTCAATACGGCTTATTCTGCAACAAATGGATTAGCATACCGTTGGACTTATCCAGTTCATAAGTTTGTAATGACGTGTATTAAATTTATTAATCACTATGTGAAGAATCCCTTTCATAAATAGTACTGTGAGCTAATTATGATAAAAGCGGTAAACAAACAAGTCATTATGGTAGGCGCAATTAGCTGATAGAACCATCTTTTGGCACCACTCTAGTGTAATTGCGTCATTACTTAAGCCTTACACACACACTTACAGTTAAGCTGTACGCCGCTAAAATTCGAAATAGGGTAAGTGGTCAAAGAGAGCGAAAGTGGATTTGCCACGTGTGGCCAGTTTTTGACAAGCGATGCCGAAAGATTGTCAGAACACAGTTAAGATGACTGTTTATATTTCATTCAAATTCATTCCCATATATAAAAGTTTATAAGTTTCAAGGGAGAAGCTGTTCGCTTTTTTAAGATTGTCAAATGAAGCCGGTGAAATTCAAAATAAGAGCGGATTTTACTTTGAAGTATATTATTTCTATTTTGTCCAAACATTTCGTCGCTCATGAAATATGCGAAGCGGGATACTTAATTGTGTAATCTCAAGATGTATTATAAAATCTTACTTTAGGAGCAACATAAAATAACTGAAACTTTTTAGTAGCAAAAGAGGATTATTTTTTAGAAGACTATTTTCATTAAGTTTAATTTGAGATTGGTTGGTACTGAAATTTGTTAAGTCTACGAGAAACAACAGAGAAATGCATAAGTAAAGAATTATATTAATTAAATTTGCATTCTCTCAGTAAAATGAAACTTCTCCCTACAATGAAAATAACTTTTCAAAGAAGCGAGTTCTATTCATACAAAGCAAATCGACAACTTTTTGATTCAATACAACACTTGCCTGAAGAGTTTAATTTTCATTAAATTATACTTGATAATTTGTTGTGTCGCTAAGTTTTATAAAGATATATTACCTAATTTATTTAATTAGCATTATCTGTTAATAAATGTATTATAAAACTGTAATTACGCGTGTGGTTCTGGATATAAGATATGCTTGTATCATTGTCAGAACTAGTTGCTAATAGAAGGCATAGATAGCTGCCTAGAAGATGTAATGTGACTGCTTTTATTGATCGATTAGTTAGTAGTTTGAGCCCGCAAATCATGCTAGACGAAAAGCGTCACATTTGTATTTAAAACATGTACTACGGCCAGTGCTTTAACAGTGTCTAAAGTTAGATTATCTTCAAGATAAATGACTGTCCCGATACGGTGCACGCGCCAATGAATAGGTACTTTGGAACTTAGCTCAATGTACTAAAAGCGGCATTTAATGTACATTTTAAATTTGAAACGAACAGAATGTAATTATATGATATTCATATAGATACATAAGTTGGTAGCTTTTTTTAAATGAAAATAAAGCAATGAGAGGTTCTCAAAGAAATATTTGCTTATTCTGATATAATCTTGGTATTTATTAATAATTCGCAAACCAATGTTGAACAAGAAAGTTTGTGATGATGTATCGATAGGGGCTAAATAGATTTAAACAAAACTTCATATTAATATAGCCTATACTACTCAAGATAATGCATAGGCATTAAAATGTATAGACACTATCGCTGTGACTTTATCTTCGAATAGACAACCATTCCTTAAGACATGGACGACGTTGCCGCCAGTTATATTTCTACTGTTATTATGTTAGAAATAAACCAAAGCCACAGTAATCACTCCGTGTTAATTTGTGAAGTAGTATATGTGCACGATTGGCAGCTTAACAAACCAAGCTTGCCGCAACCACCCAAGCCGCAGGGTGACTAGACTATCTCGGCTTATCTTGTCTGCAAGCGGCGCACTATTCGACAGCTAGTTTTCGAATGGCCTTTCTGTATCGCAAACGCTACGTTCACATTGCATGCTGTCGCTCTTTTTGGTGATATTAATCTTAAAGCGGGTATATGAAGGACTATTAAAAAAAATTTAATACTTGTAACTGGCTGAATATAATGTTGTATGTGCATTTATTTTTATTTCATCTACTTCGTTCAAATTTACAATCGTATAATAAAGAACTCATTTATGCTTTTAACTTTTTAATGCTTAAAGCATTCAGATATTTATTACAATTAAAACGTTACATAAGTTTGCGTATTACTCGACCAATTGATGCGACATAAAATGCTGATGATAGAAATCACACCATACAAACCATACTACATACTTCATATTACTTAACTTCATTCATTTCATTATTCTCTTAGTATAAAGTTTTGTTCAGTAGCTAAGATCACACACAGCGCAAAGCTTTAATTACAATTTACAATAAACGTCGCGGTTCTCTAAGTTCGCGTGGGTGTCATGATAAGGTCAAAGGCGTCCAAATAAATTGTGTCGCCAAGTCTTAGAAATTTGGAGATCGAAAACTGAGGTTCCTTTATTAAATTAAATCTCCGCCCCAATTATGTCACTCAAATTTATTACTTACAGCATCTTACAGACTCTTGCTAGATGTACCGCTAAAATGTGGGTGCTTTTCTCAAATTTTAATTAGAATGAAAATTACGCACTTTGCATTTTCGCGACGCGGTTCATACGTAGACTGACCTACAGTATGTGATGTATATATAACTATGGATTTCTAAACCGGGTTACCTAATCAACGATAAATAGTTGCGATTCAATTCACGAAGACGGCAAACGGCGCTCAGTTATTTTGAAAGGGGATTTAGAGGCGACTATCCGCATTGTGTGAAATATGTTAATACGTATGCAGAATTGCAGATGTTAGGGCAACACTTGGCATCGAGCATTGCGTCTTATTCGGCTCAAGTCCGTTATAATACGGCGGTATGGTACATCCGTTTTTGATGTGAGGAATTTTGAAAGTCGTTTGTTCTTTAAAAATAAAGTACTAAAGATATTATCGCAAAGGTGGCAGAAGAATAAGATTTTTACACTAGCCCGTGATTGCGAATTTGTTCGCATCAATATCGGGTTTGCTCTTTGTATCAGATTTAGTTCGTAACTGCAGCAGTTTTACGTGGACTAAAATAAAAGTAATAGATCATCACCAGACTGACTGGATTGAAAGAGATTTTAGGATTTTTATGTTTAAGTTCCCTAAGTATATAGTATTGTGTTTTGTTATATTGACAATAATATTGCTGGAAAATACTAAAGTACAGAAATTTTGTTTTCTTGAAAATATTACTGCTAAATTAGTCAAATATTCAGTATTAGTATTGTAAGAGTTTACTAACATGTGTTCCGACTTGTCCCTATAATATGCTAATTTTTTATTACTACAATCTTAAAATGATTTTTTTTGTTTGCCCTTTCCCTTTGGTCTGATGTAAAACTATTCGATTTTGCAATCAGCTGTAGGTATCTACGTATATTATATTTTTATTTGTTGTTTTAGTAATGTGCTAATCATAGTTAGAAGCATAGATCTGATCATATATCAAATAATTGAGCAGACCAATTTATTTAAACGAGGAAACACAATATTTCATTCTTAATTTGTTCTTATATACATAATTTTACATTGAGGCTAGAATTACATTTGCGTATTTATTTGACCAAATTATGTCAAAATATTATTTCATGGCAATAGATTTGCATCTATTGCCATAACGTAAGTATAACAAAAAAGATGTTTTTTCTAAGACTATTTGCGGATGAAGATGAAGTTAATATGAACTTGATATTTGTTACGATATACGTTTTTCTAAATTATATGGAATTTTCTTAGCATTGCCTTTATTGAACGGATTGCTTGCCGACAAGTTTTCCAATAATGCAAAGCATTTCACTGTTTTTATTGACCTGCGAGCTTCCAAACATCCAATAAGTTTTATTAAAATAGTTTAGACACTGCCTTTACGGATACTTTACAGTACTTGGCAATTGAAATATACCAGCACTAGTGGAGAATTATTACTTATGTCTTTGGATCAAATACTCGCCATTTTTGTTTCAACCGCGGATATCACAGACAAAAAACGACTTACTTTCCCATTCCCTAGGGCTAATCAACCCAAGAACGGCTTTAAAACGCGATATTTGTAACATCTATATTTTTTATGCTCGGCGGATTGTATTGCTCATTGACATTCATTTTTAAGTGTTACAAAGACGTTACGACAGAGTTTTGATGCCGTTAAAAGGTAGTATTTTTTTGATACTATAAATGTTGTGTAATATAGTGTAACGGTTAAATAATTAAATTAAAAATTTGAACATATGTTAAAATTCTAGCCAAATGTAATTAGGGCGTAACAAGAGCGCAAATTTTTAATACTTAAATGTTAAAGTATATCAAACTCTCTCAATAAATAATATAAAATATATTCTGTTAAGGCATGAAATCGACGAAGCGACAAAGTGACCCGTACTTTCTTGTGTCATGTCCATATCACCACTGTTTAATGAAGTTATGACAGTGATACGAATTTGTATAAATACTACAACTTATAAACAAAAATGCACTGATAGAATTACTAAGTCAGACATTATAGTTAGATTATACCGAATTGCGTGTTAATTAACAAACTTTCCGAAATATAAATCTTCAATTATACAACTACAGTTTCCGTTAGCATTTTGATTGTTAACTGTTGTTATACAATTTATATGAGGTTAAGTATATGTAAAATGAGTTACATAAGCCTTATTCCGTTGTCATAATACCGCAAATGTTTGTGTGTAGAATAAATAATCTTGCATTTAGGAATCATGCAGTTTCGTTGTCCAATTTCTTTTTCGTTACTTACGCCTATCTGTTTTTGTTCTATTTGAGTTCGGGTGAAAGTAATGCAAGTGAAATGAATAAGTAAGTTCATGGGATTATATTGATTTAAAGTTACGCCATTTGCAATTAATTATCACTTGTTTAAATTCTAATAGTCAATGCGAATGACGGCTTATCTGTTTACGTTTCATTTTTCGATTAAAACGTATGTACGTTTGAAAGGAAAAATAAATAAATAAATTCACACAACATCTCATACATTGACTTGATTACGTGATAAGGCGCTTAAAATAATTAAGTCGTCAGATAACAGAGGAATCACAAATATAATACTTAAATACATATATTTAACACCCAGACACAGAGCAAATACAAATATCATCATATAAATATTTGTCCTAGGTGGGAATCAAACTCTCGACCTTTGGTGCACAAAATAGGATCACTACCATCTGTGCCATCGGGCCCAACATAAAGGGGTAAATCGTTCTATTAACTGCCTCCCACTTTCCAGTGAAGCTCCAAATTCGCTGTAAGCACCCACGCAGGAACGTTTGGATTGTTCGAGACTCGTTCAAATATAAAGGTAACTAATAATTTTACTAAAGTTATGTGATGACCGAGAGCTAGTGCTTCAATACGCTTATATTTGGACATTGTGTACTTAAATCAGTTGGTGAAATAATCGGCTTGTGTTGCAAACATAGTCTTTGTAGCGGTGTTTGTCCAAAAAAGTTTAAGACATTTAGGAGCCGCATTCATGTTATACGTTAAACTTTCAATTACATTTTTATGTATATACCGGATAGGTATATGCATAAATATGTATATACATGTATGTAAATGTGTATTAAGGCTAACTAAAATCATATAAATATAATTTTAGCATAGTTACGTTTAATATAATAATTATAGGAGTTGCACGAAATAATTAAAGAACAAAATAAAGATTGATACACCGCTTGGATCGTGGGATCCAGAGTATTATAATTGCCCAAGTCTAGGGTTTAATTCATATATATGTTTTTAAGCTATGAAGTCAGCTAACAAGCATATGGTCCTCTTGAAGACAAATGTGATCTCGGCCTATAGACGATCGTATCACCACAAAAATATCACTAGTGTGCCGCTAACTTTGTGAACTAAAGATACAATGTCATAATTACTCAGTAATTTCACTGCCTCTCTCACTTTTCGAACCGAAACACAGCAATGCAAACTATTTGGCGGTAGGAATAGGTTAGAGTGAGGTATCAATGTAGATCTTATTATATGACTTACCTGTATACTACTTTGAAATTATATTGTTCTAATAATGTGTAAATTACTATACTGTGTATTTTCTCCATTAAAATATAAAGAAGTCTGGCCGCTGTTTAATGATTGTACACGTATAATTACACCATAGCGAACAATTACCGCTATACCATCCAGTCTGAAAATCATCCCTTAAATTATTGAGTGTGCCTGGTTTTTATTCCTGTGATATTTATCGCAGGGAATAATTATATGCTTAAAGGAGTAGATAACACCCACCATTCTTTACACATAAAACTACACAAAATGCAACTAACAACAAGATTTTTATTCAATCCCACATTACAGCTACTTAAACCTTTAGAAATTACACACAAATAGTTACATAAAAATACATTTTTTAAATAAAAATCGGATCCAGGTCAAAGAAAACGAGGTACGACGAAACCTCTGTCGGTAAACATTGATTTCCTTAATATGGAACGATTTTTATTACGTAATTATATCCGATTTCTGCCCTTGACTGCGGTCAAGGAATTAAGCTTATGCAATAATACTTAAGATTAATTAAAATTAACTGCCCGCTGTTACACATCTGCGGGCAACAATCGGCCAGGAATACAAATTAAAAAAATAAATAAATTAGGAAACGTTTACTTATATTAAACTACGCAGACCCAACATACGTTGTCCTATCTTATATCATCATCCTCATCATTACAACCAATAGAAGTCCACAGCTGGACATAGACCTGCCCAAGGAAAGGGGGAATTTTGCCCATAATTGCCGCGCTAGGCAAGCGTGTTGACAAACGCAGAGCGCAGCTTTCGTAATGGGGATGATGCTGCCCATTCTCACCCAGGTTTGAGCTACACTATCCCGGATATACCGCAATCTGTCGGTTCTGGTGCCTTAGTTGCCTTTTACGGTACCTGGTACTATTTTATTCTACCGGTACCTTAAGGCAAGTCTATCTTATGTGAAAATAAAAAAAAATTACGAATACAAATTGAGATAGCATGATATGTTATTTTGATATATATAAATTAAATTGGTTGACTGTTTATTGATCTTTTTTAGATGAGACATTCTGACACCAAATCCAATGACCCCAGAAATAAAAGTACGACTGTCCAAACAATAAATTAAACTTATTTTGTTTAATTGAATATAATTAACAAGTACTCGTATTACTGTACAGAGTTTAAATATTTCACTTGAGAAAAAACATTGTGCATTTACGTTTATTTTTTATTATAGATATAATTTTGGATAAAATTGAAATTGAATGAAATGAATACTCGCTCATGGATTCATATCGATGTTGTTTCATTTCGCCCCCGCTCCATTATATCTCGATTACTGTGATTATCGATTCTTTTGTTCCTGTTGGCGTACATCCAGTAATTGATTGTAAATGAACGAAATTAATGGAAAGGAATTAAAAGTAATTGACTTTGTCCAAATCGTAATAATATATATGAATAAGAGACTAAAATATTATATACTTATTATGTAATCTAATAGAAAGAGAATCGAAACTAGAAATGATAAAGAGACCTGGGTTAGGCAGTGGGACTACTACCTGCGATGACATATCCCAAAATGTTGTGCACATTAGCACCTAAGAATTAGATGCGTTTAGATTGTTTTTAAAATTGCGTAAAACAATAATATTAATACAATAAATAAGTGTCTTTGTCATGTGTTAATTGCGTATTTAATTAGTTATTGACATTGGTTATTTAAGAAGTAAAAGCAATTTTAAAATATCGGGTTAAAATAGTTTCTTTTCGCAAGTAAGTGAATGCCTTAGAAAGGTCAAGTCATGTCTGATTCAAACAGACGTAGGTCCGATAGTCTGTCGCAACTACGACCTTCGCTGTATAATGGGAATCTACGGAAACGCAACTTAATCACAGCCTGCTGATTATTATCACGGCATGAGCTTTAAATGGTTCAAGGGGATGTCTATTGATTTTGCTAATTGCCAGTAAAGAAGTGCATTCAAATTTGTAAAGGACATGAGGTGACCTCCACTTACTGTTATTACGTAATTAGCCAAAAACGTGATATGAGTAGAAGTACATTTTGTCGAAATATAAGGAAAATATAAGGAACCCACTAAATTTTGTTTTGATCATGTTTTACAAAGTAGTGACTTGTCTTTACTCGTAACATATTTGTACTTTGTAGTATAATACAAATTTATTTGGTAGTATAATTTTCTAGTACTATCGTATAGTAGAAGATAGAAGTTCGCCGAAGTTCTTAACAAACGTACGTTAGGAATTAAGCGTTTATACCCGCGCCCTCAGAAGGCTTCAGTTTCTGTGGAGAACTTTTCTCATTAGACCGCGTCTTTAAAGTGCACAGTATCGTAGTAACATGTCAGAACTATTTTTATGTCTTCTAAGAAGGATTTTAAGATTTCAACTTCAATGTAAAGAAATCATGTAGGATAAATAAGAAACTTCTGTTTGTATAAATCTGAGTACAAGTTTAAGACAAGTTTTTTTTAAAACACCGATCCTGTGTTTTGGGAGAGGTCGTACCATTTATTTTTATTAAGGCATTAATTGAAGTAATATTGGACGCAAAATAAAAGTGCTACGAGTAATTCGATAAATTTCAGGTCGATTGATCTACGTCGTCCATTTTGTATCTTTGTATTAGCTTTGACCATTCGTCATTTTATTTTACTAAACTAATATTCCGTATCATAATACTATGTTTTTACATCAAAGTAGATAGATGAATACTTTTATTTAGCCTTGTGATCAGATAAAGATTATTTGTTTTATTATTGTTAGTACTGGTATAGATATATTTCAGCAAGTGATTGCTCAAATTCTGAAATTATTATTATAAAGAATTATTGTGGATATCCTGTTCACCAGAATGTGAACTTATGTTTGTTATTGTTTATTCTCTTTTATAAAACATCCTTAAGCCATTTGAAGGAACTGGAAAACTGGTAATGCATATCTGGAGTTAATTTTTATAATTGCTATACTATGCATATATATATATAGTAAATAAAGTACTTATGAAGGCACATAGGAGAGGTTGATATCTACAACAAATTATAGTGATATGCTGCAGCTGCAAAGAAGTCATCTGAAAATGTTTCGCAATCCGTCACATGAATATGTCGACAGGAGTTTGAAGAGAATGTCCCGATATGTTATACTTGCTTATACTTTTAGCTAGTAATAAACTCATATATTTCTACTGTGAAATTTTACGCTTATAAGATTTCTAAGGAAGGCATTTACATATTATTTTTTTTGTATGGCTGAAATAGTGAGCAAGTTTAGCCAAATATTCGATTATAATACCTATAATACCCGATGTTAAAAGCATTTGGTCTTTTCATTAAATTATTTTAACATGTTTACAGATATGGTCTTCTCGGTACAGCAATGGCGCTTCGAGGTGCAATTTTGGTTACATGGTTAAAGACATATCTATAATCTATAATATTCCGAAACATATTTATACTCTCACACTCCTTTATGTTGTTAGGCAGCTCATTGAACAGCTGTGCTCCTCTAAACAGTACAGTCTTTTTTTGATAGAGAGTTCTGGTGCTGATAGTTGCACTTTATTATTAGTTCGGCGATTGTGGGTATTGTCTTTTATAAACAGTCTTATATTACATTTGACCGAATTTGTAACTAATTTTTTAACTAATATGCATGTATTGAACTTTTATAATTGAGATTATTTTTTTTAGTTTTTTCATATATATGAATAGTTGGTGTGTGGAAGGGATATTGAAATAAGGCTTTAATGACTTTCTTTTTAGATCTCTGCAATAGATTAAGGTTTGTGGATGCAGCTGAGCCCTAAATCTCAATAAGATAGTTTAAGTGTGATTTCACCAAGGCATTATACAAAGTTATTTTAACTTTTCGGTGTATACAGTGTGCTATTTTACGAAAAACTCCTACCAAAGATGTTAATTTTCCCCTTACATGGTTAATGTGCGACGTACAGGTATTTCTCCCGACTGGATTGTTTAATCAGTTCACTTTTTATTGTTAGTGGAACAAAATCATGAATAACTTCATTTTTCGCCGATAAAATCATGTAGGATATTTGGGAAGTATATAAAGATTCTTACCCCATAACTATCCGTTTATAAAATCACTGGGGCGGACCACTTTGAAGGGTAATTTTGTGATTGGCATCTCTCTCGGAGGTCTCTTATTGAAAACCGCACATATACGCGTTTGCGATATACGCCGGAAACTGATAAATGGCATGGTTGGGATGTGTGGCTATTGTGGTTTTAGGAAATTAATATCGAAGTTTGGCCACATTGAATTTGTATCGAGTTTGGGGTTAAGTCTCTCCCTCTTTATATCCTATATAATGTTAGATGGCTTTTGTGACGTCATTGGCCGTACTTTAGGAGCACCTGTTTCTAACTGCAGATGATTTACTGTCATCAAAGAAAAGAGTGTACACATTGTCACGTGAGGAGTACCTTTTATACCGAGGGCTAAGACTTTAAAGAACTTATGCCTAGCTTACTTAGCATATGAGATCCATCTAATATATCTCAGTGCTTTAAACTTACTTACTTTTGGTTAAAAGTCTTACAAGTGATGACTTTGGGCATTAAAACCTAATTTGGTTTTATGTGTCAAATGAAAACAACTCAAAAAACTATAGTGTGGACACTTTTCGGAGTCTCTGCTTGATCAAATCAGGAATGAGGGGATCCGAAGAGGATAAACCTCTGAGCTGATTGGCAATTGAAAGTGGCAGAAGGATTATATATAGCGCGTGAAAATGATAGCGGTTGGGGTTTGAGAATAATCAAGTTGGACCGACGATCTGATCAAAATCGCAGAATCTTGCGCTCAAACAGGAACGTAAAAGGTTTGTATGACTTAATATCACGTTAGCTGATGCTGATTGTGTCGTTAGTTAGCCCTTTGATGAAACGCGAATGAACCGGATCAAGGGTATCGAAGTTTAAACAGACCTCCGTGGGTAAGTTAACTAACAAATGTATTCAATTTGTATTTACAATACGGGTAATTCGGTGATATTCGTCGGCGCAATTTCCTGCTAAAATACTACCATGTACTACGATGGAACCCTAATAATCTTGGGGATTTTGAGCGCGATTATCCTGAACTCCGGGGCGAGTACTAAAAGGGTCTGGCTTTTACCTACTTTATAATAAACTGTAAAATGTACGTTCGTTGTTATAATGCCAGACATATTAGTGAAAGTGTTTAATAACGGGGTAAACGAGTGTATTTTTAGTAAAAATATAGGTGACATTTTTATTAGACTAAACGTTGGGTTTTATAATATTAATCATTAAGCTTTTGCTATTTAGTTACCGAAACACCAAAGCCTTCATTTCGTCTGAGTTTAGATTAGTCTTGAAGACTATTAAATGGCGCTAGAGTTAGATAGGGTTGGCAGTAGAACTTTCAGTTACATTATTGAATTATTTCATTAGACAAAGGGTGAAAAGGTCATATCAGACCATAACCACGCCGCAGAATACTACTAGGTCTTGTCAATGTGCTTGACCAAACACTATTTGTTGGTTGTCTACTAAAAGATAAACTGGAGCGTAATTCAGCAATACCGTTTGTAATGGTCTGGTAAACTCGATTTGTCAGTGCTTTCATTACAAACTGGTGAAAAAATTCTAAAGGGGTAATTTTTATTGTTGTGTATCATGGATTGTTAAGTTAAATAACGGTTATGCTGGGAGCATTATAATAATAATTTGTGGTTCATGGAAAATGTATCTAGAAATATTCGAGGATTGCCATAGTTATTATCGCAACTACTAGTTTTTCAGAGACCTGTTTATTTTTTTACACCGACCCAAGAGGTACTTTACTTTTATAGCAAAATCACGTGCAAGACATAGGAGCAATAGATGCAGTTGAAAGTAATTAAATTAAGCGACAAAATAATATATCTCAAGAAGGAATTAAAGTACGTGGGTGATGTACTTGGAAAGAACAAACACATTTGGATTGAAAGAAAGCAACTAGATAGAAAAACTCCGTAACCGCAACTAGATATATAAAATAATATAATCTGGTAAACGTTGTCTCGCTTGACATAATTAATTATTATAATTACTAGTCAATAAGTCCATATATAGTCTATAACTATTAATAAGAAAAATGTATGTACTTATTTTGAACCGAAGCATTTATTTTTTCAATTGTTAATCGCGACAACTGTCAAACGATTGACAGTTATGTCGATTACGCAATAAGGTTAACCACAGAAAAGTTGATGATGATTTTGTTTACTTTTCTTGCTTGCTACATGAATACCGTTCACCCACAGCCCTAGTCGAAACTCATAAGTAATTTATATTCCGATCCATGCTTGTGGCACTCTGTTGCTCTCTATACAACAATGGCTGCTGATTTTATATGGCACCTCTCTACGAAGAACCCTTTTAAAACAACCGTCTCATTGAGCATAAATTATGAAGGGAATGATAATGCGGACCTAAAGTTAGAAGAGATTAAAAATATTATTACGCTGTAGGTTTAATCGCTTAAATGATATTATGTTTGTGTTGTCTGTGCATGCTTAATGCGAGCGTTATTTAAATGCACACGTAATTAAACGGACTACACGACACCTTCACTCATTCATAACCGGATTTACTTTTTAAAACGGGTTGCGGCTTTTCTTATGTGTTCAATGATTTTACGTGCCAGAGTTAATGCTTAAATATTTTCAAGTTTTTAACGCAAAATATTGTATTCTGCTCCGATTGGCCGTAAACTGAATATCAAGTTTAACATCCAATGATTATTTAATTCGATGAAATCATAACAACAGTCATCAGAGTTGTGCTGCAATTTGTGAAATGTTGATCCAGTTTGTGCATTTATAATATGCCCTTTATTTGCTTCAGGTGTTATTATTATTATAAATGCGAAAGTTTGGTTTTGCAAATAGTATGGCGCAGATAATAGCGATCCTGTGCGCCAAGGTTCGTGGATTCGATCCCTACACAGGAAAACATTTATATAATAAATATTCGTATTTCTCCTATGTCTGGGTGTTAAACATGTATTTTAGTATTATTTTTGTGATTCTTTTGTTGCTATTGTCCGTCACATTTTACATAGAGGTCTAAGCGACTTAATTCGGAGTAAGATTTATGGATCTAATATTATTAAAAAACATATAAATCTCACGTAAGGCGAACTTACGCACAGAAGAGTTCTAGATAAAATTTGGCAGGTGGTTTAATTATAGATTGGCGTAGGTTACCTACTTTTTGAAAATAAATGGTAATTTTAGAAAAAATAACTAATGTAACTTACAGGTTTCAGTACTACGTAATACTCATTTTATTAAAAGATAACGAAGTCTGAACGAAAAAATACAGGCCTGATTTTAAAAATCTGTCTCAGTTATGAAGACACATTATTCATTAATACCGTTTCCTAAACATCGCCACAGGACTGTAAGCCGCATGAATACTGGTAATGTCCATAAATTAGTGTCTTACCGAAAGGTTTTACCAGTTAGATTGACAACAAATTTTCTAGGGTCCGCACAAGGACAATTTACAGAGTCTTGTAACACGATGATCATTGTAGTGTGCGTGTTCACGCCAATAACACATTTCCCATCGTTATCTTTTCATTATTTGTCGATCGGATTATGTAAACAACTAACCTTTTATGAACAAATTATCAGGGTCAAATATCGCAATAGTGTCTTCCATCGTATTAACGAGTCGAATACTCCCATTCACACAGATCAAACACATATTACATGCCTACTTGACCTTGTCAGTATTGACCTCACACTATAGTCCATCATTCGCCAACAAATCCATACCATGCATGTAAGTTACGTGGTTATGACATTATAATTGTTTATTAATTAAATGCCGTCGCAATTATTCGGACTCTTATCCGCTTGAACGTTAAGACGGTATGATTGTAGGTTTTCAAAAGATCTGCGTTTATTTGGATGTTGCGTTATTAGAAAGCCTATTTAAATACAGTGGTGTATATGAGATCATAGAATGAAACGGATGAATCCTATAGTGCTTCTAAGAACACAAATTAACAAGAGTTAGTGTTAGATAGTAAACTGCAGTATTTTTTTAAATTATGCTTATGTGTAATATCTTACGTGTATCTAAATGTATTTACTGAGTGTATTAAAACAAAATTATCTCAAAATTTTATGCCAGACTAATAATGAACCATGATTTTGTCGATGGGAAAATAGTGGACTATATAGACTTCGAATACTTTTAAGAGAATTATTATTTTATAAGGCAATCTACTGTTACTGCAACATTTAGAAAGGATAGATAAAAAAGTGATAACAAAAATAGTGTTACAATAATCTGAAAGACCCGATGGCGCAAATTGTAGTGATCCTATCTTATACGCTAGGGGTTGTGGGTTCGATCCCCACCCAGGAAAAATATTTATATGATGATATTTGTGTTTGTTCTGTCATTGGGTGTTTGTAAACATGTATTTAAGTATTGTATCTGTGATTATTCTGTAGTCTGATGTCTGATGACATCAGACGCACTTGTGTGCATTAAGCGACTTATAATAGAGTCAAGTCAATTTATAAGAGGTTGTGTAAATGTTAAAATATGAATTAATTCGAGTATTTCACAAAAAAAAAATTAAATCATTGTTAATATTTTTTGATATTAAGTCGTTCACTACTCATAACAAAACTACTTTGTTTTAATAATCAAAATGGTGACCGTAAAAATAAAGATGTTTATCAATCCTGAGAGCGATTGCCGCAAGTAAAGCGAAACATCGGCGAAATAAAGTAAAGAGATAAATGAAACGCATTCGGAATCCGTTAAAAAGTAGTAAAACTATAAGTAATGAATGATCTCAGAACGGTATTGTGGTATAAATTTAATTCGAAACGAAATTAAAGACGGAACCGATTCAAATAACAAATTCAGTAGAATTAAGCTAAAAAATGTAATAAGTACGTATCATACTACCTACGTAAAGATAATTCTGTAGTATTGGAATTGCGAAAACACCATTAAACTGGTCGAACCAATTCAGAATATGTATTGCAGGGCATTAATTATTCTCAAACAAAGTAAACTTTTGTCCCCCCTGACCCCGAATCGTACAATAGAGATATTGTACGATTGGGGGAATTATGTGACGCGGTGAGCCTAAGATTCGGAAACTTCTTCAACTTAGCTGGAAATTGTGGACCTTTTTTATGGATGATAACAATAATTAAATAAGTTTGGGTTTTCAATTGAAGATAAGTTTGCGTTGGTATAAAAAATTGTGTTTAACCAAGGATATAATTGAAAAGAGTCGAATTAAATACACATTTACTGTTTCATTAATGTCATTCGAATTACAGCTCCAGGTCAACCGACTGGTATTAACCAAATTTAGCTAGTGCAAAACTTAAACCTTTGGTTCCGGAATCATCAAAGGACTTGAACCTTCCAGAATATTAAAAGTGAAGTCTATGTGGAAAAACTAGTTTACTATAACAATAGAATAACGTTGAAGTATTATTCTGTATTTTTATTATGTTAAGCTTTGATATGTAGTATACGCTTTGAAAGCCAAACAAATTCTTAGAAGATGATCAACCTGGTATTTTGCTGTGTTTTTGTGGTAGCAGGTCAGACCGCTAATAAAAGCAAGTAGAAATTAGTTGAAAAAGTGTTACATACATTAAAACAAAACTCAACGTAATCACCAATGGATTATAAAGAAATTATCATTTTCACTCGCTTCTAATTTGTTAGAATTACCTGTAATTATTTCTTAAGTGTACAAACTGTAGGCAAGCTGAGGTTAAATCGTTATATTCGGATATCCAATTGTCAAGAAAATGAGGCGTTTTAAGAATTTCCCTTAACTTTTTTATACGCAGTACCAAGAATTTACACTAGGTTTCAGTATTTTTATTTTAGAAGTGGTGGTGGAGAACATTGGTGGCAAAATCCCATGCATTGTTTTGGGTCTCAATAAATAATATACCTTTAATAGAAACCAGAAATAAAGAAAATAGCTCCTACAAGCACACTCAACACGAATCATATTTTTGTGCGTGCCTTGACATGTACGTGTCCTCAAATACTTCTAAGTTAGTGAACTTTTACATATTTATCTCAAGTGCCTGATCCTACGACTCTAGGGTTTTGAGTTGTCTCTTATGACTCTAATTTCCAATGTATTTACCGTAACGTAAGAGGTAGACTTCTTACAATGGTTGTCTGCATTGGCACCTCACTTTTACCTATTTTAACTGCTGTATTCAGATTTGAAGGGTGAGAGAGCCAGTGAAATTTCTGGGTAAATGTGACATTGTAGCTTCAGTTCACAAGGTTGGCATGCTAGTGATATCTTTAAGGCGTCACGGGTGTCTGTAGGGTCATGTTTATCATCAAGCAAACCATATGCTGATTTGCAGACTTTATCATAAAAATATAACTTACTTAATAAATTGGTTATAACCAATCATTTACTACTTGGCGGTAGGAATAGGTGAGAGTGAAAGGGCAATGCAGACGGCTATTGTAAGTCTACTTCTAGAAAATAATATAATATAGTAATATAAAATGGACATATAAATAATATCAATATTAACATAAAACGGTCTAAAAGGTAAAAACAAGTGAGAATGAACTAGTTAGTTCATCATATGTAAAAGAATCTTGATGTAGATAAAATTATATCGAGCTCGTAATGATTTTTCATTATAAACATTATTACGTCTATTGAAACGCATTCTCAGTAACCAGCCAAAGTCAAAGTCACGGATGCCAGATAATCTATCAAAGAAATTAAAAGTAATTCCTATTTGATATGACTTGCATGTTCACATGCCATGTCTAAATTGTTGTCTAATAATAAAGTGAGCTCCGACTTCAACTTCTTGGATAATTCCTTGCAGGCATTAGTAATTTAGTAGACCGTCGGCACACTATGCCTGATATAGTTTGCTCGCGACCCCACATTTCTAAAGGTCTTAGTAAATCAGCCTTGTAATAGTTGTAAAGTCTAAGACTTATTTCTTATTCTAAACCGATATTCGACTTCGTAGATAACGTAGTTAGTTTCATGCAATATGCCAACTATAAAATTCTCATGTGAATGTAATTTTACACTTAATATGATTTAAACTTTAATTAAAAGACTACTAAATCCAAGAGGAGTTTGCTATGTTTTGTGCATATCAAACGCTTCTGAAGACCTTTCGAGGTATCTTCTAAGGCGTAATAATTCCTTTGAACACGCGGTGAGAGTAAATCGTTTTAAAAGTCCAAGACTACTCAAGCACAAATTATGGATGCCTTTAAGTTAATGACATTTCCGATGTTATATTAACTGGCTTATAAATAAATATGTATTTGCAGGTTCCACATAAGTAACACGAAAGATTTAAGGTAAACAATATCTCAATTTTTATGATAGTCGGTAAATTGTTCTCTTGTTTTGTTAACGCCAGATACTAATTGGAATGTACACGGATGTAATATTGTGTCATATAGTAGCTTGTGCCGAATGGTCCCGGTAAGAATTGTACCTCCCTCTGTACCAGATGTCGTAAGAGGTGACTGAGGTACTGGAAACGACAGATGGCTTTAATACTACAGGGTGAGGCTGGACAGCAGCATCCTCGTTGCGAAGTTGCGCTCTGCGATTACTACCACGCCTGCCCTGTGCGGCAATCACGGGCAAAGAACCTCCTTTTTTAGAGGGCCCTATGTCCAGTAGTGAACTTGCCAACCAATAGCTGATAAAATGATGATGGTGATGAATAAACAATAATACAAATTTCAAAAAAGTTCTTTAGCATTTAACAATTTTGTTACTCATCTGAGTGTTGTGCAATTAGAAATAGTGTAATTACATAAATATACAGAGACTCTCTGACTTCTTGTAATGCGATCGTCATACATGCGTAGTTCAACCGTCTCGTGTGACATCATTATATAATTACTGTATAATTTATATATGTATATTAAATCATGAGGGTACATTTCTGCTAGATTATGTATTTTGTTACATTATTAATATTTAATTTATTGAAAATAAATATGTCAATACATTTATGATTAGGTTTATGAGTAAGAACTATTGGGGATTGTTTAGAAAAAGTTAGAAGTTGGATATTAAAGAACTTCTTACTTATAAATAATTAATTCTGTTTTTTGATTTATATGCAATATTAGAATATGATATAAACTATATTTAAATATACAAACATAATTGTTAATACTTCTGCTGAGTCAATTTTCATTATTACGGCTTTAAAATGTAGTGTAAAGAAATATACAACTATGTTATTTTTCGTCGTAACGTAACGAGTCGTAACGACTTTCGGAGTAATCGTCATTCTCGGACATAAAAATGTAAAAGTAAAATAAACCACATCATAATTCTGTTAAAACATGGTATTATTCAGTAGTGAACGCATTAACGTGAGAAAATAACTTTGTAGAGCTTTTACTATTTATAAAAATATTGTCTTAAGTCTTAATAGGAAAGAAAAGAACATAAATTTTAATAAATTAACTTAATTAGATAAAACCAGTTATTAAGTTTATCGTTATCACGTTGAGTCTTGTAAAATAAAATTAAAAGGGGAGGAACAGAGCAGTAGGTGAAAAAAATACTTTGACTGAATACCGTAAAAATGTTTACTGTTTCAATAAATATAATTTTAGTAAATATAGCCCGATTAGCCAATTAGATTTGTCACACTGGGCGAGCGAGGGTCGCACAGCGTAGTTTCACTGGGTTGCTGCTTCCCATACTCGCCCTGTGCGTTTGAGCTACCCTGTTTCAGACGGGAATACTACCATTAGTCGCTTCTTACGACCACTAGGTGTCGGGAAGGTACTAGTTTTCTCTGCCGGTAAATGTGAAGTTCGTTCCATTAGGGATAATCGCTATATATTGTATGCCGAGAGCGCCGTTGGCTCGGACAGTTTGTAACCTTAGTAAAGGCCGATAGTGAAACTTGATTTTATGAAGTAAAAACAGATGGTGGCGTGTGTATCTTACAAGTTGACTATCTTTACTTAAGCCAATAAATAGTGTTTAAGCTCTTTCACAAGCGATAAAACTTTCATAAGCACAAACAGTTAAATTGATGTTGTTTTATAGTCGTGTATATATATTCATATCTACAGATCAAATGCAGTATATAACTATATTTTTAAGGATTATAGGTATTATGACCCTTAAAGTTTTGTGTTAATTTATAATGTGCATATTGAATAAGTGTAAACTAATATTGCAGTATTATCCAATTGCAGATGGATAGACAATAAATATTTGAAAAATACATTGCTATTATAATCAACTCACACCAATTGTATGTTTTCATCGAATACGTTATTAAATTTTTTTCTCTCTGGAATAATTCCGTATTTCGTTTAAATTTAGAGAGTATATATATAAGTGATATAAACGCCTCCCTGTTCCGAATTGCTCTCAAATTCTGTTATACCCAATTTTAAGTTACTATTTGAACAATTTAGGTAAGTAAATGTCTTTCAATTTGATAGAGGCACACAACTGAAACTCAATATTATCGGACGGCCCGGTCTGATTTACACTGAGCCCTCAGTTCAAATAATCTCAGTTAAATTACTTTTTGGCGCAATCGATCAGCATTAAAATACCTTTACGTGTTATATTAGTAGGTACGGTGGATTCCAAATCATAATTGATGGATCAGAGTAATCAAAATGTAATACCATATTGTATTTCAAGGGCGTTCCCTTTAAAATACTATTCTACCTATTTTATGCGATCACACTATCAATTATAATACAGAATATTACACTAGTAAATATAATTTAGTAATTCTAGGTTTTAAATAAACCTAAAAGCGCACAATATGCAATATATTGTATACGCTAATACGGTATAAGAAGATTTTAGGCGATCATTTTAGAAAGGAAGAACATTTTTTATTGAGCAAAAATATTTTGGCACACGTCATTTTATTTATTAAGAGTTATATTGCCAGACAATTTTGGACTCTCGTGCGCACGTCTTCACACCCGGGCGCTGCTCATAAGAGTAGTGGTCACTAAGGCCAGGTATCGAATGCGCCGCGGTAGACCTCGACGAAAAGAAAGGACTGTAGACTCGTTAAATAATGACGATAGTTGCACGTTACCAAGTGAAATGTCCGTAGGGTTGGAGTGTTCTGACGAGATGAGCAGCCTGGTATTTAAGAGCGGGTCGCGTGGCGAATGTCATCAGTCAACCCAAGCTCACAGTCATAGGAACATCTCCAAAAATTGGAATTTGTTCCAGAAGTTACAGCTTACTTACTACTAAGTTTCCGATACAGTAGCCGACGCGCCTATACACAATATGCGTGCATTTGTGGTAAGTTGCTAGCGTATCAGAATTATTATTCTCAATTATTATTTGGCCGTACCAATATAAATTAATAAATTGAAGACAAAAAAATATATTAATTTACTGATTTTTGATTGATATAAATATATTCCTGGGGGCCAAGTAGTAATTGAATTTTGAATTATATTGGTGATAGTTGAGCTATATTGTGAAAAGTGAAACAAGTGGATATCAAAGTGCTCCCGACCCAGGAAAATTTTAAATGTTTATTTAGGGGAAATGTGGAAATTAATTTAATTTAATTTAGATCTTAACTTGAAAAAAGGGCAATTAATAAGTCTATTTGACTTATCTGTTTGTACTTTCTTATTAAAACGGGTTCAGAAACTTCTATAAATATTAAAAAAAAAATCATAATGAGGAAACCGTTATATTTACAGTTACAGTAATAACGGTTCAAAGTGAGATATTTTTAATAATTAGGACAAAGAGAATTCGTTTGTTCAAGTTTAACCAACTTATCAAGTTTCATGGTACGTGACTAAATTACCATATATTTCTATAAATGCAAAATTTGTGCTAAAAGCAAACCCCGATTATGTGGACGGTGAGTCTTTCTTAAGTCTAAAAGAGCACTCGATCGTTATTCACGAGGAGTGCCATTCTCGTTTCACCGCGTTTCCATTTCCACACATCGCCACTGTTCGGTTCGGCGATAAAAGTAACCAGACCATCTGTATTCTGAGTAACGAGCCACCAATTGAAATTCCAAATAACCCTCCCTGTTGCATAATACCAATTATTTCAACTTGTTTACGACAACCACTCACATGCATTACGTCACACCGCCGATTGTGTAGATATGATCTCCTTGCTAAGTCACTTTCATCTCTGTTACAATTATTGCAAAATATAACGATCTTCAGACATATTTGTTTTTATTTGACATGCTTAGCGAATATAATGCTGCGACTTGTTACTGCCAACTTTTAATCTTAGCTGTGCTTGTTAATTGTTAATTATGCTACATATTTTGCCAACTTGGAGATCTTTCACTAATTGTTCAATGCGGTTTGGTAGTGCAGTGTTATGTTAACTACTATTTTGTGTTTTAGGTATACATTCTAATTTTATTCAAACTAATTAACTATAGTGATAAATGTATAACGGTTTCGGATTATCAGCAGATGTCCAGTGTATATATTATACTTGTAGATACAAACTGAATTGTAATATAGATCGGATTAACAGAACCGTGAGGTGCGGCGTAATCCCGGCATTTATCGAAGTTTGTCGTATTCAGTCAACATTATCAACGTCCACCATAATCTAACTATAATTCAATTAAGATATTGAATTTGTGTATAAATATCTAGTCAATAACGGTTGTTTCTGTTCTTTTCAGGTACTCGCCTGCGTGGCGCTGGCTTACGGCCGCCCCGAACCCCCAGTGGGCTACAGCTACTCTGCCCCTACCTCGAGATACACCGCCCCATCTGGCAGCTATGGTGCCCCATCTCTTGGAGGACACAGAACCGTTTCTGTAGGTGGACATTCTGGTGGAATTTCCCTCGGACATTCGGGCGGTGGAATCTCGCTCGGAGGCGGCCATTCCTCTGCTGGACTTTCGTTTGGAGGTGGACACTCATCGGGTGGAATTTCCCTTGGCGGTGGACACTCATCTGGCGGACTTAGCCTCGGTGGTGGTGCCAGCAGCGGACTGAGCTTCGGTGGTGAATCTTCATTCAGCGGTGGATACGCCGGTGGCTACTCTGGTGCTCCTCTTGTACAAAAGCACATCTACGTTCACGTTCCCCCACCAGAACCCGTTGAGCAGAGGATTCCTCATATTCCTGCCGTAGCTCCTCCTCAGAAGCACTACAAGATTATCTTCATCAAGGCCCCGACTCCCCCTACCCCCACCGCACCCATCATCCCCGTACAGCCCCAGAACGAAGAGAAAACCCTTGTCTATGTGCTGGTCAAGAAGCCCGAAGAGCAACCCGATATCATCATCCCTACACCCGCTCCCACTCAGCCTTCCAAACCAGAAGTATACTTCATCAAGTACCAGACCCAGAAGGAATCTGGTGGTGCTATCGGCGGTGGTGCTATTGGCGGTGGTGCTATCGGTGGCGGCGCCATCGGTGGTGGTGACCTGGGCGGTCTCGCTTTAGGCGGTGGCTCTGGAATCGGTGGCGGCGCTGGCATTGGAGGTGGAGCAGGCGGTCACGGAGGCGATGACATCGGTGCTGACTTCGGAGCCAGTGGTGGTGACGAAAGCGGCTCTGATGCCGGAGCAGGACACGGAGGTGCTACCAGCTCTCAGTATGGCCCTCCCGGTCACGTTGCTGGCCCTCTCCACTAAATTATAAAATCCTAAGCATAGGTGGAAGGGACAGTGTAACTTATTACCGAGCGTGTCAATGATCAGTATTCGCACTTTCACCCTAAACTTAAGTAATTCCTGCCACCTACGCCCGCGCGGGGTTGAACTCATTGTAAATAGTCATGCCAAGTGTTCGCCTGTGTGCTGTTTACGCCCGTCATCGTTCATCATTCGCTCATCTCAACTTGTTATTAGTGCACAAGTGTTAACTTTATCCTAAAGGAGGTGATTTACAGCTACTGTTACGTTATGTATAGCTTTTTATTTTTATAATAAAATCAGATTTGATGCTGAATATATATTTTATTGGGGATTGTGCGGTTGCGTCATGTCCGAAAGTGGTCGTGAAAGGTTACCTAGCCGTGGCCGCCGGTAGCGATCTCCTTTCTCGGAGCAGGCGATTAGCTTCGATATAAAATTGAAATTGTGAACAATCGGATTGGATACATGAGAGTTACGTAAGGCGGTGTAATGACGAAGTCTGGGCGACCCGAACGAGTGGCTGAGCCGGTTTTACGATCTTGGCCACCGATCCGCTCTCGTTGATGACCGCTACGTCGTAATGGATCATAGGTGTAATTACACTTTCATATAATTTACAAGACGGTTGGATTGCATAAAACTATTAGATTCTTCACTTTATTCGATCATTAATTGTTTTATAGATTTAGATATCCCACAGTGTTTCGTAATTAGACAGAATTAATGTCAGTACTGAATTCATATATTCTAAATATTTTGTTACATAAATTGTTCTTATTCAATCATCTTGATAGATTGTTTTAAGGATGTTTGAGTGCGTTCGCAAATGTTGTCAAATAGCTTTTGTAGTTGGTTCATCATCACATCAGCCATTGGAAGTCCACGCTGGGCATAGATCTCCCATATATCTCTCCAGCATAACAAAAATAGGGCGTAGCTTCGCAACGAGGATGCTGCTGCCCACCCCCGCCCCGTGCATTTGAGCTACATAGTTACGGATGGATATACCGCTATCTGTCGGTTCTGGTATCTTAGTCGTATCTTACAACACCTTGTACAGGGAGAGGTACTATTCTACTCTGCCAGTAGCACACGGCAACGTGTAGTTGGTTGGTAGTGGGCAAATGTGATTTTCTGTGGCGAGCAACTGACGAAGTGGTCGTTGTTTCAAACAATGTTACACAAATGTTTTGTCCCGAAAGAATATTCCTAAATCGCATGAGATACATAAACTGGTAACAATACCGAACAACGTTTATAAAATATATTTTTGACTTCTACTTTGGGGATCCTTGAGTGCTTAAGGCAAGTTTTTTTAGAAACATTTCTTGAAATAAGCATACGGTCCGCGTGATACTAATCCCCAACGCAGCCTGTAGTTGCTCGTAATATCACTAGGATATCATTAGCGCATTACCAACCTTGTGACTTAAACATATTATGTCAAATTACCATTATTAATTTTACTATATCTCTTAGTTTTCCAAACACTAGATAATAGCAAAGCCTACACTGGTGTACATATATAGAAATAGGAGAGAGTGAGGTACCAACGAAGACGACCTAAGTAACAGGTCTAATTCTAATAAGTTTACTGCTGTACTATCAAGAGAGTACCTCGATTTCTGCAGCAGTTGATCTAGGAATATCAAACGGATTCTTAAATAAAACTTGAGAACCCCAAAAAAATTTTTCGCAAGATATTCTGACGTCGGTGTTTCCTTGATGTCGTAGCGAAGTGCACACTAGTAGTGAGAGAGAACTTTGGTAAAGAAAACAAATAAACAATCTCAATAAACAAACATAAACAAGAGTAAAATAGAACAAACACGCCTCCACTTTGTTTTTATGTTGGTACCACCCCTAATATTGCCAAGGTCGTTGTCTACAAGTATCAGGGTAGAATAGGTAGAGTCAACAAAATACGAACAGTGGCCTCAACTTTGTCCTCATAATTTTGTTCTATTATACTTCAAAATTTAATTGGCATTTCATATGTACTGCGCTTCTTCTAATTCTATTTCTTTAATAGAAGTAGCCTCATTTACTTTATAGTTCTGTTTTTTGCCGGAGAAAGTTCCGTTAAAATTTGTCTGTGTTTATACAGAACCACTATAAAAATAGCATGTCAAAATATAATATGGTTTTGTTATAGTTATCGTAAAGTATTTAGTAAATGGTCGTGCAAGTCATGTTTTAGCTCTTGCTGGCTTCATCAGACATAAATCTAGCACCTCCACTGGCAGAGATAAGTTATATTGTCCACGTATGAGTAAGAAAGTAGTCTATATATAGCACTAAAAACTTGGTAGGTACTCTTACTTATACCGAACGTTCATCATTTAGTAAATATCACGCTGGACTAGCGTGGTGGCCAGCGTCGTCAGCGTGGACGTCAAGAGAGCGCAGCTTCTCAATATGAACTCTGCTCACCCACCCCTGTATGTATCCCTGCATTGTGTTTATGTCTACTCGTCGTTAGGATGACCGAATATTCTAAACAATTCTTAAATACTCACAATGTGGGAAAATTTACAAATAATTTCATGACATGACATACCTTTTGGTCAGGTAACTTCAGTTAAATCCAGTTTTGTGTAATATGAGAGAGATTGGTCAGTGTTCATAGTTTTATACTATATCCATGCAATTATTAAAGACCAGAATGTTGCATGATCTACGTTTAATTTATCTATGGCATATCTGTTCCCCGGAATTAAGGCAACTACTCGGTATGAACGCCTACATTTTGGCACCGTGCCGAAAATTTACTTTGGACTATTTGGCAGTATCGTTAACTCGGTTAATAGACGTGAAATCTTTTAGACGGCAGTCATTAGAGATATGAAATTGCTACATAACCAGTAAAGTAATTTCAATAAAACCTGCAGATGTATCAAGTATTTTTAGCGCCAATATTTTCAAGATGACATTTTATTATATCACAGAAATATAGCTCTCGTATTTCAAATGACTACAAGCTGGTAAGTAACTCCACCTGCCTACATAAACGTAAAATTAATATTTGCATGTTATTTCGTAAACAGAACTCATTGGGTTTCGTGTTTAACGAAAGCAAATATGAATCCTGGAAATTAACTATGATTTGTTTGTCTTCGTATACCACGTTCAGCGTTCGCCTGATCATATGAAAATGTTTATGCATTCAATCGGGAAATTGGAAGCCACCGGCAATTTTAGGCCTTACTTTTCTAGTATTATAAATGGTATTTTTTGGTACGGTGCGATATCACGCAAAACCGAATCTTAATGAATCTAAATAATAATATTGCTCAAATCCCAATATAACGTAGACTACAATATATTCATATACATTCGTAAAAAAAGTAGTTGGTCGTTATTAAGTAAAAAAACTAAAAGGTTTTATATCAAAAGAATATTTATCATAGAACCGTGTATCCAACGTAAGACCATACCCTAACGGCTTCTTCATTATATGTAGAAATCTTATCGAAATTTTGATTTAGTATTTCACTTTTCGGTGTTCCGATGTCAAGAGAATAATGACTTATCTTTTGGCATTGGAATCACTTTCTTAGCTATTCAAGATCCCACCTAACGTGTGATCTCAATCTAATGCGGATAGGAGCTACCTAGGTGCAAAGATATATAGCGTAATTGCAAGTCCAAGATGGGATGGTTCGAGCCTGAGTTACGAGAGAGTGTTTTGTTATTGTAAGCTTAGTCGGTTGGAGACCCACCGATAGGCCAAATATAAATGTTAGCAGATTACCATTCTTAAATTGTGACTAATTAATGTAAACTATACAGCATATTAGTCTTCTGTTCTACTTTTAAGTGTTCTTTAAAATTACAGTGTTCTATTCCCTTTATACAAATAAAAGAACACTCCGCTTATAGTCTTTCGACTGATTTTACCGATAAGGATAAAAAAAAGATTTTCGTCTATTTTCTATCTAAATACGTCGTATGTACTCATATTTGGAATTAATAAGCCAAATCTTTTTCAACTGTTACGCAATCTATAATTAATTTTGTGAGGGTTTTCATATAAGTTCAAACAAGAAGTTATTTGAGAAAATCATTGCTATTGATTACCCTTATTACAAAGTCAGTCAAACAAGATATTGTGTTTCTTAAAAATATAGACGACTGTTTTACCTCATAACTAATGGAGATATAAAAATATAATTTTATCGTGGGAAAGTAAGAAGACCGTGTCAGAATTTAGTAATTTTAGGGCTATATTTTTATGGGAGTAATGACATCTCCAATTTACTAAATTGGATACATCCAAGACGAATAGAACCAGAGTAATAAAATAATGAGTGGTCTATATTTCGCACCCAAAATATAGTGTTTGAATTTTATAATAAGTTATAATATTTTATATATATGAAAATTACGTGTCATGGTGTTTGTCTTAGACGAACTTCTAATCTGGTGAACAGATTTTAATATATTTTGCTTTATAGTTTGATCCAACTTGAAAGATATACTATCTTATTAACCACATTTCATAGTCGCAATATATTTTCATGATAAACATAGGTATATAGTTAAGACAGAATAACGTATGGCGGGCCATCTAGTTGTATTTAAAATTTTCAAGTCACGGAATTTATCCGGGATGAACCAATCTTAATCAATATTTGTATACTGTGTACATTTTGATCCCACTTTTTAAGGTTATTTTATATGTCAATTTATAGTCGCAATATTATTCACTGTGATCATCTCCAAGGCGAAACATTTACACGATTAATATCTGTGTTATTCCTGTGTTCTATATTTATATTTACGTCTATATAAATCTATATTTACGTTTTATATTTCAGGTTCCGCACTTATCTTATATTCGTAACACAACTGCTTAGATTGAGTAAGCTTAGATTATTAAATGTCAATGTAAGAGACATTGTATGGAAGGACATTTTTTTTATTGTTGCATTTTTTATTTCAGGACCGATTTTTATATTTATGCATCTATGGTTATTTTATAACCACTGACACTGACTGACAATGAATCTTGTATATCTGAAAAATATTTTTAATAAAACACAGAAAGCCGCACCATCTACATGACTATCTCATGTCTACAATATAGCATTTCATTGTACTACTTTAAGAGTGAGGTACCGGCAGCGAAGAATAGTACCTCCCTCTTTACCAGGTGTCGTAAGAGGCGACTTAGTTACCAGAACCGACAGATGGCAGTATATCCATCCGAGATAGTGTAGCTCAAATGCATAGGGTGGGAATGGGCAGCAGCATTCCCGTCGCCAATGATGTGCTTTGCGATTACCATCATGCTTGCCCAGCGCGGCAATTATAGGCAAAATTCCTCCTTTCTCGAAGAGGCCTATGTCTAGCAACGGATTTCCAATGGCTGTTAGGATGATGATGATGATGTAGAGTAAGGTATCAGAAACGGCATACAGCGATATATTCATTCTAATCAGTGTAGTTCATTTCCATCTCCGCTCTGCTCTAATTTCACGGAGAAGCTAATGCTGCACTGCTTTGACGTTAATTCCTGCGGAGCGTCAGGGGGAGGGGGGGAATTTACTTCGACCCTGTGCCTGATTGTACCTGCGTACCCTGCGGCGGAGACCCCCGTAGAGTTCACGGGATTTGAACGGGACCGACGACTAATGGCCCCGAGGGCGTCTCTAGGGCTCGGCCTAGCTCGGGTGGCCATGAGGGACGGTGAAGTTGTTTGCAAAATAGGAGGACTGAGTAAGCCGGCCGGACTAGTGTGGTCGGTTACCGCTCGAGGGGCAGGGACTGAAAGCGTTCGCAGGCGAACACGGTGTAATGCCAGTAAGATGGCGACAGATTTATAGTTATGCGTTCGAGCGGATCGTTGAGTACGACGTCAAACATGGATGGACTCTGTTTTACGTTACTATACTTGTAACAGTAACAGTGATTGGTTCTACGTTGATATGGTTCTGTACAAGATTTTATTTAAAACTGCCTCTCCAGTCCTGTAGCGCTTACCTTCTAGTTCTAAATGTATTGTGGTCATACGTTTAGAGATATTTATACTATTTACAAAAAAAGCTTTGCTTAAGGTGATTTCGTGTTGCAGGATTCCAAATAAAATGTTTTTGTAATTTGATGAATTAAGTGTCAACCAGTTTGTGAGCCAACAATTGCTTGTAATTACTTACGTGGTATAATTAACTTTAAATATGGTGGTGATGTTAAAGATAACGTATATTATTAGCGGCATATTAAATTAAGAGAGGCAATAAAAGATACCAAATAAGAAGTTTCAACGTTGGCTTCACGTGCGCAAGGTAAATGTTAAGTATGAAGCTTTTTCGAGATTTGGGAGTATCAGATCAAGCAAATTTTTGAAAGGTCGTATTTTTGAAAAGAAATTTATAAATGTTTTTTATCCATTATTAGGTAAGGTAGTTCTTTGGACTAGAAATATATATTTTCTTAATTGCCAATTCATACTTATTAGCGGCCAAAATTTTATATATTCGAGCAAGTTCTGTTTCTATATTAATAATAATACATGCAAATATCTACATAGATACAACAATAATTAATATTTTGTTTGACATTCGGCAAAACCATACATGTTAGAAAAGTTTATGCTTCTGTGCTAATAACACATATCTATGAGTATACATACAATTTTCATAGTATTTTCTTATTAGGTATATTAATGATGTGTATTATCAATTTAATTGTATATACATAATGATAATAATAACATTATGTGTACGTCAAAAACTGTGAGTATTTTCTTTTTAAAGAATTATTTCACATAAAAATTATTGTATAGACATACATACTCTTTTGTTTGTGTGTTACGCGTAGATACAGGTTTTTGTTATATTTGTGTAATCATATCACTCGAAATAATTAGATTATTGTATGCAATAGAAACCAAATAGTCCAAGCTGTTTATTAAAAGTTTCCTAGTTCCCTAGACATGTTGGTTAAAATAGAACGGAACGGCCGAATCATAAGCGGATTGTATCTAGTGCTGGATATGACAGCTGGACTGAAATAATGTGAATCTTCACTAGAATGCAATGGATTTCACCCATCCTAATGGGCAATGTAAGTTACCTAGTTAGAATGTCGACTTCATTATTCCGATTTGCTCATTTCGGCGGCTAAAGTTACGAGATTTTGCCGATTAAGTGCTTATTCGATATTAGGCAGCGGTGACGCAACAATAAGGTTTTTAAAAGTAATATATATCTTCAATAGGCGTATAAACAATTTGAGTTAATACATACATGATTAACCCAATCATCTAACGGACTAACAATCAGTTTAGTTGTCACTAATATGATTCAATTACCCAACTTCGTTATTGTTCACTGAAAACCAAACTATTATTATAAAAGTAATAAATTAATAAAATTAAATTAATACATAATATATTACTAATGTTTTAAAATATTACTGTTTGAATATTTCACATTGAAACTAAACAGTGGTAAATTTTAAATGTATTTTGTTTTAAATGTCTTAAATATATATTAAATTGCAATTAATTGTCTAGTCCGATACATCTTAAAGAATAACGATACCATTGGATGTACGAAACTGTAGAAATATATCTATGTGTATTATTGAGTGCTGGCACATCTATATTAGAGTTTATCTTTTATCTTAAATGCGTAAATATTTTTCTGTTTTAGAAACCGACTTGACATAGATATTACTCTCTTTATAGAAACTTGATTTGTAACATCCTTTGGAATTTAAAGATGCTCTATTTAAGAGTTCAAAAAATATTTTTTGTTTTCTGTAGTATTTTTCTTGATGAGTTAAGATTACTCCATAACAAATTACATAAAATATTGTTGTTAATTTCTAACATTATTTTGGTTATAAATTATACATGTTAGTGTCTATTATGCCTGCCAACGGCGACCCAACATAGAACATTGCAATATTAATAAAGAAATAATTAATTTATATAGCAGCTATTTGCTTGATTAATCTGATGATTAACTTTCTGAATCTTGACAACTTGCTAACAATTAAATATTCAACCTTAGTTAAATGCAGTATAAACGTCTCCCGAGTTCACTTACTTAAGCAAACTAAACGAGGTGATGGTGTGTGTTTATGTTTAACTTATTGAATATATTTGTGACAATAATAACCTTGTAATACGCGATTTAAGCGTGTAACAAGAATATGGCAGTATATTATACCAAAAAAAAAATAAAAAATTTCGCGCAACACCACTTATATTGACTTTAAGATAAGTCGCTTAAAACACTTGTGTTATGGACAACAAACAAGAGAGGAAACACAAATACTTTACATAAATAAATATTTAAGACCCAGGTACATTATTATATCAGCCATTGGACGTCTAATGCTGGACACAGGCATCCCCAGATAAGGGAGAATGATGACCATAATTGCCTGCTGGGTAGGCGTATTGAAAATCGTAGCTCCACATCGGGTTTTCTGCTAACCATCCCCGCCCTGTGCTTAGAGTGCATCTGTCGGTTCTAGTTCCTTAGTCACCACTTACGATAATCGGTACAGGGGGAGGTACTCTACTTTGCCAGTACCTCACGGCTGTAATAGACCTATGCACAGATTAAACACAAATATTGATCATAAAATGTTTGAGTTTGTTTGTGATTGAACTTTTATTATTAGAATGTGAACAGTTATTCCCGGTAATAAATTCCGTTACTTGACATATCAAGAGCGCGATCTATAGCACAACACTAAGCATTATTCTCATCAAAAATAGGACTCAAAAATGTATTTATAGCAAAAATGCATTCTCTAAGGGAAGGTGTCCAAATTAAAGCAATACCGTTGGAAATTTCCGTTTCAGATTTCGAGATTAATTTTCAGCTCAAATACTAGAGTTATACATAAATATTCCTTGCACTCTCGAAATTCAAATAACGAGAAATAAGAGGAACGAGAGTTACTTATATGGAAACCTTTGTTTTCATTGTTTACTTACGGCTACGAGCGCAATACATATATCCTTCGGGATTTTATAAACTTATATCATATTGGTAGCGTCTTTTGTGAGAGAAAATATGATCAATTTATATTTCAGAGTCAAACTGTGCAATGTGTTTACAACACCCTAAAAATTATATATATTGACGGGCTGGATGGCGCAGTCTTTGGCGTCAGAGGTCGTGCCTTTTTATAATTTATAAGTTAACATACAAACATACGAGCGTATTCAGGTTAGACGACGGTAGTAATCCGTCTATCCTCATCTTATCCACCAAGAGTCGCAGGTTCGATCCCCATCCAGGACAAATATTTATATGTTAATATTTGTGTTTTTCCTGACGCTGTGTATTAAAAATGTGATCAACTGTGATCCTACTGTTATGTGGTGTCTGTAACACAAGTGCTTGAAGCGACTTACCACGGAGTCAGGTCAATGTATGAGAGGTTGTTTGAATATGTGAATAAATTACAAAAGTATAACCTGGTGACATGAATTGATTAATAGTTTATTATATTAATATTGATTACCCAATAGTTCCATAGCTTCTCTCACACTTCAAATTGGAACATATCAGTTTTCAGGGTAGTTTACGGTACATTGGGAATACTTATCTAAAACTGTATTGTGATGCGATAAAATTTCTTGAAGAGTATTTCTTACCTTAGGTCCCAACGGAACTTACCGGTAACTATTTTACCTTTCTTCCTGAATATGCAATGGAAGCAGGACAACTGAGAAATGAATCCATGTAAAAAACTCGAACTTAATAAATAAACTGTTTTTTTAATTAGGAACCTAACACTTAATCTTAGCAAATTATATACAGCAATTATAATAAGATAACATTTTTCAGCATTTACACGTTCATAATAAAACTACACATAAAATAAGGGTTTATATTGTGCAAAATAATAAAAACAACTTTTTCTTCCTTCCTTTTGATTTTTAAACTTAGATAAAAAGCCAGGCAGTTTATTGTTAATTGCGAACGTGTGTAGCCGAATGTATTCTGAGTAGATATATGCCGAACAAGGGCGATTGGGAAGGGAAGGGAAGGTAAAGCCCAAAATTTACGGAGACACGTAAACCTTATACCCTTCTCTTTCATTCTCACCACGTAATAGGTTCTCTGGAGTATCGATGCATGTCATGCCGCCCAGAAATAAATTACCTAGATGGTTATACGAGTGTACTTTGCACTTACATTTCTCGTTTTATTATGTATTAGGGTATATAGTTTGTCGACTAATGCGTGATTGAATCTAGGTTAAATCAGGAACAATGGGACCGGTAATTTACCAGGTCTATCTTCCTTCATAATACAATTCAATTGAACAATACGTCAAACGCAAACCTGAAGCCTTTGTCCAACATAATCATCCAACAACCTGAGTGATTGACTGACTGATGGTGTTAGCGCACAGATAAAGCGAGTGGACTAATCTAATGTGTACCTGCGCGCGCAGTTTCCTAGCACGATATAGGCGAGTACTTAGCTGCTACTCCCAAATTCATTCACGTGGTAATTGTTTTTGTAGGCAAATATTTTAGATACAAAAGTAGCTGTCAGTCTTCTAAGCAATCGTGTTGTTTCGCCGGGATAGAAGGAAGCCTATATACTACTAATACTAGATGACTTTAGTATTCGTATTATACTAGAGGCTGCATTGATGTAAATGAACAATAGACTGAACTCACTGATTGGGAGCTCGCTCAGAGGGACCCGGCCAAACAAAGTGTGCATCACTGAATGTTACGGTTTCTCTTCACTGCTTCCTAAAAGCGAACAGACATCAAACGCTGCTAGGATTGAATTTACCTGCGCATCGTATTCAATCAATCCTGACTGATTGTCCTTCGACTGGTATGCATGGCGTAGTTGTTGAGTCCATATTAATCTTTGTGAGTTCTATAAGTATTGTTTTGAGTGTGTTTTGTGACTTAAATGTTATGTATGTACAGAAAAAAAAATCTAACTGAAGCCAATTAGAATTTGCACTGGTAAACTTATGTCATTCCTATACATTTAATGTCAAAGTTTATAATATTCGTTTCAAATATAATAAATATTCTAGGTTTCCCGACGGACTTTGTCCTGTCACTGTCACTTTATTCATATACTTACCATGATGTCTATTACTTATATCTACCAAGCTGAATCACACTGTACATAGTAAGCAAAAAGGTATTGAAATTAGTTCAGCAGCTTAAAAGTTCTTTCCGGGCAAAAACCGTTACACGTTTATTTTTAATTATTAAGATGCTATCTAAACTTATTTTTTGTAATAATGAAACAAAAGATCCCGTTTAATAGCTATTAAGCTTCTCAATAAGAGTATTATCTTCAATCTGGCTTCCAGGAACATTTAACGTTAGAGAAAAAATAATTTGTATGGTTTCTGAGAATCAGTCATAAAATAACAAGAACGAAATTGTTGATAAAATAAATTTTTGGAGTATAAAGTTAGGCCTCTGCAAACAAAACCTAGGGTAAAAACTTAATGTGTTTATAAATTAAATAGGTATTTTTCATGTGTTACGATTGTCTAGCTTTTTTATTTAAAGCACAATTATACAAAAAATTAAGTCGTACAATCTGTTTCTTATTTCAGACGGGCAGGACAAACTAGTATGCATAATGCATTAAAACAAGTAGAGAAATAAATTTCGTCTCTATCTTGTTATTGAAGATTATTAAAGATAATCATTGACAAAATATCGCTTAGCATAAAAAAACCTAGGAAATAAATAAAGTGAAGTACTGTCTTGATAATCTATAATCTAGGTAATTGGTAGTGCATTTTCTGGGAAAGCAGAGTATGTGGGTGCCGCTGAGACTATTAAAATAATTCTTTATTGTTTTATTATTCATGCTACACATGAATAATAAACGTTCGAGAGGCACCTTTAGACACAATTTCAATCCGCACAAACGGCAAAACACGGTCCCATATTTAGTTTCATTAGCTTACATGTACGATTTGTTAATTAACCATAGCTTTGATAATCCTGTTTGCTGTTCCGGATACAGTATTTAAGCACACAACGTTCAGCAGAACCGATATCAACTGACTGATTTAATTACAACAACGAGTAAGTTTACTCGATAGAAATAGATAGAATTTGCCAACGAAAATTAATAACAAATTTAATCAATAAACATGTTATTATCTTGTATCCAAATCTAATCTATATTGTTTTTTATGTAAACACATTATTAAGTAGAAAAGAAAAAGATTTGAAACCAATATCATATGGTTTTAATAATATAGTTCAGTTCATTTTGCGAGTAAGATAAATACTTTTTAAGGTAAAAAGGTAACATTATTGAGTTTCTTAGATGTAATTACTGTTTATAGTGTACGTGTACTTAATTAAGAGCTTAATTCATCAATTAATCAATTAATGTAACAGCGTTTTACAATGTGTAAATATTTTAGATGAGATTTCGTTGATTACGTTGGTTGTCCTTAGATAAATTAGAAAATGAGCTTTATGAATGTATTTATTAATAAATAAAAAGCAAAATGAACTAAGTATAACAGCGTTTTAAAGTGTATAAAATAATATAATTAGTGTATAAATTTTTGTTTTCGTTTCCTATGTTAGTTGTCCTAAAATAAATAAGCTGAATCGCAAAGGAGTCTAATGAGAAATAAATAAGCTGTATCACAAAGGAGTCTAAAGAGAAATAAATAAGTTTTAGCAAAAGAGTCTAAAGAGAATTAAATAAGCTGTATAGCAAAGAAGTCTAAAGAGAAATAAATAAGCTGTATCGCAAAGGAGTCTAAAGAGAAATAAATAAGCTGTATCGCAAAGGAGTCTAAAGAGAAATAAATAAGCTGTATCGCAAAGGAGTCTAAAGAGAAATAAATAAGCTGTATCGCAAAGGAGTCTAAAGACTCATAATACTCGTGACTCATGGGGCTAATAGTTTATTTGTCGTGCTAGAAGGACCTCGAAATGAAAACTGAAAACTCAATTCTTGTACAATACTATGTAATTACACAATTTAATGCACCACTCGTAAAATCGTTTGTTAGCCAAATAGATAGAAGTATCCAATAACTGTCCCGTGTATAATACATATTTAAATTTGCATCTATAGTTAGAGTCTCATGCCAACTCTCAACACAATATAGGCACATACAGTTCGCTGCAGCAGTCAGTCAGCATCCAAAGTGCACAACTCGATAGGTAAAGGATCTAATACTCTTTTACACTTTCTCTGAGAAGTCATATACTGTAGTACTGAAGGTAATGCGTCCAAGTATTCATATTTTATTTTCATTTGATCTAAATAGAGCTTCCATTTACACCTGTTGGTATTACGTTCGCGTAAATAACTGATAAGCAAACTGTCCAATAAATTAATAATGATTGATAAATTCGATTTAGTGTGACTATCACGTTACGTATCGTGATTACAGCGGTATTCGCTTATATTACGGGGATTGTTGACAGAAAATTAAGTGTCCACATATGCTTCCATAAGTAACGATAATTACTCACATGATCATGATAGCCGCATATTTAGATTAGCCAGTGAGTGTTCTTTGTACAATATGAAGTTTGTAGAAGTAGTTTATGACTATCTCATAAAAAATGGAATTAAATCACTCCCGCGCGATTGTCCCGTGAAGTCTATAGCACGGTATCAAATTATCTATGACCGTAGTAAGGACAATGCCATAAAAGTGATCGCTGTATGATACCAATAACTACAAAAATTGGTCCTCATAAATATGACGGACAAGTTAGGACCCAATTCATCATTCCGCCTATTTTGCTATGAGTGTACCCGGGTAAAATATGAAATATTGATATGGGGGTCGTTCGTGGGTTAGTTTGATTTGCAAATATTTACCACAGGCAAGGCTGTCGTGTTTTCCTGGACTAAAAGGTCTAATATTACAAAACATTCGGTTATTTTTTTACTAATTTATCACGACAGTAAAATGCTTATACAGATAATATTATTTATAGATACATACAAAAGGATATTACGTATACGACATACGTATTGTAAGTCAACTGCGGAAATAAATTATATTGTTCAAAATTATTTTCAATTCTTTTCTATTTTTGTGGCTATAGTGAAAAAGATTTTTAAGAATATTGTCGAAACAAAAAAGCGCTAGTACTCATGCCCGCCACCGCGCCGCCGGTGATACATAAGTTATTGCTTGGACTCGTAGCTTTTTTACCAACGTTGAAACATTTTGGAGGTTGTTAATTATACTCGCCTGTAGCTCGGACCAATTTTTAAAACATGCAATCGACTGATCACATATGTGTGTACCTTGTATCCTTTTATTTTTTATGTAGGTACATTTGTAACTTTAGAGCATGAGACCTGTATGTGCCTGGCATCCACTTGCAGGCAATTTATACTATCTGCGGCAATTGATATTATGATTGAATAATCTAATATATAATTCTCGTGTCACAGTGTATGTTATTTAACTTTTCTAAAACGGATCGACCGATTTTCGTTAATATTAGCGTCCATATCGGCTAGGGTGGAATATCGTACAACATCTATTTTTCATCCCCCTAAATGTTAAGTGTGGACCACCCCTAATTTTTATCTATTTTTTATGATTCAGCGTACACGAATACATACAAACCAAAATGTTCACCCTTCTGTATGAAAAAATAAGGGTTTGTGACAGATCACAAACCCCTATTTTTTCATACTCATTTTAGTAATTTTATATAATTTAATTGGCAGAACAACGTTTGCCGGGACATCTGGTATTATATAATAACAGGTGCAATATGTACAAAATATATGTTTGAATGTGTAAACATATCATATATGCGATATACTTTTTAATTTACATATTTGCATTTTAATTAACAAATGTTTATTTACTAAGCAGCATCACATGACATCTAAATTCCATGTGGATTTAAATAAATGCATTGATACAGAAAAAACAGGAGCGATTACCGTTTTATTGCTTCTACTAACTTATTCATAAGCTATTTATGTCGTCTTTCGTAGCCAAGGTGACTTGATTATATTGATAGTTGAACCTCCTTCAATAGACTGCAAAACTCTTTCAATAAAACATTACTCGGCGATAAACATGGAATAGTTGCCTTTCGCAATGGTTTAAGTGAAGTTGGAAAAACAGATTTAACAACATTTCCTCCGTTTTCGTATTGACTCTTCTAAAGCGAGCTAAGTCAATGTATAAATCGGGCTCGAAGAAAATTCACTCCGGCGATGTTAAGGAAGTCGCTTTATTTTTCAGAGAATCTATTTATCACTAAAACGTCCAGAAGTTTTCTCGAGGTTACCTTTTACCCTTTTTTTAAACTTAAGCTGTAACGGTAAAACTTAAAAAATAACTTCGTAATGTTATAACGGTGTAATGCATAATTACAATAAAAACAAATACAAATAAGAAACGATAGTAATATCGGCTACTATTTGCGAGTTGCGTTGAAAAAAAAACATTTGATAAATCCTTCAAAAAAAGTGAAATTAGAAAAACTTTCTTAGATCAGGTAACATCGTTATAATTCCTAGTCTAGGAAACTTCATAGACGTTTATTGAATATGTACCCAGGGAAAATTAACGATGAGAAAAAACAATATTGGCATTTGAGGTTAACTCGGAATATGAAGATTTTCTTTAGAGGAAATAGTCAAAGATCTGTCTTTCCAACAATGAACCACTTCTTTATTATATTCATACTGCACCACACTGAAAGGAACGGAGTCGAAGAAAATTTTAATATAAAATCTATGTTTGCGTTCTTGGGAATACGCGTTGACTATGGTAATCTATATATTTCAGATGTCTGAAATCTCAGAATCTACAGGTGCTGGGAGATTCATAAGTTTGTTTGAAATATTATTGACATACTTACTACCTCAGTTTGTATGTTTGCATGATTATTAGAAGTAATAAGTGTAATAATAATATTGCATCTCTGAGAGCGCAATATAACCTGGTATGAGCAAACTAAATGGTCGTGCAGGGCACAAGCACGCATCATGCGAAGGTTTTATCCCGCAACATAACGAACAGTCTTACACCATTGCTTAAAAAATGACTGCAGGTGACAATTGATATCCCTCGCAGCAAGAGACTAGAAGACAAGTACCACGGCCTGTTGTCCACAGCTAGTCAAGGTAATTCCAATTTAGGACTAATCAAGAGCAGCACCTTAATTTCAATTACTATATTTAACAATATTTTTAATAGCAAAAGTATGTTAATTTATAGTTATCCAAGAATAGTTAATGATGACATTAATTTTGCAAATAAGATACGACCTCTAAAAAGATATATGATTTGAAAGATTTTGATATTTGTCAACATTTATTTGTATGTGAAAAAATAGCGCAACTAACTAAATATATATTTTACTGCTTACTAGCTGTGGCCCGCGACTTCGTCAGTGTTTCCGTCGTTTTTTGTACAAAAAATACAGCTTATGTCCTTCCTCACGGTTCAGTGGTTTTGATGTAATAGACAGATTAACTTTTTTATTTTATTGGGGAAATATAATATGTCAATCTATAATACTGTTGAAAAATAGCGCAATACGGAGCCGCACAATATTATTGTTAATAGCTGTGCCCGCGACTCCGCCAGCGTGTAACTCCTTGTGTATTAGTGAGTTATATATATATTATAGTATTGATAATATTATTAAGATCACATTCACATGAAGCTTAAGTACCTATAGAACGAAAATATTTAAGCACAAAGCTTGATCGACACCGAGATCTACTCCAACAACACGAAATGTCGGCCCTTGAGCATTATTAATTATTATTGCATAACACACCGATACTGGGAATTGCGTTCTTTTAAATTTGGAATGGAAAACTATTTGGTATTATGGGATTTCTGGTAATAAAGTAACCTTGTATCTTAAAAGCAGGCATGAAAGGACCTTCTAAAATTTGTTGAACACAACATGAACGTTCGAGAATGTTCGTTTTACGAAGCTACTCGCTAGCTGACTATACCAAACAAGCCGCCTGCCTGTGCGTTCGCGCCCTATACTAAATTTTATCCTTATAGCATGATCCAGTATTCACGCGCGATGGCTTATCATTAGTTTATTTCATGTATAACTTTGTTGTTTCTATACCCATTTTTTATGTAATAGTTAATACTATTAACTTTTTTAATTTGGGATGATAGAGTATTATAAACGAAAGAGTTAACAAATATAACCAGAAAGTGAACTTCGAACTGCTAAGCTATCGGTAGTTACGTTTTATTGTGAGTCAACCATAAAAGATAGACATGATCTATTGTTTTTTTTATATAATTTTAAGGAAAACAATTCCGTTGCACATCATTTCTGTTTAGCTTTAACAATTAAGGCTGCACACGCGATGGAAGCTTAAAGAATGGAGATATTTCTCCCGTTTTCCCAATATTTCCCTTCACTGCTCTGCTCCTATTGATTGTAGCGTGATGTAAAGTATAATAAAATATGATAAATAACTATACCAAATTTCGTTACAATCCTTAAAGTAGTTTTTGTTTCTATTAATGGTTATCATATAGACAGACAGACAGACAAAAATTTTACTGATTGAATTTTTGGCATCAGTTTTGATCCCCAATCACACCCTGGTAGTTATTTTGGATATATATAGTTAATGTACAGCATTGACCTCTCTACAGATTTATTATAAGTATAGATGATAAATATCAGAAGAAAATAATCGAATGAGTTGCTCTCTTTTTGTATTATTGACAATGCATATAGGAAGTTGTTCAAGTCATGAGTTCGCGAACGCTTTATTCGACGAGACATACAGAACAAAGCAAGTTCAAAATGGAACATCAGAAAAATGGCATGACATTCTCAAGCTGCATTGACGCATTTCAGTTTATTACTGTCAATTCATTTTTCTTTTCTGAATAGTTTCGTATTGATCGGAAAAACGTCACTATAATATTGGATGCACAGAATAACGAGGATTCACTTAAGATTTTTAAAATTTCTTCGTTCATCCAATTAAATGATTTATAAACTGAAGAAGCTTAGCTGTTACAACTTTCTATTTGCGAATTTCAGTTTCATTTAATTTTATTTGCTCTTGTGATGTTTATTTGTTTGTTTGCCAAAAAAAGCCTTACAGATTTTAGTTGGAAATATATTATATGTTTTTGATGTATTTCCAAAAAGTAGAAGTTGTAACTTCTTTTAAATTCGTACCGATATTATGTAATTGATGGTTGTCTGGGAGTTCGTACGCATAGTTGCGTAAATAATACGTGGCCATCATAACAATGAAATCCGTGATGTGAAAACGAACAAATCGGTAGAATTCGAGAGTGTATCGTTATTTATGACGTCTTGGGAGTCAATTGTTCTGTTTATACATATGTAGAAAAGAACACATAGGAATGTGATGATTATGCAATGTTTGTTAATAATTGATGAAAGCTTTATTTTACTGGCAGGTTATTGTTTTCTAACCAGAATAGGTGTTTTAAGTTTATGTCATTCTTTAAATGAGCAGAGTGAAACGTACCAAACTTTTCATTATGTATGAAAATGTATTGACATTCTACTTTGAACACGACATATATAACATCTGAAGATCAATAATGCCATAAAATATTCGCACGAAGATATCCGTACATAAAAAGAGTCGATTACGTCTAGGTAAGTATATACAGTGTATGGTAAATTCGGTGTCTTCTTATGAAATATGTTGCGTGGCTGCAATAGTGAGTGTCGACACATTGTTAAGGTTCAGGCATTGTTTTCGCTTTTTGAATAATTTGGTGTGCATGTAAGTTGGCCGACATTCACTGGCCCTTCCATTCAACACAAGTTTACAGAAGTTGTCAGGAGCACCGTGGGTTGTTAGTGCTGTGTTTTGCGCTTCGTCATTATTTAGTTATTGCATTGAATAAGTTAGGCCAACACAATACATATTATTTAATAAACAACATGGATCCACTTCATTTTAGTTATTTTGTCTGTGTTATTCAGACTATGGGCAAAAATTAATAAGTATACATAAATATTCTTTAAAGATTAAAATATTTGAACCTCGTATTTAACTATGAAGCATATTAACTTGTTATATTAAAATACACGATGTGGTCGATCGATACTATCGATCTAAAAATTAAACATGCTCACTTTAAAAACAAGTTTCATTGAAGTTATAGTTTATTTAATAGGGATCGAATTAGTACTTCCTTGCAGTTAATAATTTATTCACTATATAATCATTCAATAAAATATAGCCTTTTTTCTTTAACTGGCCGCTACCTCTACTTCAGTAACTTTTCCCAGCCGACAGAATTATTAAAAATAAATATATATTGTTATAATAATACTATATGTTACATAGGCTATGGGTAGAAGTTGTAGATCTTTTTGTCCATGAAAGTTGTTCTGATGAGTGAGTCTTGCGGACTATCAGTATGAATTATATTATATTTTTCATTCTGATAGTTTTCATAGTTCTTATATAACAAAGTCGACGAATAAGCATACAAACTCTATTGTTTAGTGGAATAAATCGTATAAATTCGACCCAATTAAACAAATATAAAGCTTGTAAGCCACTGATTTGCAGATTGTATGAAACAAAAATGATATAAGCACAAAACTAGACGATACATTATATATACACCAAATAAAAAGTTTCATTTTTATAACAACTATTCGCTACTAAATTTATGGGACGTACAAAAGGAAATCGTTACGTAAAGGTCACCAGTGCTAGCAGTTTATTTATCGTCTACGATTTGCAGAAACCTTCGTTGTTTTCAATAACAAAAAGTCCAAATCCTTGCCGAGATCCCTAATATTCGGATAAACAAACGCGAGTCCCAGCGCAAGCAGGCTCTATTCTAATATGAGGCGAGGATAAATTCAGGAACAGTGATGGTGGTTAAAACGGAGGAATGGTATCCATTCGGAGAACATGTCAAATGCTCGTGTCATGCCGACAAGTTGATCATATGCTACGATTAATGTTGATGGATATCTCATGTTGGAGAACCTTTCACGTCCTCCATTGAACACATAAACTATATAAAAAAATATTTACGGACTTTGAAATGTGTAAAGAAAAAAAAGTGCAATAAAAAATATCATATTGATTGTTTGCACTTTGAAGAACAAATAAAATCTATCAGATAAATAATTTTGTGATATAACATTTTGCTATTCGAGGCTATAATCTGTCTCTTCGTCATATTTCATCCAGATCCATTGAGCGATCTCTGAGGTTGGCAATCAACCTTAGACAATGAAGACTAAGTCTTACTTTCTATTCTATGTTAGGTTAGGGGGGTAAGGTCCGCCTTCTCAGAATATTAAACAGAACAGTGAGAAAGATAATGTACACTAGCCTTTAAATTAACAGGACAATGCAATTAATCCGTATCGGCCAGTCGAGCTTGGTGCAAAATGAACTGGAATTACAGTTTTTTCAAATACTTCGACAAATGTAACAAAAGCAAAAATACAATATTTGTCATGATATGTCGGAAATATTTCTCGTGGCTGGGACACACCGTCTGCCACATTATTCATACGCTTCGTTTTGACATTTTAAAAGCCAAACACTTTACTTTCTAGCACCAGGTTAGGTTTGAAATTTATCAGATGAAATAGAACAATGACATCGTTTTCCACCAGCTGCGGCAACAGTCTGCCAATGGGATTGGTTTGCTAGCATTGCAACTAGCAGTGGGTGGGCTATTAATTAAGTTTACTCTACGATAAAATAAAAGTACCTCTTTAAGTTCTAGTCTAAGAATAATTGAAAATACATCATTCATTTGTTTATGCTGATACTGTGTAAGAGCTAAATAAAGTCAACGTTTTTAAATGTGTAAGATACATACTACCTATATACGACTTATATCTTAGTGCCCGAGATTACTTTGTTTATAATTTAAAATATCAAATTCAGACAATGCAATGGGTAACTCTTAGAGGTATAACTTGAACAAAAAGCAGTCTATAAATTGATATATTAATGTTTTGCTTTGGTATCTATATAAAATATTCTTACTGAAAATAAAATATAACAACTGAAACCGCATAAAATTAGAAATGAATGTCAATGTCAATCAAACAAAAGATGATTATCATAATCGATACAATATTTGGTTTTTCTTCATACGAAGTTACTATATTTTACTACTATTTAAGCCTTATCCATAAAGTACAAAGAAAAGCAAATTATAAGAGATTCGAGATCCAAATTTTTAAATTAAAAACTCGGCCTCGTGTGATATATTTTTTGACTGAGTTACCCCCTAAGCCTCGCAATCACGAGTATTGGCTCTTAATATGATAATGATATGTGATAATACATGTGGCAAACCATTACAAGCGAGAGCAATAAATTAATACATCAAATCCAATGATAGTTATTAAAATACGAGGCGTAGAAAATGTTTCAAGCTCAGTAAACCAATTTTCTGCCACATGTCCTAGTAAATCGAAACTTTCGACGTTGAGTTGCAGCTCCTACAGTTAAACTTATTTTAATGCACGAGTTCTTTCGCTAAAATTTTTATTGCTACCAAGAGAAAATGATTCGGTAAAATAGTGTAGCTGTAGATGTAGATTAGCCGCTAGATTTGCTCAATTAGTTATCATGTTTTTCTTAGCTACAACCAATTTAAACTTTTAATACGAAATCTGATTATTTTTCTATGAATGTGATATTAGCAATTTTTTGTCTAAATCTATTATTACAATCTCATATTCGGTATATAGTAAGATAATTTAGCGTAAATAAAACAATAGCACTAATAAAACTACTTATCCTTTTGAAAATGCTCCATCGGGTTATATTTGTTAACCATATTATATTTAACATTACTTTCAAAACTGATAAATAGTGACTTAAGTGGCGTAGGTAAAATAGCCCTTATCGTCCTTTGGCTTTCTTTCCATGTTTTTATATTCACTATTGTTTTAGATTATATATGTATATATGTATATTATGTATTGTTAAAGAAATTGATCAATTATAAGGCGATGTTTCTTTTTTAAATTTCAATATTTTCAATAATTTACCGTTTTACACTTCTATGTGTATATTTATCGACAACTTTATCAAACACAAATATTGATACGCTTAAACAGCAACAATATCATTTAGATTATATCGAAGTAAAACTAACGGGTCGTTAGCTGTTGAAAATGTGTTTGCAGTCAAATATTACACAGGGTCGCTGTCTTAATTATATGTTATAAATTGATACAAAGCTTTAATATAAACTTCGGACATATTATGACAAGACGTGGTGTACCCAAATTCATATGTATACGTATATAATTGTGTTTTATTTTTGCATATACTGACGCTCAATGTTATTGGGTCAAAAGCCCCGACATCATCTTTTTACGGCACATAACTGCCAGCCTGTAGGTATAGCATAAAATGAGTTTTCGTCTCACAGTTACTCCGCACTAACAAAGTAAGAAGTACGTCCTATACTGACTTTCGGGCAAATTATTGCATAAACAATATTTGTTATTGAATTATTTTATTTCTGTATATATTATTTAGTAGATAGTTAAAGTTGATGAGTAAGTAATATTTTAGGCGTAAACTTCTAATCACGGTTTAGTTAGATAATGTAATTGAAAAACTCAACTATCGTTTCAAAGAAAAATACTGAACTTGAAATCTGTTAACTGAATCCGATGTTATTATTTCCTTATTATCGAACTGTTGTCTGCTATGCTTTTCTGAGAAATTTTATAAATGATGAGTGAACGGCTAACTGTGTACTTATTTGTCATAAAATCTAGCGACAGAGGGAGCAAAATCTGTTGCTTTTTAAATTGTTCGTCAAGCGAAACAACCTTAACTGGCCTAAGTGTCGTACACACTTTATTTTGAATGTTAAGGCATGATACAGCGTACGTGTATTAGATGTCGTAAGAGGCGACTGAGGTACCGGAACCGTCCGATGGTGACTTATTCATCCGAAAAATAGTAGCATAATTGTAACAAACGGGGATGGGCAGCAGCATACCGTCGCGAAAGCTACGCTCCATGATTGCCAACACGCTTGCCCAGCGCAGCAATTGTGGGTGAAATTCCCCTATCTTGGGAGACCTATGTCCACCAGAGGACGTCCAATGGCCGGTATGATTTATGAATAATATTTGATATTTGAACTCGTCACCTAATTTTATATTATTAATTTTAAACATAATAATAATAGTAATAATATACTCTTTATTGTACACCAATGAAAACAACACAGGAACATCAGAAAAACATGGAATAGTAGGTACAAGAGGCGGCCTTATCGCTAAATGCAATTTCTTACAGGCAACCTTTGGATAGAAATAATGTTAAAGCTGGTTGAAATTTGAGGTGTATTTAGTACATACATATATAATAATAAACATACATATATACATATAATACACATACTTTCAAATACATATAAAAGATAAAGTTACAGAACATAGTAAAAGTTGAGTAAATATCTTATATTTTTATATGGAGTTATGTAGAGAATAAATTCTTCGATGCTCTATTAAAAATTAAAATCTAAAATATTAGGTTTAATCGAACTATATTTAGTAACTTAAATGTCATGCAACTGATAAATAAAATTTTATTTTATTTACATTGTCTGTTGTAGCACTTGAAATTCTTTTGAACGGCACTTTTTGTTGACTATATTGAAAAAAATATTAAAAAAATGAATCAAGGTCCGTAAATTAATAATTTATAACTCTATTGCGACTGTAAAAATTAGTTTATAAACTATTATATATTTAAAATTAGATCGAATTCTGCAACTGGTAACAAAAATCGATTGTAATCAGTTCAATGGTTAAAAAGTTTATCTCGGTCAAACACCGTGACACGAAATATTTAATTATATATGTATATCTTGTTTTCGAAAACCTATTTAGAACGACAATTAATTTTAAAAATATATCTCTACCTTTGCACATTACACAAACATTTAACAGATGACGGATCTGTTTTGCATATTATCCTATTAAGCACATTTGACCCCTAAAAGCTTCTCGTTGTTACATGTCCCTCTCGCTATGTGGATGGATGGAAAACACTACATGCATTGTGGATGTAATTAATATGGACATTTAATAAGTTAGCTTTCAGTACGCCTTGCAGTTCTAATTTCTCTTTTTATACATTTCTATTCCTCATAGTTCTGGGTATTTTTGTTATACATTAAAAGTTTTGTATTACCAATAATATTATTTACTATTTGCCGACAAATGCGTTCATTAAAAAAAGTTCCAAGATAAAATGAAAATAAGCTAGTAAAAAGACAACGTCGAGTACTGGGCAACTTATGTGAACTTTGTATGTTAGTCTACATTATTTTGTAAACTTTAAGCGGTATTAATTAGACGGGACTTGAAACTTATGAAGTTTAAATTACCTACCCACAATCATAACTTAAAAATAAAGCTTTAATATAATTTATCTTCACAATTAGTAGTTAGTAAATAATCTTGGGCTCGTTAGAAAAAAAAAGAAATTATTACCTGGTTTTCATAAATACGTGGTTTAATATGTATTTTTTTCATATTACTTATAGTATGGTCCTATGCGAACTGTTTGATACGATGACGCAATCCTGCGTACAATTTATTAAATGGTTTTCGTCACCCTTTGACGGTGTATATTGCTATAAAAAAAGTGATAGGACGGGTCCACTGCAAAATCTATCCAATTAGTCGACATGCACGTTCCTGACTAGCAATTTTTTTCCACCAACACCTATTTTTACTACATTTTCCAATACTCGTTTGAATAGACGGATTGCAGGTGTGATTTCGTTCTACACTACGCAACAGAATAGCAATAATAAGGACTTGTAACTTTGCTAACCTTGTTAAATCAATATGTAAAGAAAGTAGATCACATTATAGAATCATGAATACTTTTATAAGTATTATTAAACATGTGGAAATGAATACACATTTATTGTTTCATTAATAGGTGAAGTTCCGTTTGTTTTCTAATAGTTATCAAATAATAATCGTAAAAATAACGGAAAAAATTAGGGAAACACGAACTTAATTCATTTCAGGTTGATTTATTAATGGCGTTTTCTAGAACAGTTTATTTATTTTATAATGTATAATAAAATATTTAGCTATAAATTGCGTTTTGATATTGGTGGTGGAATAGAATGTTGTTTTATAGAAACAATATAATAATAATAAATTCCTGCAACCTCTTAAACATTGACCTGACTCTATGGTAAGACGCTTAAAGCACTTGTTAGAGACTCCACATAACAGAAGAATCACAAATACGCTACTTAAAATAAATATTTTTAACACCTAGACACAGACAATCAGATCCGTCAATATCAGGGTAATCACTGTCTAATTAATCCAAACCTAACGTTGCTAATGTTTGGGTATTTTTTACATTTGAATAAACCTGATTGCTGAATAGACTCATCAAACGTTTAATACACATCTTCCCAAATGAAACTAATTCCCATGTGTTGCGTGCGGTGACGTCCGCGTCGGACTCATCGGGATATAAAATAGTAATGTGGCCATGATTCTTTTTACCTATAACATGCTGTTAAATAAAGCTGCGTGGATGATACCGATTTCCCTTGCTTTCTTCATTCATTAATATTTTTAACTATTAATGTCTATCCACCAGACCTTTACTCATCATCATGATTACAGCCATTGAAAGTCTGAACATATACCGTCCCAAGAAAGGGTGAATTTTGCCCATAATGCTGGGCAAGAGTATTGGTAATCGCAGAGCGCAGCTTTCGCGACGGGGAAACCGCTGCCCCTTCCACACCCTCTTCATTTGAGTTATACTGTTTCAGATGTATATACTGCTATCGACAGCTGGTACGGATGGGGTGCTCCTATGCAGTATCCTCCAGTTTCAGATTCACCCATACCCATCATGAGGCACTAACCCATTAGTAGGACACATTTTAACTAACCAGTGTCCTACTCCAGTTTGCTAGGTTTTACCAACTGCCTAATTGAACCACGTTTCTGTTTGTATCCTCAAAGTACAGGGACTCGTCTGTCCACTTAGACTAACTGTAACACTTAAACTGTGAAACTAACGTTCTGCCAACTATTCTATCATCTATTTTGACGATAGTGTAGATGGTAGTGACTCTAACTTGCGCGCCAAAGGTAGTGGGCTCGGTCCTCACCCAGGATAAATATTTGATGGGTGATGTTTGTATTTATTTTATGTCTGAGTGTTAAATATAATAAAGTAGTAATTTGTGATTCCTCTGTTGTCTGGCGTCCGTAACACAAGTTATTTTAGCAACTTACCGAGCGACTCAGCGAGTCAGGTCAATGTATAAGATGTGGAATTTTATTTATTATATCATGAGTACATATCTTTAGAGAGAAAAGACGTGAGTTCAATCCCCATCGGACTTATATTTACGTTTGTATTTGTTCCGCGGCGGCTGTTAAATAAGTACATATTATAATTGGGATTTCTTTGTTGTCTGCTGTGGTAACACAAATGCTTTAAGAGATTTATATCAGAGCCAGGTCAATGTATAAAATGTCGTGTAAGCTAATTACTATTAAAGTACTAATTTCTATTGACTATAATCTTATCTGCCATTGGTATCTCAAATGACATTCAACGTAGTAAAACAGCAAATTCCAAGCTTAACGTTAGGGTACGCAAAGCAATCATTTTGAGATAATACGCAGCAGCAGGAAAGAGCGAAAGTCCACTCCAGCAAAGCCCGCATACTGTATTAATAACCTGAATGCGCCTGGATCTGGGTTGCCTGGACATATCAAAACTATGCCCGCTCCTTAAGTCAGTATTCTCCTGAGGAATCACCAGACAAGACAGGTAAAGTCCAAATGACCAGATAACATTTCATTATATTAAATTAAACTGTTTGTACAATGAAAACTCGTCTTACTACTATGTATATATACGTTAAATAAAGATTTTTATGTTATTTCATTTGTGCAAGACAATGACGCTATTTATCCGTACGTATGATTAAAAAGTTGTTGTAACTTCTTGGTCGTGTATTCGTATTTTAAAACGCAAACTCGAGCTGGATAATTTGTTTAAATGGTTATATCGTTCAGCGTGGATGAGGTTGATTAAACGAAAAGGGACTTAGCACCCTTAACGAGATCTAATTAGTCCCTATTGCGTCGCATTTTAAATAGAATACAATATAAACTAAAATGTTTAAGTCTCGTAATTGGGGTAGGCATTATTATTATTGTAATGCTCGTGCAATTATACTGTATCATTTTGAAATACAAATGTGCAAGATAAAAAGCATTAGTTGGGGTATGCGGTTTGACCTAGATGAAACTTACTAATTTTAGTCTAGACTAAATAACTATTCCGTTAAACTCTTTTTTGTTTATTTATGAGCAATCTATAAACAGCAATATTGCGTTCTATCTTATTTTAAAACCAACAGTGCTTTACCCACGTAGCTCCCGTTTTTGTAAAAACGCCATAATAAAATTAAACTTACGTTTCTTGCAGATCATGTAGTTTGTATAAATTTAATAATTTTTAAAGTATGTTTAGCAGTTTTTGAGTTTATTCGCTAAAAACGTACAATAAAACTATAAAATTATAAATTTCTATATAATTTTTTCGTCAAATCCTATTTGTTATGTACTCGTATATTTTAAAATAGTTTATCTTTTTAAAGAACAGTTTAGTATTCTAGTGCATAAACATACCGCCTCAAGTAGCATCCTGCTTTTCCAGCTCGAGCTTTTCTTCGACGGCTGTGATTAAATAGTTTTACATAGATAGAAAGCCTTAAATAGGTTCGACATTTTTTTTAATTTTTACTATCTACTTTCGCAGGAAATTGATAGACTGTGATGATCATTATATAAATTTAAAATTACTCCTTCAGGGCGGGAGTGGCGGCTATAAAGATGATGGATGCGCTGGGAACCGGGTGGGAGGCCTATTGTTCCGTGACGTCATTGCTTTCTCCCGGGGATAATAGAACCACATCTAGAGCACATCCCTTCTTCGTCGTGGGACTTACGTTTAATAAACGCATTATGTATAGATATGTGGAAGGGCAGGATGGCGCAGATGGTAGTGATCATATCTTTTCTAGCAAAGGTTTGATCCCCACCCAGTACATATATTTATTTGATGGTATTTGTGTTTGTTCTGTATCTGGGTGTTGAATATTTGTATTGAAGTATTTATATTCATTTGACTGGTCCGATGGCACTGATATTAGTGATCCTAACTTATGCGCCAGGGGTCTTGGGTTCGATCACCATTCAGGACAAATAATTATATGATGATATTTGTGTTTCTTCTGTGCCTGGGTGTTAAAAATATGTATTTGTGATTTCTCTGTTGCCTGGCGTCTGTAACACAAGTGCTTTAAGCGAATAATCGTAGAGTCAGGCATTGTATGAGATATTGTGGAAAAAGAAAAAAAGAGATGATTTTAAATTTTTTTATATTTGCCGGACCCTTTTTTGTCTGATGTCTATAAAATAAGTGATTTTAGTTATTATCTCGAACTCAAGTGAATATATATATTATGTAAATTTATTTATTATTTATATGTCTTTGCAGAAGCATTATTGCGCTAATAAGGCTTGTAAAATTGAAGTTCGCGACGGTCTATGCAAGCTCGATATTATTGTTTCAGTTGTACGATTTCCAATTATGTAAGTAGTCGTTTAAAAACATTACACTTCATTTGTATCTTTGAAACGTTGAGAAAGGTAGGTATCTCCGCCATATAAGGACACCAAATAGGTCATAAAGATTACTCACACATAACATCTTGCTTTTTTACATACACATACGCAATGTCAACACACTATTTATTTGCATACATGCTTTAAACATTCCGACTTGATTTTATATTTTTATTAGAGTGAAACTAAATTTAAATTTTTCAAATGTTATTTGTTCATCATCATCAAATTAGCTTTGTAAAGACTACTGTTGGAAATAGGCTCCCCGAAAAAAGGCATAGGTTGATATACCGCTGTTGGTTCCGGTAGCTCGGTCGCCTCTTACGGCCCCTTGTCCAGAGAGAGGTACTATTCTTTTCTACCGGTACTCGTATTTGTATTTGTTTAAATTAGACTCATACCATCGATTTACTTTATGGTGAACAGTTGGTAAAGGTTAGTGTTTATTGATAATCAGTAAAGCATTATTTGTTGGCGGGCAGTGACAAAACCGAGTGGTGAATCAGTTAGCAGTTGTATAAACTGGCTGTCGCTGCAACGCTGTTCTTAACTTACTCAACAATATTCTATTCTTATATATCGTGCAAAACAATGACTCTATACATCAATGCTTATTGACTTTTGATCTGATCAACTTTGTTGTATATATAAATAAATAAATTTCGCAGTGTAGTATTAGCATTCTCTGCTGGTAATAAAACTACTTTTGACTGTGCTTTGAAAATATCAAAGAATCAGCTTTATAAAAATTTAAACGTTTGTTAGTAAAATTAAAATAGATAGCAAATGAGTTTTGAGGTCCGGTTCTGCGTTAGAGCCTAACTTCGACTTTTAATAGTAAATAAGGATCTGTTTAAAGAATTCCCGAAATGTTATTAAAACATGTATATGTATATAAAGCAAACGTTACATTCTAGGTAATAACATAAGCCATGAGGTACTGGCAAACCGTGAGTAGAAAAAAATAGTACCACCCCCTGCACCAGGTGTCGTAAGAGGCACTAAGGTACAATAACCTACAGATAAGTGTAGCTCAAATGCATTGGGCGAGAATGGGTAGCAGCTTTCATCGCAAAGCTGCGATCTACAATGGCCAGCACGCTTGCCCAGCACGGCAATTATGGGTAAAATTCCCCCTTTCTAGAGGAGGCTTATGTTCAGCAGAGGGCTTCCTATGGCTGTTATGATTACAATGATTCTGCGAAAACGTGACATAGTGTTTTCAGTTCACAGGGTTGGCGATATGTTAGTGAATTTATTTTTGTGATAACGCGAGCGTATACAGTGTGCGGGCACGTTTACCATCAAGCAGAACGTAAGTTTGTTTGCGGACTTCAAATATTAAAAGAAATCTATTCAAAGCTTTTAACTTTACGCTCGCTCTTACGCTCTACGACCATCATTACATCGTTCTGTTTTATACTTCCACGGAACACGACATTGTTAACTAGTTCGTGTAGCTAATTACTATTACAACTACTATAAGCTGCTTGTTACTTCTTTTAATTTGTAACAACGAAAAAATAGGATATGCTCTACACTATTTCAATTCAAATGTACACCGTTGAGTTTCAACAATATACTTAAATATTTTAACGTTAATTTTTTCATACATTCGCCTAACCACGTAAATCATCTCCCATTGTTCTGAAATTTCCCGTTACGAGCCTTTAAAAATCCTTTCAGTAATATAATGGCTCATTTTTTACATGGCCTTGAACATGTGCCAAAAAATCCATGAGCGTTTGTTAAACTTGTCGCGAATAATGTAAGTATGACATAGTCACTTACATAAGTTATCCGTTAAACATAGCTGTAATGTATCGATATAAATAGAAAAATCTAATATTTATTTCAAGCTTATACTTGGCCAGTTGAATGCCAATTGACAAAAATATTGTTTAGGAAAGCAATTTGAACAATAACCGCAGTTCGCACCGTATTATATTACTTCAGAGACCAGAAAGGGATATTCTCATACTAATTTCCAATCAGGAGGTTCGTTATATTTTGCTGGAACCGAAATAAATTTGAGAAATTGTTGTGCATAGGAATTATTTATTGGTATAAATGTCTGTTCAATTCAGAAAACATATTAAAAACTTAGATCTCTTCAAAACATCGTTTGCATCGGTACCTAATACAAAGGTTGTCTGCAAATGTACCTACTTATTTCTACTACCAAATAATAGTGTTCGTGTTGTGTCCGGTTTGAATGGTCAGTGAGGCAGTGAAATTACTTGGTAATGTGACATAATATCTTCAAGTTGCAAGTTGGTAACGCGCTAGAGATATCCTTCTGATATTAAGAGCGTCTAAAGGCTACCATGACGCTTACTATTAAGCGAACTGTAACTTTGTAGACCTGGTCGAATAAATAAACAAAAATTACTACCTATTTGAAGGATAGGAATATTTATATAGACAATTTGTAGGATTTATTTATATATACAACACATGATGGAAAATAGGTTTTTTTCGGTTTGGGTCTGCTATAATCAACGGTCCAGTGTGGCGAGGCTCTAGTGATATGATATGTTTGTTTGTCAACTTAGTAATATGAAAAAAAAAATATAGTGTCCGTAAGCAATCAAATCTGAACTCAGATCACGTCAAACAAAACATATTTATTTCCACGCCATATTGCCTACCCTAAAACGATTCCAAACCGAGCAGTTCGAAAATTAAATGGTTTATCCAATGCTTCCACCCGAGTGGGTTGACCCAACCCCCCTACCCATTTCCTAATGATACTTATATCAGAACATACAGTATTCGAATCTAGATCGATATTGACCGATTTTTCCGTCATATACCTTAAGTGTTTTTTTTTATACGAAACCAATTCAATGAGTGCGATTCTATTATTACTTTTAGATTAAACGAAGAGATTTTTTAAAGTGACCTGAAAAGTATTGCTGTTTTTTATGATACACATTTAGACGATAAAAATTATTTATTTATGATAGAAAGTTATATTTGCAAGACGTTTTCTCAAACTTTAGAAACATGCGGTGCCCCAAACAAGAACAAAACTACTCCTACTTTTAAAAATACTAGAAAAAAGTGATACGATTGTTAAGATTATGTACCTAATATGTGTACATATATACAACTTATCATAAATGAAAAAAATACTTTTATTTTGTCTTTAACTGAAATCGATCGGGCGACCCTCTAATCTCATTGCGCTGAACAGTTTATAATCTAGACTGTATAAGTAATTACTAAGACTAAAAATGTCTGTGCATATAAGAAATATAACCAACCTTAGCTAACAGTCCAGCCCGACGCTGCATGGAATACAAAATATTTTACACACTATGTAACGTATTTGGTATTCTGCAAACATAAAGAAGGGAATCTTTATGTAACTACAAATCTTCTAATTTTTTTTATTCCCACATCCTCTCAGGCATTGACTTGACTCCGAAATAAGTCGCTTATATCACTTGTGATACAGACTACAGAACAATCACAAATAATAAACTTATATAAACATACAACACCCAGACAAACAAATATTCATCATATAAATATTTGTCCTATGTGAGGATCGAACCCATGACACTTCGCGCACTTGATAACTACGCCGTCGGGCCCGTCAAAAAATCTTTGGATATTGGTAGCATAAATTTAGCCCAAGCAGAAAAAAGTAACAATAAACAAGATTGATTAGAATAACACTTTACTCTCTTTCATCATCATAACTATCATATCAGCCATAAGACATCCAATGCAGGACATAGGACTCCCCAAGTAATTTCGAATAGGACCGGTTGTATGCGGCCTGTGTCCAGCGCGGTCCTGCGGTTTTAGTCAGATCGTCTGTCCATCTTGCGGGGACACCTTACGCTGCGCTTGCCGGTACGCGATTTTCATTGCAGAATCTTACGACTCCATCGGTCATCGGTTTTGCGTACCTAATGCCCTCCCCACTGCAACTTCAACTTACTAATCCGCCAGGCAATAATGGTAACTTTGGTTCTGTTATGAACCTCCTCATTCCTGATTCGATCGCGGCAAAGAGACTCCTGGCATTGCCCTCTCCATAACTCTCTTTACAAGTTACTAAATCAGTGACATAGATTAATAACGTACAAGAATAAACTTTCCACAAAACCATCACAAATCGCAAACTCATTCGCAACATTAGAAAGAAAAATATCTATATTGAGTTTTTTCATTTCATAAACACAAGTTGACAAAACTATAAAATATTTTTATGAAGGTCTAGTGTAGTCTGCGTCCAACTGGCGCTGGTGAAACAGGAGATTAATCAATGTTCTGAAAAGTATGTCAGCATCGAAAGGAATGGAAAGTGTGAAGTACTTTCTTAGTCCAGTGTGAAAAAATACGTTAATTCGTATACAAGTACACAACGCAATGTAAATTAAAATTTAAAAATAGAGTTGATAATGCTAATCTGTTTATAAGGAGAAGCTTACTGACTCGCTGGCTGATAGACTGACTAATCTACTTAAATTATATAAGCATAGGGGTACCTTTTAGGGAGCACAAATAAAAGATTTTAGAAAATTACCCATCTAAAGGGGTTAAAGTGGGATGCAAAATGTTTTATGTATGTACCATCAAGGGAGAAAGTAAGCTGAATAGAGACTGAAATATTAGGCTTAAAGAAATTCAAAGAAAAGAAATTCAAACACTGCTAATTGGCGGTAAAAATGATGAGAGTAATATGTATATATATATATACATATTATTATACTCGTATTGCTGCTTCATTTTCCTCTCCGATAAATCAATATAATGATGATGTAAATGTAATCTTCTATAAATGTAAATATATCTCACAGAGAAACTAATTTATTCGGGAATAAAAATGGCCTGAATAATTGCCTGACCACTATCGTCAATCTATAACTATGTAAATGATTCATGTCAGACCCCTTTGTGTCTAAAGACCTAAAGATTTAGTTCACCCCTTTATACCGTCCTACGCGTTTTTAGAACAGCAAGGAATATTTCAATATAGGTATCAGATTTATTTTGAATCGATTGGAATAAAATATGCACGAAATGCTAATGGAACTGTCTATAATACACCTATGAAAACCGCATTTCAGGTCAAACCGTCTCTGAGATTCGTATTATATACATACAAACAGCCAAAACTTTAAAATATTAGACAGTTTTATAATATAATCGCATCATATTTGAAAATATATATATTTCTACAAAATTAAACTGTTTATATGGGTAATTCGATGATTATTTTGTTTTATACAAAAAATTCGTACAAATAGTACGCTCGTTTTATTAACTCAAAACAATAAAAAATACAATTATTTCTAAAATATTTAATGGACATGCTTACCTAGGTGGTAGAGATCAAGCTAAAGTATTTTTGTGGAAAATCATCTTTACAGCCTTTGGAAGTCCACTGCTGGACATAGGCCTCCCCAAGAAAGGGGTAATTTTTTCCACAATTGCCACACTGGGCAAGCGTGTTGGCAATCACAGAGCGCAGCTTTCACAACGGGATGCTGCTAGCTGCATGCATTTGTGCTACACAACAACTGTTTCGGATGGATACACCGCCATCTGTCGGTTCTGGTCCCTTAGTCGCCTCATACGACACCTGGTACAGAGGAAGGTATTATTCTACTATGCCGGTACCTCACGGCAAAATATTTTTTTATATTACCGCTAAATAGACAGACAGACGTTCTCCAGTTTGAAGTTATAAATATTTTGATATTTCAATTATTAAGTTGGATCAAACTGTACACAGTGAGCTAAAATTGATTTAAATTGGGTAAGCAGTTTATAAGTTCATCCCGAATAAAAAAGTGAAAAGTAAAACAAAGTTTTTAAATATAAAGATTGTTTAAACTAAACAATGTTACATGTTGATGTTACATCTATCAAACGCTCTTTATACTGGTTGAAACGTGTTCTAGATTTATCAAAGTAAAAACATACCCTGCTTTGGCAACGAAACAAAAGCAACACTGAGTAGAGCAATACATTTTTATAGAGGTTGCGTGTCAGATGCCTCTGATCGAGGACTATAAGCCGTAGCGGATTACATTTATATCAATTAACCTTTCTGATGATTTATTTTCTTTAGTGGGTCCGAACTGATACCAATGAATCAAAATCGATCGAATCGAATAAAAGAAATTTATCGAGCCGTTACAAAATGCGAACCGCCTTTTGTAAGAGTACAAAAAGACTGACTACGAGTACTCCAATGTTTTCAACTGAAATACCGCCATTCATATGATCACTAATTTTCTAGGGCAGGTCGACAAGGGATAATACTATTTAGAACTGCACGATCGCGCTAGATGCAGGCTGTTTATAAACGGTTCTATTGGAAAAAATTTAGGAAGACCTAAGATACGATGTTGAGTGTTGAGTCTAAAGATAATTTAACAAATAATAATAATGGGGATTAACATCAAAGGATTACCAAAATACACGCCATACGTAGAAACGGCTTACAGGTGTACCTAATTTTAATAATTAAATTTATTATTATATTACGGAGCACAAAATTTCAACACAGATTATGAAAATAAATTAACAGCTTATCAGCTTACGTAGTGGTTAATATTGGCAAATTCAGTTTATTATTTTTTTTACTTCATATTCAATATGATGCATTTGGATTTATATATTTTTCTAAAGTTACGGATTCATATATCATACATCTACTATATATATTTCACTCTACTACTTTAACTGGCTAACAGCTGTGTGAATTGAGGGGCCCGATGGCGCAGATGGTAATGATCCTATTTTGTGCCCCAAGGTTCGTAGATTTCCACCCAGACCAAAAATATTTATATGATGACGTTTGTGTTTGTTCTGTGTCTGGCTGCTAAATATATGTATTTAAGTAGTATATTTGTGATTACTCTGTTGTTTGGCGACCGTAACACAAGTGTTTTAAGCGACTTACCACGGAGTCAGGTCAAGGTATGAAATGTTGTAAGAATTTATTTATTGTTATTGCTAGGTAATGCCAAATAAATAATAACTTCAAGTTGCAAGGATTTTAATGCGCTAGTGATATCCTTGTAGTGTGCATGTTTGTCAACTTCATAAAAAGATATAAAAAAATAATAATGTCAATTACGAAATTTTGACGAAGTGTGTAGCTCTCTACACAGATCTGTAGCCCTGTGTACAATAAAACTGCATAAGTTGAACAAAAGCCATTGTCAACAACGTTCGCTAGGTAATTTTCCGTTGTACATTTTAGTTCCATAAATGTTGAAACAATTTTTAAGCCCCGTTGAACAAACAACTTTTCACTGAACATTTTGAAAGTATTATGTGGCCACTTTAGCTGCATATTTTTTATATATAAATATAAACAATAAAAAAATATAAGTGTGTATTTGGAATTCCAAATTAACAGCTATTTACTAAATGAATATGAAGTTATGAGCGTTGCTGAAAAAATAAAAATATAAAATCTAGTTTGCTCTGAAATTACTTTACCGATTGTAACAAAACTTTCGCTGAAATACAGCTGATGTTATAAGAAGTAATATAAACTACTTTATTGATTATTATTCTTACGGTTAAGCATTTCAAATTTATTTTAGAGGTCCGCTTGGTGTTAAACATGACCGCAGCCTATATAGAAGAAGTGAACACGCGTCGTGTTCACTTCTTCTATACCAGCAGCTTTATACCAGGTCGACAAACTAGCATACAGTCAGCGTAAGAGTAAGCATCACAAAGATATCACTAGCGTGTTGCCATTCTTGTGACTTGAAGATATCATGTTACATTACCCAGTAATTTCACTGCCTCTATCACTCTTTGAACCGGAACACTACCATGTTAACACTGTGAATTGGCGGTACGAGCCAATGCAAACGATTTTTGTAAGAGGTTTACTCTAGTTATTTTTTCTGTGCTTGCTTAAGCTGTGAAGCTTAAGCGGTGCCTGAAGTCCATTCGACTTCAGGCACTAATGTGTGGTACCAGCGATGAATTATGGTAGATAAACGTGGTCTCTTACCATTGGCCTTCTTGGCTAACTGAAAGTAGCTCAACGAGCTATGGAGAAAGCAACGCTCGGTTTGATATGGAGTTTATTTGCGCGACCGAATCAAGAATGTTGAGCTTCGTAACAGAACCAAAGCTACCGACATTGCTTAGCGGATAAGTAAGTTGAAGAGACCACGTACTGGCAAGCGCAGCAGAGGGCGTCCACAAGCAAGATTGATAGACGATCTGACTAAAACCGCAGGATCGCGCTGGACACAGGTCGTATACAACCGGCCCTATTGGAGACTACTTGGGGAGGCCTATGTCCAGCAGTGGACGTCTTATGACTGATACGATGGAGATGATTATTTCATTAGAATAAAACATGTTATATTTCTTTACTAGAAAGCACTCGCAATCTCCTTAGAGAATATAGAACGTCAAAAATCAGACACTAGATGCGGTTACGAAATAGATTTTATAATACATTCCAAAACTTGGCGAAAGTGTTATCTTTCAAGTTCACGCAAACAACAGTGACAATAATAAACGTAAGAATGAAATATGAAAGTATTCCACATATTTATCTCAGCCGCTGAACATGAGAGTGCTCGAAAAGTTGGAGCCGGAAAGTGGCAGTGAAACAATTTCGAGGTAAAAAGGTGTGGCGCAGGGTGTTAGGTGTGGGAGTCGACACATCGCGCCGAGAGTGGCCTCAGGCACGCATTCCCCGACTCGACCGGCCCCTGCATTACAAACTGTCCACTCACTACAAGCGTTACTATATCTATTGCTGTGTTCCGGTTTGAAGGGGGGCAGTGAAATTACTGGGTGACATAGTATCTTCAGTTCGCAGGGTTAGCAAAACGCTAATGATATCTTTGTGATGACTCAATCGTCTATAGATTGCAGTCGCATTTACTAATAAACAGACCATCTACTTGTTTGCTGGCTTCGTTATGTATATAAAAGATCTACTCTAAACAGACACGGATTAGAATATCACATTTTCTAGTATTAAGTATAGTGATAATTAAAAAAAAGGCATGGTCTTAAAAATGCTATTCCCTTCTAGTTCCATTTAATGAAACTTAAGGAAAATTTGAGCGTCATCGACATTATCCTATAAGTCGTGGATCGATAACTGTTAAACATATTGTTATTGCAGTTCTAGATTGAACTAAGGCTTATTTTGGGTTAATACTAAGTATTAATTATATCATACCTAAGTAGTACAACATACACAGAAATTATCATATCGATATTAGTAATGACAGGAATTAGTAATGTTGTGTTATGGCATTTCTATAATTATATAACGATACGTTATAGCTTTGCTAATTACCTTGATTAATCATTACTCTATGCATCGCCCTATTCATAGAGTTGCACTTTCCCACTTTTATTCCCTTATGGCTTCATTTCATTTTTTTCGTGTTGGGAATGGAATGAAATCAATAAAGGGTTGGTACAGAACGACCGAGGCAAACATATTTATATATATCATAACAAGGTAGAAGAGGTATTAAAGAAGGGCCAGCACAGAATAAAAGAAACGTGTAAACTAACGCGGGTAAGGGGAGCAAGAGAGTTATGCCAAGATCGTAACAAGTGGAGATCCATAGTCTATGCCTACCCCAATGGGACACAGGTGTGATGTATGTATGTATGTACATTTTCTTTCGCTTGTAATCATGCTTACTTACTAATCCTGATCAAACAGTCTTCTACATCCTCTGTTATTTTTGTAACCGTAACTTTAAGAACTCTCTATTTTTAAACATTTTCAATACCCATTAACATATAAAATACTCTTAATTTATAACTTCTAGCAGCTTTTTTTGTAGTCCTTCTATATCTATTGAGTTTTATGTTATTACGAGCCAAAGGCTTTTATTATAAAATATAATGTAGACCTAATGTTTGGCTATAAATGTTTAATTTCAAAATAAGGCAATAAAACCGTAAGTATCACATATTTCTGTTCAACAATTTGTTTGAGACGCTTAGAAGTATAACTCAAAATATCTCTTCTTTTGTGGTGTGACTGACCTAAATTTCGGGTAACATACGAAGCATTTTCTGGATGCTAACAAATATTGAGGTATGGCTTGGAGTTTGCGACATTTTAATAGTGACTTGAGCTGAATTCTAATGTATACTCCACATTAGTATATTTTTTTTTCATGTGTGTTACAAAATTAATACATGATTAAATAGTAATAAGGCATAATAAGCCGTAGCGACACCTAACACCTTTTGTAATTCTTGAGAACGGTTGTTGCGGCAACCGTTCTCAAGAAGTAGCCATAGCAAGTAACCATAATGTCCAAAAAAGATGCAAAAACTGAGTTTTCAAGCCGGTCAAAAATAGTTTAATTATGAATAGCAGACGCATAAATGTTAAAAAGATAACAAACAATGTGCCATATTTAAAAGTTAAGTATTTTCTTTTAATTTATTATAGTTTTAAGGCTTCGTTAGTTAATAATATGATATGCATATGATTGCTTACTTACACGTTTGGAATTGTTGTGTGTACTCCACATTATCTGTATATGTATATAGATTTCATCTTAGCGCAATCCTATTATTTAATTAATCAAAACTCCACTGTATGATAAGCACACTAACTGACTATGCTAAATCTTGAACTCCAGAACTTTCTTCGCGCGTATTTTCTCTGCATAACAACAAACAGCAACATATTGATATGTAGTTAAATACAGTTCTTTGATGCATGTATTCAATAAGATGTAATTATAAAAGTATTTATACCTATATTTAATATCTAATTAAATACAACAATACATAATTTTAGGTAAGTAAAACATATTTCCCCGAGATATTTTTACAAATATCAACAGTTAGCACGTATCTCTTTTTAGAAACATCTGGAATCTTGTACAGCGGCCAGGCCTTCGCAACAAGACAATTTATTATCGCTAGTTCCAAAGAAAAAGGACAAATAGGGACAAACCGAACGGCAACTTTCATGGGTTTCGATCAGCTCACTATTGTCACTGCCTTCCATGGTAGCTACGAAAATATTTTTTTATAGGTGCTTTAGTTACGATCCCGCAAATTTATTTGAAGTCGAGAAGCAGGTCAGGATTATCGTAGTAGCAGGCTTAGTTTGTAAAGACTGTTTTGTTGAATGTATTTTATTCAACAGTGAATCTAACGTCGCAATTTTAAGGTACATAATACTGACAGTCTATTTCTGGTATTACATAGTACATAATATCAGAAATAGACTGTCATTTTAATCACATGTCTTTTATGTAATATATAATAAATCATGTTTGTTATAATTTATTAGCGTCTCAAGAAATGTTGTACTACAAATATACTCGTATTATATTCTCTATAGGTGATTAAGAAAATATAGTAGGAACATAACTGTTTCCGTAAAACTAGATATGTATTATTCATTTATTTTACAGAAGAGCACGAACCAAGGACATTGCTTTGACATGCCAGCAGACCGAACGGCGCCTCTCTTCCAACTTTGTCACTCAAATCTCTAATAAAGATAACTTTATAACTTATTCGGGAACACTCCGCAATTATGACAGAGTAAAGATCTAGCTACTAGAGCATTAATGCTTTTATTTACGGGCAGTAAATTTCAATTACCACCGAGAAAACAACCAAACTATATAACCGAATTTCATTACCATAAAATCCGAGCCGTGAAATCAAATCTTGGATTTGTTAAATGTCATCGATACCCTGTAAGGAGTAGGAACTTGAAGGCTAAGAAACTGAGTGTACCTACCTAATATATAAATATATATAAATCAGTTAGGGAATTTATATTCACCACTGGACCGGGGATACCAATTTATCTGATTCACAAAAATGAATCTATGGCCGTTGCGAAGAAAGTAATATTACCACTATCCATTAGGAATATTGTCATTATGTAAATAAATCACTAATGCGATTATAGTTTATCATTTGCAAAGTTATTTGAAGACGGGACTTTATTATGAGAATTGAAAATAAATACTCTGTCCCCTTTTTAAAAAGTTTAGCAGTTTATTTTTTATGGAAAAAAATATGTTGTCTTGTTGATAGATCACAGCTGTAAAATGTAATATTTAACAAAAAGATTTAATAGCATTAAATTTTTCTAAATACATAAGTTTCATATACTTAAACGCTTCCCACTAAGAATATAAGGATCATTAGCACAAGCGGCCAATATAGGGTACGAGTAGGTCAATAAAGTGGAGAGAGAAAGGGAGAGGTTGAGGATTGATTTAAAACTACGTGACTCGTGTTTAAGTCGGTATAACAATAAAAAATCGTATTATGTGTATTTACCAGAAATCCGGAGTGTATAAGGCTCAATATGCGAGTATAATTACTAACTAGTTAAAACTTTAATAATGATTATCGAATATTTTACGCATCGTAAATGTTTGTTGCTGAAATATTCAAGGATGCGGTTTGTGGGACGCTTATACGGATTTCAGAGAAATGTAATAATAATTCTCAAGTTAAGATTTTCAAATATCATATTGATTTGAAACGCCAGAGTACAATTAATGTAGCGACTTCATTGCATAAGCCTGTAAAATAGTTTTAGCACGACAAAGATGTAAGTCGTCCTAGTATTTACTACTTATGAAAATACGAGCTGAAAGCTAAAAGGCTTTGCTTTTACCGTACGTGGAGCTAGAAGATAAATGGCGCAGGCAGATGTAAATACTTCGCCAATGCGGAGGTTTCAAGAATATTCCTGTTACAAGTTCGTAACAGTGTACGTACCACGTTCGACCGATAACATGTAGAGGCAAATATCATATAACGAGCGAATCCTCGTTAAATATTAGATTAATAACAAAAAAAAATAGGATGGTATGTTAATGTAACATTAATATAAACCTTTAAACGAGCCGTTTAACCAGCATTTACCCGTTTACGATAAACACATAATCTTTTTATTTTCAATAAAAAGATTCTAGAAAAAAAAAGATCTCGTCCGGTACAATCTATCGTGCAATTACAGCAGCAAGTGACAAACGCCATTTATTCATATTCGGGGTTGCAATAACACACTTTTTATTACACGTCAATAAAGATATTTTTAAATAACAATAAATTAAATTGCATTTATACTCATTTATAATAATTATAAGTAAACCCAATCTTGAGCTGAAACATAGTCATGCGTCTTGGATTGCGAAACTTTTACATTGGTTTCGAACGGCTTGGCGTATATTCAGTTCTCGCAAACTTGTTTTGGTTTCGGAACGGAGGTGCCGCAAGCTGAACTTAGTTAAGCTTATTTCCATGAGATGACTTCGTCGAGAATCCACACGGAAATTAATCTAAGCTCACGAGTCACATCGCGATTACATAGCTGCTAAAACTGTGCCTTTTGTGGACTGTGAAGGAAGTTAACCTTAAATAAAAATGGTGGGGGGGGGGTTCTAATTCTATGCCTAAAGCTAGTTTTTCTTAGATATATGTTTTCAAAACGAAAATTGCGTAATTAAGTGCAGGTATGCAGGTATAGTGATTTTATAAGTGCATTTTTAGCTTTTACATTTAATTGATGAGCCTTTTTACTTAAAAAATATGCTCATGATATAATTACAAAATATATATATAATATCACTTTTATTATAATATAATTTGTGAAATTATTCTATGTGATAAATAATCTGGATTATATAATAGCTATATTATATTATAAAAATATATGGCTATCATTATATTATTTGGACAACAATTTCAAGATTTCTTTAAAAGGTAGTGCTGTATCTAGAGATGTTTTACTTAAAATAATTCTACACTAATATTATATAGAGAAAATGTTGTATTTACGAATTCCAGTAACGTCAGTCACGATTAAAATGCTTCATTATTTCTGAGTAATAAAAATACTTATATTTATAAAAAACCTCGTGGTTCCATATTTACAGCCATTATGATTATGTCAGCTTTAGCCATATTTTTCGAGGAATCTTAACAAAAAATATCCATAGTTTTTATTAAGATTCCTTTAAAATAAATGATTCTAATATACCATGTTATTTATGTATTTTACTAAATTACTTTTTATTTACGACTGTTTTAATACCTGTAGATAACTTAATATTTAAATCGACTGTTGCATTTGAAAGATAATACAGGGTTAAAATTAAAATGTCAATCTAAACAAAAATTGTGCTGCCCCTGTCATCACCAGGTTTTGTCAATTTTGGGTTGGATCGTGGCTACAAGATTTACATAACTTTGATCAGTTGTAGCCAATCCATACCTATATGTTTGAGCCTAATTAAAGATATTATGTAAGTAGAAGTATAAATATCTTTATTATTTATAAATACCTCTAGAATGTAGAAAATACACTAAACGTAGAGTAGTCCAACAAAATCTACCACTCACTCGAAACAAAATCTCACAAGAGGGAACAAACCATTGAAGTGTTTTCTAACCCACTTGGCACAGTTCAGCTATCGACCTTTCTTTGTGTTTCCTATTTCACAACGGAATGTATTTATTTTATTGCATTGTCATAACTAGGTGATAAAGCTTGCCAAAATATGCCATCTTATTGAACGAAAAGCGGATTATCGTGTCAGCATTGATAGTAGATTCATACAACTGTACGTGAAGTGAAGCAGCAAAATGCAAGAAAATCGGATCATACTTAATCAAAGGGGAATTGAACAATAGAACTTCATTAAAGTGTACGCGAACGAGCATAATACGCAAATTTTTTTGCACTGCCATTTGGTTTCAAGATTTCCTCCAAAATGTATTAGAACAAAGACGTGACCGATAACCACAAATCTGCAGCCATTTTAATTACAATTGAGAATGGGAATTGTTCAATCGATTTTCACTTATGATTCCACTTGGCAAGGACGCGGTCGCATTCAAGCTTCGTTCTAAATGCGCAAATTGTAGTGCCGACCTCTCAAATGACATTAATTAAAATGTGTCTGTGACTATTTGTGCGCGCATAGCTCGAATAATTAACTATCAAATAGCCTCTTAAAGAGGTAGGGTAGGTCCGAACACGACAATGTACGACCAAACCAAAGCGAATACCCTCATTTAGTCGCAGTGTAAGTTCCCTTACTTGTATCATGCCCAGGTTTACAAGCGATTTTCACGGAAGCGACGTCGCGTTTAAGTGAGAAAAGGGATGCTATTCCTCACGTTTTTATCGTACTCGTGAATAATATTTAGTGCAATTATTGTGTTTTCCAAGTGCAGTTTTGTGAATTATTTGGTTTCTAGCTAAGGTTGAGTTTAAATAATGCAATAACAAATGTGCATTTATACATAATGCACCCGAATTATTGAAAATTGACTGCAAATAGAAACAAATGAAATTAATTGCAAATAAAATGCTCGGAAGAATGCAAATAAAACCACATTCTTATGGGAATAAGTAATACAATTGAAAGTGTGTATCCTAAGCACCCGCGGGGTATCTGCGTACCCGGGTAGATTATAAAAATTACTAGTGGCCCCCCGCGGTGTCACACGCGAATATCCCGTTCCTGTGAGAATAATAAATAATAAAAGTAGCCCATGTTACTCCTAATCCCATCAGCTATATGTTAGTGAAAGTACAGTTAAAATAGGTTCAGCCGTTTCTGAGGCATTCACAGACATACATATAGACAGTCAAAAAAGCATTTTTTTGTAATATTAAATAAGAATTTACATATTTATAGTGAAAGTTTTTATTAGTAGTAAATGCGTAAATTTTGGTAAATATATAGAATATTTGTTACATCATCGTCATCATCAGCGTGATTTTTGAAAACGAATTAATTTTGTGAAAGTGAAATCAAATCAGTTTTACTTAAATATAATATTCTTTTAAAAGAAAAAACATCACTTGGGCCGTTTATATAATTATTTTTGAAAACGACTACTTTTTAGTTTTAGTTTTAAACTTTCAACAATTTCAGCAATATTCATTTAAAGGATACATGACATATCAACGCAGGGACTATACTTTAAGGGTTATAAACAAAATATTGAACAAAAAGTCCTTTTATAACGTAGAAAAGCACTAAGACAATTAATTTAATTCACTTCCTAAAGGGGTGATAAGGGTTTGCAACGTTAGCATGAAACATGACTGTTTTTGAAGTTATTCAACTGAAATTCAGTATGTAGGTTCTTCATTGAAAATCGTGAACCACGTGTAATGTTTTTTTTGATAATCATCCCTTAAGGTGGTAAAAGAGGAATGCAAGTTAGTACGATAGTTGTACATCTTATGCGGAAGAAATCGCGGGGCACTGCTAGTCGGAATATAAAGCTGTAAGCTTGCGATATTGTAACATTTATTTACTAAACATGTAACGGTTGTAGAATATTTTTTTTATGAAAAGTAACTTATGACAAACTCATTATAAGAGTTTATTATACGTATAGGTAGCCAAGCAAATGTCTGTTATTTCTAACATAAAAAATACTTAGTTTCGGGCATATACCTATTGTTGCGGTTAATACAATACTTTTCAAAGACGATATATATTCATTGATTCGCTAACAAAGTTTATTACTAATTTATTGGATATAGATTATATTAAATCTGTTCTGTAAGACTGCCTGTTTACCCGTAAGAATGAGAACAAAACTCAATAATAATAAAAAAAGTAGCGAACTATAAAAAATACACCGCCTATTCCTGGATCGTTGCACATAAATATCAGAAGATAAAGTGGGATTTCTATTGTAACATTCAGATATGAAAAATTGCGTGGCCACCGCTAGTTCGTTTGCCGAATAGGGAAAATGTTCTTTCTTTTTTGTCGATTATCGAGCGGTCTTCATTATTCTTTTAGTCATTTTTTAGGAACATACTAATTGTTTCAAGATTAGTTTTATTATTTTACTGTTTTCTTAATTATTTGTTTCACTGCATTGTAATATAAATATTATCTAACAAACTTTCTTTAAAGAATAAATCCTTTACCATTTCAGCTCAAATTTATATTTCTTACAAATCCATTGAGTCTCAAGTGATGCCGCTGAAAATAAGCTTCGAAAGTCTGAAAGATGCGGTTTTGAGATCAGCAAACAGGCAGTAGCGTAAACATGAAAAATATTTCTGTTACATAAAGATTTATAATATTTCCTATCTAGACTGTTTTATAATCGTTTGAGTCCTATATATTAAGTACAATGTAAGAGTAGAAACAGGTACATTTACTAAGATTTTTGTTTATTTTCCGCTGTAAATGGGAATTTCTTTCAAAATGACAAATGTAATAAGAAAGTATTACTTAAAATTTTGCACAAGGGTTCCTTTTATGACGTAGGGGAGCTCAAATAAAGTATATTTTCTAAAATCATCCTTTAAGGGAGTAATAGGGTGCAAAGTTAGTATGAAAATTTACAATTTAACGCGGGGGAAACTAAGGGGCACTACTAGTCTTTAAAAAGAGTATTTACTTGCTGTAAATGTGTCTAAACCAGTTGAAATATCCGCAGTCCACGCTAAAATTCAAACTGAGAACTGACAAAGGGTACTCACAGTAAGTGGCGCTCGTGAGTCGATCGATCGTGTCTTGCTTTAGTTTAGAGTTCTTCTTGCCCATCTTCGCGTCGGACTTGACCAGCGACCACAAGCACAGTACAACGTCAGTCACACTCAGGTGACGTATTACATATTATTCCCCCCTTACTGGTTGGTCACCTGAAAACAGAAAATACATGTTTACAATAGTCACGAAATTGTTCATATAATATTCTCATATATTGACCTGACTCCGAGGAAAGTCGCTTAAACCATTTGTGCCACAGACATTAGGCAGGAGAGGGATCACAAATATAATACTTAAATACGTATTTGAAACATCCAGACACAGAGCAAATACAAATATCATCATATAAATGTTTGGCCTGGGTGGGGTTGAACCCTCAGCACTTGGCGCATAAGATAAAATTACAACTATCTACGCCGCCGGGCCCGTAAAACCACTATAATTTATAAATACTGCTAGGGAGATTCGAAATAAAGTAAACATTTTAACCAGTTCACCGAAACAAAGCATAAAAATGTTAATTGTTTTAGTTTGTATACATCTTGTAAGTATGACTGGCAGTAATTGTCGTAAGAGTCTGGTGTCGTAAGAGGTGACTGATGACGGTATATCCATCCGAAAAAGTGTAGTTCGAATGCATAGAGCGGGTAAGGTAGCAGTAGCCCCGTCGCGAAGCTACGCTCTGTGACTGCCAACACGCTTGCTCAACTCCGCATTTATGGGCAAAAATTCCTCTTTCTTGGGGAGCCCTATAACAGTAGACTTCCAAAGGCTGGTATGATAATGCTTATTATCATTATTAGATGGACTCTGAGATATCGAAGATATGGATATTCCTCAAGGAAAACACAAATATTTATCACATATATTTTGTTCTGGGGATATACTGGGGATCGAACCCATATAAGATAGAGTTACTTACTCCCGAATGCGCCATCGTCCGTCTTTAGGTATATGTGGATTGGAGTAACGCTCTGTGCAATACAATATGGGCTAAATGGCCAATGTATGACAGTCAGACAAGCGGGACGCGATCGGGTATTCGATGACTCGGCCGCATAAATCGACTTCGACATGGGTGATGGTAATACGTATGTTGATGTTAAGATTAAGAAAATGTGTAATATTCACCCAGCTCCTTTTTAAGTAGGTGTTATAATATTTCAAATCATATATGACTTGGAATGATAGCATGAACTACCTATAATTCAAAATCTATATTCCCCTTTACATTTACAGAAGCCCTGTGTATGTTTTGTTTTTTATATAGTTAAGGTTTAACTAAAATGTATATGCGAGTCTAAATGATTCTGAAATATACATCTGAAATATATATTATAATAAAAAATATTATTTATTTATTTAGCATAGCTATATTTACAGATTGGTGTCATACATACTAATATTTATAATTAAATATAATATTAACTAGACGGTTACCTAGGAGACGTATACGCGATATGATTTTTTTCTATTTTTATTAGACTAGACGTAAATAATGATAAAGAATACAATAAAAACAAATTAATAAGATGATTTTTTTCTGCTCTTTAGCCGATTATGATATTTTAAGTGGAGGCTGAGGTTGACTCAGCCGTCATTATTTTTCAAAATTCCCTTTTTAAAGTATAAAATCTGTTATTAAGAACATCTATGTCTTTGCCACTGCGTTTTAGTTCATTGTAGGAATGACACATTCGGGTTCTAGAAGGAAGTATTATTTTTATACATCTTAAACGCGAAGTATTACGCGATTGGGTGAACAGTGAATTTTATACTGAGTCAATTTGAATGTAATGGAGATCTGGTGACTCGATATAAGAGTGAATTATTTTGTGCAAGGACAAACCACACCGCTTGCGACGGGCATACAATGCCTGTACATAGATCATTTTAAATTTTGTAAGCCTTTCACTGTAGCTCACAAGCAAATGGCCTATGGTACAAGCAAACGTGTCTACGGCAAAGGAGTTATGACTAACTAGTATGCCACTGACATACGATATACAACACGATTTTTAGGAATAAAAAAATAGGTAAAAGAGAGATTCTGGCCAAATCAACTTTGCCAAAAAATACTACCATTAGATAATCCGATCATTTTGGTTCTTTATTTTAGTGTTCTGTGTATGTTTCTACAATGATTTTATATTCCAAATTTTGTTCCAAAAGGTTCTTGCTCATTATAAGCCACTGTTTGTAGTGAAAATCCCGCAGCTCACGGAATTCGGGCAATCATTCTATTGTTTAAGTTTTTAAACACCAACAAAACTTTTTCAATTCCTGTCAAATGTTAATATAAAATTTTATACGATGGTATTGTAAATTTACGAACAATATTTTTTTTATTTTTGGAACCAATTATAAATTAAACGCTTAATCAATCATTATTAAAATATTGATACTTATGCGTGCAAATCCCTTATTTGCTAAGCAGCTTAATGATTTTGTATATGTATTAGTTTGTGCAATTAACAAATTTATATCACCAACAAATTAATAACTAATCATTGGAGTAATAAAAATGAAATTGATTATACATATACTTTTTTGTTTTCTAAGAATAAATACTATGATATTTATAATATATGTGAAACGTGATTTCTACAAATATTAAAATACTATTTGTCGTAACGAAAATATACTTCCTCTGTTTTAGATAATGAAATGGTCAACACACACAATTATAACGTCGCTTCGTCAACATTGCTTCCAAGCGTTCGTGCTATCCCCTTTTCTAACCTAACATCGAATCTATTTCTATCTCTTTCCGTATAAGTTATAGCTGTTTTTCTTTCACTGAATATTGTAGGGAAAGCGGCAAAAGGCTGAGGGACGTAAACGAAATACTTATTTCGCCGTATCTTCGACGGAAAACAAGCCATTTATAAGGTGGTTGTAAATCAAGTGTTCTTTTCCGTTACGATTATTATTAAGACGTGTCTATCCCACGGATTTATTGGAATTATTCTCAACTCATTGTACTGTGAAAAATAACAATATCAAAATAAAGATGATCTACCAAGCAGCGTGCTAAAATTTCATGTAAGACATTACGTATTTATTGCATGACAATGTAAATCAGTGATTGATGTTCCTAATTTGTTAAATTTATACTGTTTTACTATATGTCTATGCTAAAATTATAAAGAGTAAATATATGAGGAAATGTGTCTTTGGTACATGGCTTGATTTTTATTGCTGTGCGTTTGTAACGATTGACCTCAAAAAACGCCTAAAATGATTTTAATAATTAGTTTTCTAATGGAAAGGTAGTTCATAATCAAATAATATAACAAATAATATTTCCTCCCTGAATTTCGATGGCAATGAGAACTACGTGGGTAAAAACGCGGGGCCATACAAGTATTATATAAAAAAAATGCGATGTTTGGGTTTAGGAAACGAAATCACTTTAATTGGTAAATATGTTGTTCACGTGCAGTTTTGCACGTTCACATTTGCGCATCGCATTGTGCGCGCACATTTGGTGACCACCAATTTTCTGTGTCTGCAGTCTGCATTTTATTTTTATTACTACTCGTAAGTATAAAACGGCAATTTGGTGAACTAAAAGGCGTTGCATTACTTTATGACAGTAGTATTAAAATGCAGCTCGTTCTTGTGTTGACAGTTTCCTAGATCTCTTCGGCGGATTTTATTACAGGAATAACCCAGACAATTTATAGTTAGCTTTGTTTAATTTTACTAGCGTAAACGCCGCAGCATTTCCTGAAAAAAAAATTGTTTAAATCGTGGAGGCAAATCAATTGATTGTTTACGATTTACGATCATTGGAATAATTTTTTTTTTAATTCACTATATAATAATCAGACACTGTTCTCTTTTACTAAATAGATGAACATTGGATCGCACAAAATATAATGCACAACTTACAGGTGTTTTATTCTCGCACCAGTAAGTATCGCTAAACTAAGCTAAACCCGCTAAATGAAAAGATTAGTTTGATACTAAAACGCACATCATATACAATCAACATTCTTGCAAGCACGTTTGGATAAATGAAATCAATCGTGACTTTGGGATGAGACTTTCAGAACTGCTAAATAAAGGCGACTGTTTTTAAACCATCGTTACTTTAACAATATATATAATATTTTCTAACTTTTACCGTTAAAATTGCCATACTTGATAAGACCCCTTATTAATGTTAACATCCCTTTTGCATGAATTCTATACCACAAGTCTTTGCTGAATAGTCAGATGACATAAAGTGGTATTGATCTGTTAGAACTTCAGTCAGAAGTTAAATATCCTGTGTGGACTGTGGATTTACTAAAAGGACAGTTACTCGAGGGACTTACAAAACTTGTGATGAACTAAAAATTTTTCGTCTGCGCCCTAAATTACAATTACTTTCAAGAAGAGCTGACTAACATTGATATGGTCTGCAAAAACAGGTTAAGTACAGTGTAAGAGCAAATTATTTTGGAAATTATAAGTTTACAATAATTTATATTTGGGTCTCTGTAAAGATATTGGTGCTGTAAAAACTGAAAAATTATTCATCGCAAATAAAATTGATTATTTTTTCACATTTGTTTAACTGAGTACAGTTACTTTAATGATAATCAATTTTATACCCGTACCTTTCTTTACGCGTAGACAGATTAAATTACATCTGTATCAATTTAATATGTTAGTATCTGTAATGATTTTACTACAGGCGACGTAATTACCTCTCAGTGTAACTGTGTAGGTATCCTCCTGAGGCACATTAAACACTCGCACTCCATCACACTACACAATTTCGTTTCACAAACTATACACAATTTTCGTAGGTGACCTGTAATAGGGGAAAAATACTCCCGTTAAATTTTGAATTTTACTTTGGGACATTCGCCAAGCACTTTTTGGTTAGTTGCTTAAAGTTAGTTAGGTTATGAAAAACTCAATTATAAACTGCTACTGTCACCAGAAGGTAAATTATTATGAGCACATCATGATTAATAAGAGGATATTTAGTTTGCGTAGTTATTCGTTAAGGAAAATATGTTGCTCTAAGTAAGTAGAAACATAAATTATTTTAATGTCACTGAATTTATGTTTCAATTGTCCCCTATTTACTTTATTAACTGAAGTCGCTTCGTCGACAATATATTCTATATCTATGTTTCTTTCGTGCACTAGCACTTTAGATTATTGTTCATTCATATTAATTGAGTACTTCATATTAATAACGATACTAAAGATAAATAATTGCGCTCAGCACAATCGCTTTGCCAAACCAAACGTGCAATGCACTATGTGCATACAAATAAAGATTCTATCTACCTAAGATCATTCTTTCATTTTCTGTATTCACTTTTCGAGTCCTATTCATTAGCAAATGCAGTATATTTAAAAAAAATGTTGCCTAGTGATGTTGACAGAAGTGATATTGATAATTCACAACATCTAACGATTTATTTTTTATTAATAAAAAAAATAGTAGATATATAAACATTTCCCAAATCAGGTATTTGAAACCGTGTCTATTAAAAAGATTAAAGACTAGTTTATACCTTCTTCCAAGATCGGGTATAACACAAATCAAAGTCCACTACAATCGCCAGCAACGTAGATGTTTGTCTATCTTAGGTTGAATTATCTGGTAATATTTCCTCGAATACTGCAGTTTCGATACGATATATACGATATACATACAGATGAAAAAATAAATAGTCTACGTCATTTAGTACCTTTCATGCTATTTTTATATAACACGAGAAATGTATTGTGGAATTGTATTTCGGAAGCTTTATAAAAAATTAAAGTAAATATTGTCTATTGAATGTGTATTTCTTCATTTTTATTTCAACAATCACACAATTTATGTTCTCTCTTCACATGAAAGGATAAATTGAATTAGACTTGTCTTTAGTACTTACTATTAAAAAATCAACAATTTAAAATAAAAACCCATGATATGTGATAATACCATTTTCCCTTTCACTACTGCCATAAACATAGATACTCAAGATAAACGTAGGATTTAGCAGTACATCGGCATGCGGCCTTGTGCTACGTAGTTTGGAACACTAATAGTGCTAGAAATTAGAGTAGTCTAGAAACAGTTTCCCCAGCATATTAATGAGGTCCACTACTAAAGATAACATCAGGCTGCCAGCTGGGTCTAATATTTGCTGAAGCTTTTAATTGTACCCAAATTTGATATCTGCCTATTGGGGCATTGATTCGATAAAAGATAATTAATACATGATTTAAAAGACCATTATGAAAATGCAATGAAGAAAGGTATAAGGGCGCTCGTTACACTATGGTGTGTATTCACAGTTTTTATCTATAGATACAGTCAGCATCTTCTTCCTTATTATGTCCCTTTTTCGTGTAGTAGCTGCGTCATTGTCATGTGATATTGTTCACCATCCAGCGACCTGATCAAATACTAAAAAGAAAAGACTGCTAGAACAGGGCTTTACTTGTTAGAATGCTAAGGCTATAGGAGCGATACGCTGACGGAAAATCGAAGAACCTCCCCTTTTCGTTCAGCAGACAAAGTCCCTCTCCTTCTCTCTTTAAAAAAGTTATTAAATCACCCGGACTATAACTCGGTGTTAAATCCGACTCTGAGACTATATCTTGGAACGGTAAATGCAGTTCCTGGAATACTGGGCCAGGCCACCGTCTGTAACAACCATATAATGTAGGTGGAGCTGTCTTACTATCGTTAACTTAATAGGAGTAGTAGTTAATTGTCTGCTATCTCATTACTCTAGAGTCGTTAACTCAAAGTTGATACTATGAAACGATAGTTTCTGTCGTTAACAGCGATTTGAAAAGTAGCTTAACAGTAAGAACTTCTAAAGTTTTTATGTATTTTTTTATGACACTATTTTACAGTGTATGGAGCTTTTGGTAGTATTTAGACGATAAATCTGCCCAAATACTATTGAAATAGAATAGAAATACCAATATTATTCAAGTAGATAAAACATATAAATATATTTGACGCTGGTGCCGAGTGCACCAGTCTACGTCCGGGTGCATTGTTAATTTTTATGCCATTACTATTGGAGGTGTAATCCTGTTCTTAGGTTTCTTACCTAGAAACTTAATATTTTTTTTTACATTTCATGAACACGTATATAGCGTGCAAACCTGGTCGTGACACTTTTTATATTTTTTTTTATTATACTAGGTCGACATTAAAGCATACTGTTCGCGTCACAGCAACCTATAGACGCTCGTAATATTGACACTTGAAGTTATTATGTCACAAACTTAGTATTTTCTAAAAATACAACAAAAATTCAAAAATATATCCTATTTGGTGTGTTCGTTTTAGAGTAAAATTTATGTATAATATATGCATACATAAATTTTAGCGAAATATTTTATTTTTATAGAAATATAAAATCCTTTTTAAAATATCTTTGTTTATGCTGACTATTTAATTTTGGAAAGCATGTATATGGATCAACCAAACTAAACGTGAAACCTCTATCCTTAAATTCTACGAAACTGGCAGGTAAAGATATTTTCTTGAATGTCGTATCATGCCCGAAATGACAATAAAGTTTACGCGGGTTCGGTTCAATCCTGTTACCAACTTTACATCCGATGCATATTATTAACATCAATAAATATCCTTAAAAATTGCTAAAACACGTAATTTATTAAATTGATACGTTTATTTTGGTATATATTGGTATGGTCAGCTAAACTTATCATTTAAAGAAAACTCTACGATTCCCACTGACATACATTTGTTAAAGTGAGTTTATATGTTACCTTTCACACTTCTTTTAAAACGAGATATCTCTCTCATCTTTTAAATTAATCCCAAATAGCGCCGTTCTCATAATAATAAAAATATACTCTTTATTGTGCACTAATGAAAACAATACAAGAACATCACAAAAACATGGAATAGTAGCTATAGGGATTTACACCGGTAAAGCCGCGGGTAAAAGGCAGAATATACTAAAAGAAAGGTCCTTGTCGTTATTGTATCTATGAAAATAACCTTAAAAACTTGAAAATAAGTTTCCTAATATTAAATAGATTTCATTAATGTATATCATATATTAGGTTTATCAATGTTTTTTGCTGCTGAACAAATTTATGCAAAAGGTTTATGTATATTATGACAGCTTGAGTGGCCGTCGTTTGCTAGACTGATAGTCAGAGGACGGATTGCGTCCAGCGGTTGGCGGTGTACAAGGTCGTTTAGGATACGTGGATATACGCAATCTATCGATATTTCCAACCGCTAAGCTTTATCACCGCACGACCAGACATAGTCTGAATTCCATCTTCCCCATCGGGATATTTGGTATCTCAACAATGTGTTATAAGAACAATTTTCTTCCCCAACGACTACTCTCTTGAATAAAATGCCACTTCGGTATTTCCGATGCAATACGACCTTCGAAAAAGTATAAATAAATTGGTAATGCATCCCTAAATTATCTGGCGTTGCAGTGGGCGTTGCCGTTGTGGGCCGTTTATCCCCATATTTACATAACAAAAGTTGCTCTCATTAAATTACGTTGCTGATACTAATCTGTATGAATATTTCACAGTTTTAGCATTTCACTAGGTACCAGTTTCTTTATAATAAAATAAAATATAAACATATAGGGTTAAAAAAATAAACAAATTGTGGGTGGGTTCTCCAGCTGACGCCGTAAACAAACGTCCGTTGGTGGATAATGAAGGTTATAAATTTCTACACCGTGACGAGTGGTGGCAAATTGCGTTGCGTTTTTTAAAAATAAGTGCTAGCTAGTATCTACCTCTCGAAAGTTTCCATGTTTACATTCGGGTATTAGCTGATTTTTGTGAATCATTATACGCATCCTATAAATATACAAATTATACATATATTATAAAGTTCTGCAAGAATATTGCAGAATATGACAACTGGTTTTGACAATGCTGTGCTAGATAGAAGGCGGTTGTCAATATAAAGGGCTTACATTTGATATTATGAAAAAGGGGCAATTTTGCCCGTTGCGACGCTAAGCAAGCATTTTGGCAATCGCAGAGTGCAGCTTTCGCGACGGGAATGCTGCTGCCCGCCCTGTGCTTGTGAGTTACACTGTTTTGGATAGATATTCTGCCATCTATCGGCATATCACATCATATTTTATTGTAAAAGATAATTTTAAAGTTGGATTATGCAAGTATCAGTTACGATTGTGACAAATTTGATTAACAACGAGTCAAGTAAATATAAAATTGGCCAGGGCCAATAAAAAAAAACTAGACTAAAAATATGTCTATAGGATGCAATCTTAAGCTCAACAAAATGGTCAAAAGGTATTTGATCTATGCCGGCGCTTTTGCACTGTAAATAAATTGTTCCAGTTCTAGAGAATTTCCCTCAGGTGATGCCCTCTTTTGAGTAAAACCTAGACCTTTGAATGAAAATGAATATGACGCGACAATTATGTTTCTCACAGAAATGGACTAGAGAATATATTGTTGTTTACATAAAAGGAAAATATTCCTTCTCTGCAGGATTTGATTTATTTTCAAATGTATGTAGAAATAAATGTCAGTAGATAAAACATAATTGAATAAACTGATAAAAATATAGTAATTCATCTTCACCCGCTTTTGCAAGGGATCCGAATACTCATAAACTTTTGGAATACGGAAATCAATGGATATTGAAGGGGAGAAAGACCATAAAAGATATTGGTGGATTTCGCAAATGTTTATATGCATTATATTATGTAATTTTATGGAGGAATCGACTGTTATGTTCCATTGTGTCACAAAGACAATACGTGGACGTACAATATTAGGTTGTCACTTAATGGATTGCGTAATCAAGAAGATAAATCTCTTGCTATCGCTAAGGCAGATATTTCTTGCAAGTTGTTACTTATATGATCACAACAAAAAAGGGGATTTTACGCCTAACTTATCTTTAACACTGTACTGTGTTTTATATCAGAGGTATATTAAAAATTATCATTATTCTACGATAATTATTGTAGAGATCGATGTGGTGTATATTGAGTTGGTTTGGTCATATAGAAAGGATGGATGAAAATAGAATGACTGCACAAATATATAAAGCGGAAGTGAATCGAAGAGTTGGTATACCAACGACACACCGAGCTAGGTGAACATATGTTAACCAGGTAGAAGAGGTAATAAGAAGGGCCAGGTCCGAAGTACGAAGAAAGGACTAATGCGAGTAAGGCAAGTAAAAAAGGTGAAGGCCAAGATCGTGACCAATGGAGATCCATAGTGTCTGCCGACCCCTAGATGATGTCAGATGGAACAAATGCATTTTATCTAAGTTTTTTTTAAATATTTTTTTATAACTGCAGGCATTTATATTGACTATTACTTGACTCTTTATTTTATTATTCATTTATATTAACATATATTTTTGTGTACCGGACGTAACCAAACTATTAAATTAAGCACTTACCAACGCGCAGATTAATATAGGACATACCTAATCACATCTGCACTAATCCATTATTTAAACTATTGGAAGTAGTCAAAACAAGATAGACAACAACAGAACTTTGAATAGCACTGTAGAAAATCTAGAAAACCTATGTTTCGAATTGTTAGTTGTTAAAATCGGATATTGACAAAAACTTTTAGTAATTCTTGAAAATCAGTACCAAAATTTCAGTATCATTAAACACATCAAACTCGTAGATTTTTATTTCCTTATAAAGACAGCTCTTCCTTCTAACGTTTTCTGAAGACACGCGGCCAGTACTCTAAAACCATTAATGTAGAGTCCCTTGTAAGTGGGCATTAAATTTGATTAGTCTTTGCGAACTAGCACACCTGTACTTTAACGACTTTTAAAGTTAAACTATACTGAAGGTCTGACGCATGCTGGTGTAGTACACTAGCATTTGATATCTATTTTTCTTATTGAATTCTTTTCAACTGCAAGATATTCACGCAGTTTTTCAACTGAGGTGCTTTTTCAATCATATGGCGATGACACCGTCTTAAGGTAATTCGTGGAAAGTAAAAAATGCATGGATGCACCATTTCTTTGTCTTCACTAAATTTATTTTCATTTCTTTTTGTTAGGAGCACAGGTGTTAAGTTTAATGCTTTCTATTATAGAAATGTCTTAATACAATTAAGTTGTGCTCACAAAAGTATATGTAAATAACCGTTAACCTATTTCCGAACAAAAAATTATGTAATTTGGACCGAGACCGAGCTATACCGCAAGATGGGTGACCGAGGTGCGGCAAAATCACTAAAAAATATTTTATAAATAAACTGATTAAGTTTAGAATATGATACTGATCCCGTTAAGTAGACGGATATTTTAAGATTCTGATTGAAACGTTTTTGTAAAAATGTACCACTTAAAATAAAATAGTATAAAGTAAGGCCCAAAAAATGGGTGTTCTTAGTGTGCTCACGTACCGGCTGCTACTGATAATAAATAAAGTGTCTAGTGCAGCAAACATAAAAGCGCGGTACTTTAGAAAAAAAAATTTCTAGTTACAACATGGTAATACGGGAAATGGAAGATTATTTCGATAAAATTCTTGATACTCTGCAAATGAAAACTACTATGGAGACGGCGCCAACACTAAGTGAATATGAAACGAGCTATTTGGAACCGTGTCCAATTTAGTAATTGATTGTTGCAGACCATGAGATAAAAAAAACAATATGTTGTCATAGGCAAAACTTTTCGATTGAAATATTGGGGAAAGGTATTTCTCAGAGTGATCATTTGTTTATTTCATTTATCTTTACAGATATTATTGAAAGGAAAGATTAGATTGTTTATTCGTTAAGATTTTCGCAAAAACTATACTGTTCTATTTTTGTTACTCTTTCCCAATTACAAAGCTACACCTTATAACATGGCATTTATAATATTTTGCAATTGCAATATATATCTTCGAAATGCAATTTATATGTTCAATTAATTTTATTGATTAGGGTTTTTGACTCAAACTTTTTTTTAAAATTTATTTATAGTACTTTATAGAACTGCAGAGCATTTCATAGTAGGCACTTTATAGTTTTATACCTTTGAAGAGAGCATAAGGAAATGTACTTCCTTTACTGCATAATGAATATATATTTTTTCTTTCACGTATTATGACATTTTAGGTTATTCTTTCATAACAAATTTTAGAGATTGGAAGTATTTTTTCTACATAAACAAATATACATTAAAATCTATTCACAATACCTCTGGTATTAGCTAGGTGAGATAGCAATATGACTATTTTATCTCTGAGTCTCACGGAAGCAGGAAGTATGTTGGTGAAACCACGGGATGCTAATAATTTAAAGGAAAACATAACAAAAGTGCTACTTAAAAGAAAACAGTTTGATTTCAGAGATATTCAATTTAAATTTCCCTTAAACTTGACCCAACCGAAGGATTAGATGGAGCGGTCTCTTGGTATATTATCAGACTCGAATGCTTGCTGCGATAAAGCGAAGCTTACCTAACGAGATGAGGAGCTCACCACCGACCCATTCTTAATACGTACATACTACATGTCTAGGCTTTGTTAAGTAAATTACTAATACTGTTTTTATTTACAAACATTATAAGCCATAGACAGAGTATAATAGTACCCCCTTCTGAAATAGGTGTTATAGGACTAAGGTACCAGAACCAACAGATAGCGGTATATTCATCCAAAACAGAGTAGCTCAAATGCACAAGAGTAGGGATGGACAGCAGCATCTCCTTCGTGTAAGCTGCATAAAATTAGAGAAAAAGCTGCGCTCTGCGATTGCCAACACACCTAGCGCGGCAATTATGGGCAAAATTCCCCCTTCTTGGAGATGTCTATGTCCAACAGGGGATTCCCAATGGCTGATGATTATAATATTATTCTTTTTTTTTATTTTTGTACCAGTGAAGAGCTATAATAAGTCACAGAACCGAACACTAAATCAGGCTGCCAATAATACATATTTGTTGATGTCACGTTCATATATGTGATACCATTTCTGCCACGTAATTTTCCTGTTTATTTATTACTAGTGACCTTTCTTGGCATCGAACAGGTGCAGTGAGGATAAAAGTGGTTATTTTGAATTATCCCTAAGAGATAGCCATATGTCATCGCAGACTTTGTTATAGACCTTTTAAAGTTGTAAAATCAATATTTTACAGTATAATTTACAGTTTGCACATTATTTTGATCATGTATCTCATCGAGTTCAGCCACCGTAAGCAATGAAATCTTAAAAATGTGTTTATTTAGGATATTACATTAAATAACTCGAAACTCGAAATTATCAGTGTTTTTCTACTATTTTATACCTAAACCTTTCTCGAATATTATTTAACTCTATCTATTATAAAATCTGCATGAAATTCAGCGTTTTTTTAAAGATCTAAGCATAAATAGGGATATAAAAACAGCGGGAGGTGACTTCGTTCTATACTATGTAGTAATTGATACATGAGATAGATCTCATACGAAAACGTCGCCTGTAATGGTATTCTTTAATAAGGGTATTCTATTCACTCTCACCTATTTCTACCTCTAAACAGCAGTATTCACATTGCTTTTTTCGGGCTATGTGTGGCCCTAAGTCCGTGTGATATTACAAAAGTCTATAGGCAGTAGTGACGCTTACTATAACGCGGACTGTATGCTTTTTTGTCAACCTGACCTAATAAAAAAACATGCAATTAAAATAACCTAGCAAATCTTAATTCCAACGCAACTGATTATGAAGCAGTTTTTTTTTGCAAAATTGCTATCATTGTGTAAAATTTAAAATAACATGATACTTGTGTGTTTAATGTCTAATATACTAAGAAACAGATTATGATAATCTTTGTTTTATCACGTTATAACCATTAATGCGATCGTGATGTCAATGAATATATCTTTAGACTTTTAGTTTACGAAACGACTTAGAACTTAGATAAATTATAAAGAAAATGCAAGAGTAATGGCACCACCCTCATAACCAGTAAATTTGCGCTGTATAGCGAGGAGTTATTGCTCCATAATCTTATCCGGCACTCAGCTGAGGAGCCGTTTGTTTAGATTACTGTGATATCCTTTAGGAATATAAGTGTGTAGAAGGAAATAAACTATTCTTAGTGAGTGAGATGAACAATTCACCTCGAGCGGAGTAGGGCAAAATACATAATTCACGATAAAGTATTGAAAACACAATTGCAAATTAAATAAATTTACTTGAAGGCGTATAGACGGTCTTTTTAAATTAAATTGTATTTAGTTTGTATTATAATCGATACTAATATCCTCAGTAATGATAAACGTAGAAAGACAAAATGTATTCAATGACGTAGAATTGATTAGACTACACCTGATTCAATTTACCGAGATTAAAATCATGGTTATGTATAAATTGGGAAATGTACCTAAGTTGTATATAAAATATATGTAAAATAGCGTAAAAACTACAAGAATACTATAAATGAGTACATCGCGTTTTATCTAACAGCGCTGGTGTCATTTATTATTTATAAATACTTCTGTTGTATCTGTTGTTTATCGTTTCAAAGAGTTTTCGTAAAGATGATTAAGTGATAAAAAAATATAAATAAAATTACGTAAATAATACGAAACTTTTTACCTTTATTCTATGCCTTAATAGCCGATAGATATGCCGTTGTTTTAAAGAATTATTTTAATTTTTAAATTTGTTTTATAAAACAATTAATTCTGAAAAATATAAAATAGTCGTTTAAGTATTGTTTCTTATTCCAAGTAAATTGGAAATTAATAGATAAAAATTTAAAAAATCTATTCTTTTTATCTGTTTATACTGCCGCTAAGCCCCGCCAAAATACTACATTATATATGTATATATATATATAGAAGGTACCTATATAAAATCAAATTGAAACTCTCGTGTTCTAAGTTATTACCCAAACGTAGGGTTACACGTTAAGAAACAAATGAAGGCAAACATGCGGATTGGACTGCGCGATATAGACATGACGAATGACTGCGCTCTCTCTAAATTGCTACACCACTAATTGCGTTCAGCTCGAACAACCTTGGCTCGCCCTGTCTTCCTACGATTCAATTTCGAGGTAGTGTATTTTAACAGAATGCACCCGATCTACAGTTGGAATTTCCTAAAATAACCTTCCAGCGCTTTTTCCCGGGGTTTTCGGTATCCGCATTGGTTACATCCGTTGCCAACTCTTAACGACGTATAACTAATATGTATAATATAAAGTAAAAGAAATATATATAAAAACCATCAGTATTCAAAACAGTTGATTGTTGTAATGCAGAAAAAATAGCACAGTTATAGTAAAAATGACAACAGTAATAATATCTCATCTGTAAAATAATGGTTTGTTAAGGATTTTGTGGATTCGGATATAGTAGTATATTTGTGTTTCCTCTGTTGTCTGGCGTCCGTAACACAAGTGTAAAAGCGACTTGCCATGGAGGTCAATGTATGGGAATTTATTATTATATGGGTTGTATATATAACACGAAATAAGCGTGGATAAAAATATATATTGACAATGATGTGGTCCGCATACAACCAAAGTTCTATGTAGTAGGTATATTTAAAATATACATGACTGGGCTCAATTCGGAAATAAATTTAATATTACAATTAGTAATTTTATAACTTTTAATATAGTAAGTATATTTAAATATTTTTCTTTGTTTTTACAATAAAAAAAAATGTTTTTGCTAGTTATTGCAATCACTAGCTCTGTGCTACTACTGTGCATTAGAGCTACACTGTTTTGCTTATGGATATACCGCCATCTGTTGGTTCTGGTACCTCAGTCACCTCATACGACACCTGCTACAGGGGGAGGTTCTACTCTGCCAGTACCAGACGGATTCAAATATTGATTAAACTCAAATTAATTAAACAAGACGTTTTGTACCCGGAAAATGTAAAATGTTATTCAATATTATTGGTTAAAACTTAGAAGAAGTTATCAAATTAAAGGCATTATTTAAGTAAGTAGGTATAAGAATTAAGTTCCGGTTCAATTGAATGTTTTGGCAGTGGTAGCAAAGTATGATTCTGTTCGGATTGTACATCAATTACGTGAAACGTCCGCAAGTTTAGCTACAAGCCCTCTGGTAACGTCATGTGCAGACCTGTCAGTTTGTTCGTGCAACCATAATATATTGACGGGCCCTACGGCGCAGATGGTAGTGATCCTGTCTTGTGTGCCACAGTTCGTGAGCTTGATTCCCACCCAGGACAAATATTTAAATGACAATATTTATGTTTGCTATATTTGTGATTTATCTGTCGTCTGATGTCCGTAAAACAAGTGCTTTAAGCGACATATCACAGAATCAGGTCGATGTATGAGATATTGTGGGAATTTATTTATTAAATCTAAACAAATAAATCTGAAACACGAAGTAATTAACGATAGACTAAGTGAATACGGGTGATTTTGAACGTTTTCGTTTATATGGTAACAACACTTGTGAAACGTCGATTGGTGAAATAAGCTAAGTATCAAAATTGTATAAGGAAAGGAATAAAGAAAATTCATATCGGGGTAGACAGAGACTAGGGATCTCCACTTGTTACGACCTTGGCATACCACTCTCGCTTGCCTTACGTACTACGTACTTCTGACTTGGCTCTTCTTTAATACCTTTTCACCTGGTTAAGATATGTTCGCCTTGGTCGTCCTATACCCCAACTCTTCCATTCACCTCCGTTCTTTATATTTGTGCAGTCATTCTACTGTCATCCATCCTTTCCACATTTACTAACCATCTCAACATTTATTTCTCTATTACTGTTACAACATCATCTTTTACACCACATTGATCTCTTATAATGGGAATGTATATTTGGCGTAATTAAACTCGAGTACATATCACATTGCAACAGTATGATACTCAAAGTTTGGTACCAATAGTTTAAGATTATGTTCCAGGTTCATGTTATTTACATTTTTCCTCTCGAAATTTAGAAATATCAATGACTAGACGCTTCTGCAAAAGCGAATCTGAAAAAGAATGTGAAAGTGAAATAATCCAAGGTAAAGAAAATATTTTACGGATATCAGACAATGGAGGAATTACATATATTACACCAATTTATGTAAATAACACCCAGGCACTAAAAAAAATTCATCTTATAAATCATTGTCCTGGGTGAGGATCACCTCACCTACAGCCTTAGGCGCACAAGATATGATCACTTGCACATCTCATCTATAGATTAGTCTAGTCTAAAAAACTAAACTAGAGTAATGTAAACATCATTTAGAGTATTGTTTTATTTTTAATTATGATTTTTATATTAACAAATTTAACAAACGTCGTATCAAGTACTTCTCTATAACAATCGTCATCAGTCTCAAACAATTACCCTGGTGGAGTGAATTTGTAATTATGCCTTATGGAACATTGAGAACATTACATTAAATGTTTTCCATTGAGTAATTAACTCAAATGGCTCACAATCTTGAGGGGTACAATTAATTAATGATTAAAAACTTGGGCGTCCCTCCTGTGTAACGAATCCTTATTTATGAGACAAGTATAATAAATAAAGCTTTCAAGGAAAACTCCAATTTTCTTACAAGAATTTAGCTACGGCGTCTTATTTCTAAATGAGAATTCAATGCGCTCATCTGGTAAATCATGCTTTTCATAATCCAGTTGAAGACGTAATTATTAGATTATTATAACGGTTTCATGATATTTAATTAAGTTTCTAGCCATCTCACTCACGTTGTATGGGTTTTCAAAAAAACCCAGTTTATATTGCAGGAGTTTTCTCGATCGCGTTTTGAGCTACCACCGAAACGTGCTGCAAAGTTTTAAACTGATGGCAGTAATTTCACAATTACATTTAATGTTGAAAAATACTTAGAAATGCGTATTTAAAAATGTATTCAAAAGAATATTCCGGTGTAAATTCACACATCTCCTACATTGATCTGACTCCATGGTAAGTCGCTATAAGCACTTGTGTTACGGACATCACACAATAAAGGAATTAATTAATTTTATTAATTGGAATTTTAAGAATGAAACGCTTTTGCCAGCACATATCATAATTGCAGTAAAATTATAACTACAGTTGTTCAAAATGCCGTTACGGTAATACAATATGAACTATCAATAAATTGAAACTTCTATAAAAATCAACAGTTCCCTAGAATATTGTGCTCATTGCATATTTTGCACATTTTGCACGTCACCATTATTTTACCAAAAGTTCCATTCAGCTTCGCACGGGTGCAATCTTAGTACCGATGCTAACCGGGACGAAAGCCGCTGTGCCTCCACAATTTAATCCACTGTTATCTCTTGAGATATCCATTATAATTGAATACTATAAAGGGCTATATTGATTTATATAATATGTATGGCATCTGTAATTTATTTAATTGGACAAGGATTATTTAGTACAGATATATTAAATAGCTATATTATTTTTGAATATTTAAAATAAATGTTGGTTATCCTTAGGAGATAAATATTACCATTGCGGACTTATTTGTCAAGAGAGATAGATATACGATTCTGTAGTAGGTACATTTATTTAATCTATCTCGTAGGTCTAGTAAGAAGCAAGTAAAGTTTGATAAACACAATCTCAAGTAGAGGCTTATGATTTTCAAGTTTCAGCTCAACACGCATCACTTATTTTGTCTACATCATTAATCTCCTAACAAACAAAGGTCCGATGCGAGTAGACATCTTAAAGTATATTTAATAATATATATCTCTATTTAATAAGTGGTTGGAAAACTTTGAATTTCCCAACATAATATCTATTGAACATTCGAATATAGGAACACATTTAGACAAAACAATAATAAGTATTTGTCCGGCTAGGCTGGGACTCATTGTTTCGTCTAAGGTGCATAAAGTTATTTGTGCGACAGATATGATTTGAAATAATGTTCTCAATGCTTACTGTCTTGAAACATAGACAAACTGGATGCCTCTCTCGATTAAACCCAGATAGTGACGTATGCTTTTTGAAAACCTGCGATTTATGCTGAGGGCTCCAGTGCAATATGATTTTATCGATTAAATATTAATTTTCTTTCAATTATAGTTTATTTATTATATATCAGTTTAATATTTTGATTAGTGTATAAGGTAAGGTCGCAACTATCTTTTCGTTATGGTCTTAAAAACTTGATTTACCTGTAACGGATTGCAAAACTATATTATTTTGTCTTGACAGACATATATCGGTGTACCTCTTTAGGCATTCCTATTTTGTTTGTGACAAGCAACCCTAATTATTATTCTAACACGTATCTCATTGATAGAAAATGTTATAAAAAAAAATAATTAAAAGCAAATTTGAGTACATACACTCATTTGCAACAAAAAAAAAACGAGCACCTAAGCAATGAATCATTTCAAATGTTACTATTGGTTTGTTTAATAATTATAGGTAGTTTTGCTCTCACAAATTTGGGAATTAATAAGCAAATAATCGTTTTCGTCAGTATTATTATAAAATTTTGATAAAATTTATGGGTTTTGAATCTAAAGTTCACTAGTAGTGTATGCTCGCTAGTAGTGCATATGCTCGTGAAGTAAAAGTTAACAAAGATTTTTGTTGTTGTTCTTTTCATCTTCATAGCACTCGCCGACGTCGATCTTCCCCGAACAAAGGTATCCTGGCTTCATCGGAGAACAATACATCCGAACATTCCAGTCCTCTTGAGTCCATGACTCACAATTTCGAGCAAACCTAAGCCTGGCAACTCTGTGCTCACGGAGTAACTTAGGGCCACGGGCCGGGCGATGACTGCGTATGTTGGCCGCGAGAAGCCTCGTCCTAACCGTTCATAGACTAATTAATATGCAAATTTCTTACTTCTTCGAGGTTGTTCTTAAGGTCCACATACGAAAACTTGCGATTTCTCAATGCGCGACTCACAAAAAAACGATCCTCCCGTGGTTGAGTACATGGTTTTCATCCAGAACCAGGCCTTCTCTCGACGGAACCGGTGTCTTGATACCGCTGCCAGGTCTTTTGATCCGTCGAGCGACTTACACTTAACCTCTGAGCCACGAAGCTTTGGCTGCAATCCCCTTCGAGCAGCTCAATAATTTTGGTAGCTTTTACCACTTTCTCTAACATTATTGAGACAGCTAAACAGCAATAATAGAGGTTTGATAATTAAGAATATGAAATAAATTCCTGAAAATTGGCTAATAGTTATGGAAACCGATATTATCTTTTGGGACTTCGCACCAAAAATGTAGTATAAAAAGTGGTTTTCTCTAAAAACGAGTATCAAACGAAAATTTGAATTTAGAACGTACTGTTTTAAACACCACGGCATTTTTAAAAACCGGCCACTAACATGTACAAATGATTGAAATCATTTTGGTACCGTATTTTTTTAAGGAGGATTACAATCAAAACCGCCTCTTTTTTGCAAATAAGTGTATATACAAAAAAATATTTAATTTTAAAATTATTACTATGATTAATAAATTAAATCTTCTTTTTTTGTTAAAAACTCTTTGTACTAGACACATGAGCAATCTTCTGTATTATCAGCTTTCTGGTTACCTTGCGTTACTAAGTGTAATCTAGAATAGCAGGGTCCCATCACATTTCTTTGTCTACATATTGTCTCAACAAAGGTGTATAAAAGGCAAATAACTTATTATACCCCAACTTGTTTTTACTGCAGTCGATGAGCAGGTGCTGATCGGATCTTTTCACTATTAGGCATTTGTTTCGCTTGCTGATGATGATGATGAGACTAATTCCGCTAAAAATGGTAGATGTCGTTAATGACGGGTGAGAACAAATATTGTCAGTCCTATAGTGACGGGTTATTGTATTATGAACACACCGTTTATTCATCTCCAATATATACAGAGCTAATATCACTGCAATATTTCGACGCAATGCATACAAAATTCACTCTAAATCAATAACAGTAAGTAGTAGATTTTATATCTTCTATAGAAATGAACAAATGTTGCTAAGCAAAATGAGTGAACAGAATAAAATTGATATTATAATTCAAAATTAATAATATTTTTACGTTTCATAAACAAAGCAACACTTTTCCTTCTGTCAAACAGTCAACGTAAATAAAATTGTAAACGTCAAACAAATATGTATAAACAAAACAAATCAAAACTGAAAAACACTTGGACTTAGTCAGGGTGAGCCGCTAATGATTAATAAAAATGATAAATGCGCAGTCGCGAGAAATATTGAAGTATACATACATACACAGTTAACCAAAAGACTGACTTGTATATTATACTTTTTAAATGGTCTCTAGAAGAATTTTAATTAATAAATTGGTCTGGACTGGAGTTCCAAACCTTCAATTTATCTGGAGTAGGCTTTTACGAGTATAATGCAGCAGAATTCAAACGAACCGTGTGCAATAATGTAAGCGACCGTCCAGTGTTGTGCTATTAATATGGAAATTGAACACTGCAGTATTTTTGGTAGGCGTATTTAAATTTGCCGTTTGTTCAGAACATTGAAGAGGTGGACGAATGCAGTCTATGGAGCATTATATCTCTATCAAAGTTCTTGAAACTTCTTTTGAAATTTATTCTCGCTTTTTCGTTGAACTAGTATAGGTGAGAAGGATCTTTCTTCTTCCTTATTTTAAAGATTTTGTACATGGAGAGGAAGTTAAAAAAAAGTTTCATTTAAAAGCATGAACAATTGACTGAGCGCTTCGGGTGGAGTTTGTGGACCCTACCCCGGGCCGCGTTTATATGTTAATTTGAAATGGTTTATTGTATCACAGGTTGGTTGCGCAAAATAAAGGGAGCTAACCTGTGAAACTCGTGATTTTGTTGCAAAGATATAAAAAATATTTTAATATACATAGACACTTATCTGAAACAATAAACCACAAATACTGCTACACCGACACTGCCTTATTTAATTAAAATTTCATCAATACTCTATTGTTCCATGTGAGACAGGATATTTCACTTTTTAATTAAAAAGCCACGCGCGTCCAATTTGATTTATCAAAATCATTGGAACGTTTTTCGTTTATACATGTTTGAAAAGGTACGCTAAAATTGTTGTCAGTCAATAATCAACGTTCAAGTGAATATTACAGGACTTCATTCTTATAGCCGCTTTTCCCTAAATTCAGTTGCCTATTTTGTTTTAATTACATTGAATTAACGAATTTTAAACAATATCGTAATTTATGTGTCCAACGGCGCAGATGGTAGGGATGCTCTTTTGTGCGCCATGGGTGGGTTCTATCGACCCAGGACAAACATTTACACGATATTTGCTTTGTTCTGTGTTCGAGTGTTAAAAATATGTATTTAATAATTATATTTTGTTTCTTGCCTTTGTTGTTCTGTTCTATTTTTATTCATTTGTTCTTTTTTGTTGTTCCTTTAAACGACGGAGGAAGCGGAGGAGCGGAGTCATGTCAATGTATGAAATGTTGTGTGAATATTAGATTCTATATTTAGTATTACATATAGAAAGTAGAAAATGTCATTTAGGCAATACAGGACATATCACTGCACATTCTAAATAAACTCATGTTACTGCAACTCTAATCTTTCACTAAGATTCGTCAATTAAGGAAATGGTAAATAGAAATTACCTTATACTATTCATTGCCTTTTATTAATATTATATTTTATTGGAAGAATAATGTAATTTATGGTATAATTTCCACGAATACGCACTTGCAAAAGCTATTCAAGATTCGATAAGTGAATAGACATCTCGATTTATCTCCACAAAGAAAGCCATAGATAACGGCGGCCATATTGTTCAGTGACAAATTGAACTGTCAATTTTCTGACCAGAAGTTAGAATCCCTCCTAAAGACATTTCAATTCATTATGGTTTATTCTCTTAGGATCGACCTTTGTTTATATTCTTGTGTTTAGATGTCTTGTGTCGTCGCTTGGGTGTCGAAACAAAAAATAATTACCATACAAATGTTGGCTCATAAGTTTCTACAACCTTAGCCACCTCTTAAGATATCTGGTACAGGGCGAGTACCTAGTACTAGAGAGTACCTACCGAGTACCTAGATCCAACAGACTCAAATGACAGGCCGGTGATGGGCAGCAGCATCCCCGTCGTGAATGTTGCACAAAATGCTCTTTTCTCGGAGAGACCTATGTCCAGTAGTGGACTTCTATAGGAAGTCCATTGGAAGGAATAAGGAAAGCTGATATGATAAATCTAAAAACAGGATATTTAGAATAAATAATTTTCACGATAACTTTTTGTTAATTTTATATTAAAGAAATATAATTGAATTAAATCTGGCCTGTTGTTTTTGTGACATGGATACCTTGAATTAAAGCCTATTTTAAATTGCAAGCTGCATTTTCCATATCTACGAGTATGTAATTCAACTGACCAATAATTGATGTGTAATTAATTCGATGACTTGTTTTATCATTGCAGCTGTAAACTCAAGCTTTATTTTAGAGTAAAATTATTTAAACCAATAACTTTGAACTGTTCCTGTATGCCCGAATAATATTATAGGCAAAGACATTTTGAGCAATGTATTATATTAGAACTATAAAATTTACGTAACCTATTTTTTCAGTTACAAAAATACTATTTTCGTTATAACGGTATGGCAACAATCATGATGATTGTGGCATCCCACAATCACAAACAGTTTTCACACGCTATTTCTATTATGCAGTAGTGAGCACGCGTGCAGTGTGCGCGATAACCATCCGCACTAGTGCGGTCGGCCTCAAACTGTCCTCTTCTCTCGTCCGCAAAAAATCTAAAACAAACTGTCCTCAATGACGGCAACCCGGACTTAGGCCAAAGAGATGTGGCTTTGGCCTAAGTCCGGGCCTATGTAGGCTTCTTGGGTGTTTGTTGTGGGTTCCGATCCGATCCCACGAGCACTGCGTGGGTCCACGCCGGTGCAATTGAGGAAAACTCAACTGAGTGCCCACTCAATAATAAGCGTGCTCGAAATATTATGTCTAAAAGTATAAGTTTGAATCAAAGATTAGGTTTTAATGAAATCGGTAAATTAAAACGCTGTTTTTATAACTTTTTATATTTTTGTTTGACTGTCCGGGCGTTCAATTGCGGCAACCATTCTGAATAAGTTATGACTAGCGAAGACGTTTATGTTAATAAAATTTTTTAATAAATTCTCACTATATCTCAAAAATTAACCAAGATCCTTCTTCAAATAACCATAAATAAAGTACCTAAAACAATTTTACATTACGATCTTACTGTTTACAATAACATATTTGAACACAACACAGAATTTACCCGTCTCAGTAACCCTACTATAAGTGCATTATATAGATAAAGAGGTACAGAGGACAGAAACAGTATTAAGTGATATTTTTCAGACAACCTGCTTAAGCAGAACCGGTTATGAGTTCGAGTTGGGCCTTCACTGTTAGATTTGTAATAGCCTGTGTTTTCTTAGCCCAGAACATGTCTCATTATTGTCTTCGATATACTTGATTTGTATTTAATGGTATGATGATCAATTATTTCGTAGATTATGAGTGAGAAGTGCGAGTTTACAAATTAAATGTTTTTAAATAGAAATAGCATTATATATTTCAGGAATTTGTAAAAATTACATACCAGGCACATACAGTGCTAACTGTATGTGCCTGGTATGTATACATAAAATTTTGTGCTTGAGTATATTGGACAGATTTTTGAAGGTATTTTCTACAAGGTATACTCATACAATTAGTGACAGTATTATTATTATTAAAAAAAGACAAGACGCTTAAAGCACTTCTGTTACGGACATCAGGCAACAGAAATCACAAATATAATTACAAAATACATATGTACGTATACCTAAACTAGCTATCCCCACAAACGTTCTTCTGTCATATAAATTATATAAAATTATTAAATTACTAATATCGCTATAAAAATAGAGGTTGGAGATAGTAGGGTGAATATATAGAGTTGTAGATTTTTATTGCCAAATTTAAAAATAAACGTATAATAAATAAAATAATGTAAAGGGTGGTCAACACTCATCACTTGGCGGTATAAAAATTAAATAGCAGCAGATTCTCAGACGAACTGAATATGCATATAAAATTTCATAATAATCAATCAAGTCGTTTCGGAGAAGTATGAGAGTAACTAAAATTGTAACACGAGAAATTTATATATAAGATAAAAGTGGACATCCATTGTTCCTGCCTATCTCGATCGCTAACAGGCGTGATGTATGTATTTATGTATAAAATCGCGATCTAAAACAAACACAAATATTTATCATATAAATACTTGTCCTGGGTGGATCAACCTGCGACCTTGGGCGCACAACAGAGGAAAACCACTACTTGTGCCATCGGGCCAGTCGTATTATAAATCAAAAGTTAAAGACCGATCACAAATACGATATATATAAATATTCAGAAACATAGACGTAGTAGAAAACGAGTATTGTGTAAATGGTAAATAAAACACAAACTCGCTGGAAACATTTTATAACTCTTCTTTAATTCCACTGAATGTAAGTGGTTTCGGTGCACGAACACAGCCACTTGTTTTACCGAACAAAATATTTTTATAGCCCAAGACTTTGAGCAAGCAAGCATTATAAAATGTATTTGAAATTATTCAGCAAAATAATATTAAGGGACAAACTAAATTAAATTCTTTCGTTTGTGGTATTTTAATCGTGCTTCTTTATATTGTTACTGCCATTTTACAACGCCAGACACTCTTAGATCGAACTAAACTCTTTCCACAAAAGGATAATCTTAGTTTCACCACAACGTTCCAAATTAAGGCCCGAGATTGTAAATGGAACTTTATCACGAATACAATGTAGGCTGAGCAGACTTATTACCCCGCTGTTGAAAAGGATTGAATAACCACTCACTGATGGTGATTGCGATTGTTTCTTATACGCCATGGGCTAGGGAGGGTAGAGTACAAGTTGAGTGGACTGCGGGTTGAAGGAGGGTAAGGAGAGGGGGGGGGGGGGGGGGAGGGGGGCAGGGGGGGGGGGGGGGAAGAAGGAGGGTGCCAGGGGAGCCCGACAAAAACAAGCAGACTTGCATACAAATAACCGAATTAGGGTAGATTCGTCGCCACCCACCCCAATCACATCAGATGAAACCTTCCAACCTGTGGAAGTATACTCATATTTTGTCTGTTTTTATTGTGGGCTTTAGATCGGGAGGTATTTTTCGCGTAACAGCTTTAGGCCGTAACTACATTTTATTGCCTGAGAACTTTTTTATAATGTTCATATAAACATTCATGGTTGGAACTTGTCAGGTCTGTAGAGCTACATTGTGATTTTTTTTAAAGGGATGTTTAGAGTCGATATAAAATTACGTAAACGGAGCCGTTTAAATTAATTGATTTAATAGCGTAAATTTTACAGAAATAATCTATTAGGTGATACATTACTAGGTGATATCTCAAAGCGGAGAAACTAAAAAAGGAATGCGCCGCTGTGTAGGCGTATGCGAAAGCGTGCGAGTCACCGCGGTAATTACACGCCACATGAGCTGGTCACGGAACGTGGATGAGGGATACTTATATTGAAGCTACTCGAAACCATAACATTCAGTATTACATTTTCTCTACGCATCCGACTTCAATTTATCCGTATTTCTGTTAGAAATTAATAAATAAATATTATCTTGTTGTAAACTCATAATACATCTCACACATTGACCTGACTACGAGATAAGTCGCTTCAAGTGCTACGGCCAACAGGCAATAGAGAAATCACACTTATAATACTTAAATACATAAAATCAGCCAGACATAAAACAAAAACAAATAATCATATATATATAATCACTATTTAAATATTATCCTGGTATATGGATATAATTTACACAAAACACAGCGGAGGAGTTTCAAAACTTATTTTTACCATTACGAGTGGTTTGTGTATAGACCCACGTACCCCTCAGCCTATCGTACCGTATCTTGATTGTCAAACCTTTGTGTTTTGTAGGAGCCCAAGATTTCATCTGAGTTAGATCGAAAGGCTTTAGTTTGATTTATGTTAGATTTCTAACAAAACCAGCATTCAATTAAAGTTATTAAGCTATTTTAGATGCAACTTAATGTTATTGGCAGATTTATTTATTAAGTTTATTTGGTTGGTGTTTACCAACTTGAGTAATTTAATTATAATGGTTATTTTTCAAAGTGAAATAGGGAAGCAAATTAGGTGACGCTTCGTAACTTCAGCCCCTTTGTTAATCGTTTGTACCGGCTCGCGCGGTCCACGCGTACTCAGTAACCCCCTCTAATCAATACCGCTATATGCTTTTCGGTATTTATAAAAGAAATAAAGTTATCATAAACTGTTGTACTTTTAAGCCACCTATTTCTGTGTATATTATAATTTCACCAATGTGACGTTATCAATTTTAATACGGTTTTAAATCTTATCGATTTTATCATGCATAATTGGATGTCTAAACCAAAAAACGTGGTGAGAGACTCAAATTAAATAATTGTCACAATTAGCGCGTTTTTTTATTCAAGTCTTATCTTGTAATTATTTAAATTATTATTTTCATGTTTTAACACAATTATATCTAACAAAATATATTTTTTATCAGACGTATTTGCGAGTACAAAAAGTATCTTTTTCTGTTTCCACTAATATTCTAAGCGGTTAAAGAAGTATTTGGTTTAGCAACGGTCTTTTGTATATCGTTGAGATAAATTCTACATTGTGTAAATACTATACTATATCTAAAGTAACAGTATTGTACCTAAAATTTAGTGTAAATTATATATTCTAATTTGAAATAAAAATATTTTCTATATGACACAGTATTGTGCTTAAATCTTCATATGTATTGTATATCAAACTCTAAACATAATAATATAATGAGAAATCAATTTATACAAGATTAACAATACATATATCTGATAGATATAAAACTGAATAAGTTCCTTGCGACTTTTGCTTATTTTGAGTAAAGACGATAGTATACTTCCAAATAGTGATATAATATCAACAATAACATAAGCATTTTCCAAAGAATCCCTGAATCCTATTGCACAGGGTTTAATTTTGAGTGACGAGATCCAGAAGGGGTTAAGAACGGATTTTCTGAGGTATCTTGGATACGAAATCAGCCGAGGTTAAGCGACCGCCTTATTTCACGCCTTACTAACGTAATCGGGTTCAAATTTATGCTTTAACTTTGACTTCAAGTTATGATGAAGACTGTTCGGATCATTTAGTTACCGTAAGATTAGGTCTTGTCACGACAACGTCAGATCATATTAATTGATCGTTCTCACGTACTCTAACTCAGGTTCTTTTCTTACTGCTTGGTAAACAGCTTGATACAGTTATTAAAATATTTCATGATATTCAAAATATTTTTTTTAAAGAAATATTAAGAATTCTAGCATCTTCTTAGCCTCTACGCAAAATGTAATAATAAGTTTAGAAGATCTTAACTTCTGTTAAACCCTACGTATAGATTTATTTAGTTGTAAAGTTGAAATAGAGACTCAATAAAGTTGAAATAGAGAGAAGATAAGGTAAGGAATAAAAGAAGGATTAAGGATTATAACATATTTTATATTATATTTAGGATTGTAGATATTTAACTTCCAATATTCTCAGGTTGCGGTAAACCAGATTTGCGTTCTAAGAATCTCCATAGTTCTATCCATATGTTTTAATAAAAAAATAAAAGGCAAATTGCATTTTAAGATCCTTGTTATGATTATGTGTTATCTAAAGGTTTGAAGGATACAGAACCATTTTTCAGTTCCAGTTCAGAACAGCGACCGACGTAGGCTTGACCTCATAATAGTCTAGAGCCATGCCGATGCAGTTTTATGACTTGAACGTCGGGTATAAGAGGAAGGGATTTACTTCCAGCACGAAATGGTAATGCTTTCATTTAGCTTTCTTGTAACAAAAAAAAAATTTACTCTCAACAATTCCTCTCAACAATACTGAAGGGCAAAGATCCGGCTACTACATACTGAAGCACAGACAATAAACTAATTTATTATGGATTAATTGGAGAAAGATAAAAGTTCATAAAGAGCTTTAATAAGTTACAATGGGTGTCCGTAGGGTAAGTATTATGGTGAAGATATAGAAGTGACGTGAAATATACAAAATACACACAAATACATTGAAAATAATACTGATATGAATACATTATATAGGACATTAAAGTTTGTATGCATTTGAGTAGGATTAACCCTAGTGCAACTTAATGAAACTCTGACGATATATCACGGGTATAAATAAATCCTGGGTATAAATAAATAAATCCTTACTAATATTATAAGTCCGAAAGTAACTCTGTCTGTCTGTCGGTTACGCAATCACGACTAAACTACTGAACCTATTTAAATAAAATTTGGTACACCGATAGTACAAAGTCTTAAAAAGGACAAAGGCTACTGATTTATTCAACATAAGAGTTGTATGGGGTCGAAAGGAGGGTTAAAAAGATGTATGGAAGTATCGCTATTGTTAGAGCTAGAAGCTTAAGACTTATTATTAAGGCTATTATATTTATTTATATAAATAAATGTAACATTCAAAGTTTATATAAGTTAAACTAAAAAGGTATGGTGGTATAATCTTATGAAACAAATAATCTACACTATATCTACACCATACATACATGCATAACGCCTGTGTCCCATCGGGGTAGGCAGATACTATGGATTTCCATGTGTTACAACCTTGGCATACGTCTTTTGCTTCCCTTACTCGCATGAGTCCTTTCACACACTTTTTTTTAATCTTGGTACTTCTGACCTTGCTCTTCTTTAATACCTTTTCTATTTGGTTAAGATATTGTCGCCTCGGACGTCCTATACAAGTCGGCGAATGCACTTCCGCTGTATATAACTGTGCAGTTATTCTACTTTTAACCATCCTTTCTAGATGCCCAAAACATCGCTAGTGTTATCACAACATCATCTTTTCCATTCCTTTCTCTAGTGTTATCACATCATCTTTTACACCACATCGATCTCTTATTACACTATTTTTTAATCTATCTCTCAAAGTCACATCATACATACTTTATAGTACTCTCATTTTAACAGCATTTATTCTTTTTGCGCGGTTTTTCTGCCATACATATACAAAAATTCTACATTCACTACCATATGTCAGTGTTGGAACCAATATACCTTTATGAACAGCCAGTCGCTTTTTTTGACACATGTTGGCTGTCCATAAAAGCTTGCAAGGCTCCATTGACACTATTATATATATCTACACTAAAAGAATAAATTACATACAAGAGCTTATTAAATGGTGAAAACTGTAAAATAGAACTTCAAAAATACCGGTTTTATGTGTGAAACTACGGCGCTTGCTTTAGGAACACATTAATTGTGAACTCAAATATACGGTTCGCTTATGCAGGCCGATGTTAAAATGCGTTTTGCAAATATTCTTACAGTGCGCTTTACCTAGCCGTCTCTTATAATTAGCACGTTTATGCAAGTAAAATTGACTACTACAATTTAAGTAATGATTAATACTTATTAAAAAACAAATGAATACGTGAATTACGTATTTAGTCACATGACTGGTAAAGTCGCATCGCGACTCGTAAAATTAAATTTTCATGTCGTGTTTTCTCGCATTTGACCCGTGTTATGTAAAATGCTGCATTCTTTACCCGTGCATTTGTTTTTGGATCTGTTGAAAAGAAGTAGTCATTATCAGATGCATTGACTAATATTAATCTATGTTTATCCCCTTCCTAGTTATTTGAAATGAAGATCTGCTTATCATTTTATTACACTATTACAATATAAAAAACCAATGTAGTCAAATCTGCCTAGAGAAAATTTAAACATTTATTTTGTCCTATAGATGTCATGAACATTTTTGTTTAAACTAAATCTATCAAATAAATAAGCTAATAATATATTGGAAGAGTATGTTTTGGTACTGATATGAGTTAACTCTAAATGGACCCTACAGTACATTGAAAAGATATGGTGGTAGAAATTTTACGACTAAAATAATATAGTAGTGAATTTTATTATTATAATGTTATTAGGCGCGCCGGCTTTAAAATTAATCAACCTTTATAAGCGTAACAGTACCCGAGTATATTTGTAATGAAAATGTGTAGCATTTTTCATGGCCAATCGTCTGCGGTGAGTTTCAATTGGTTTATAATACCATTGGCCTACGAAAACTAAGGCAACGTTAATAAATAAAATTCATTGCCCTTTTCTTACTTTAATTAAGATATGATGTGTAATTGCTTAAATTTTGTACTGGAAATTTTAACTGTTTATTTTAAAAGGTCACCGCAGGCGATATTACTTTCATAAATCTTTTATCTAAATGGTATTTATTAATAATTGTATTACGTCATTGAGGAATACAATGTTCGGAACAGAAGTTCGAACAGTTTGGTATTTGTAATCGTTGTAAGGTATTGATTAATGAAATTTGTTAAGACTACATCAATCAAACCTTATTTGAGCAAAGCTGTAGGAGCTTTGGGACCTTCAAGACTACCTACTTTTCATACTTTTTCTTATGCGCTCACTAATATTAATATATCTTATTATTTCTAAATGCTAGCGTAACTCATCAGCAGTGAGATACTGATGTGCGCTGCGGTGCACCGTATCAACCACTTCCATATTAATTAAATATACTTATGTACAAAATAAAATGACATTACAAATTTTACTATACGATAAATCGATCCCATAGCAAAATTGATCATCGAATTAAAGCAGAAATTTTGATGTTTTAAATTCCATATAAACTTAATAAAACTATACAAACATTTTAAATCTCGTATTTTATTTTCAAGATAAATGACATATAATTACTTAAAATTTAATAAGATTTGAATGTAAGTCGATAGTGGGGAATTAAAGAGCATCACGTGATTCAATTTCATGGCGGATTGACGTTTAAATTAATTTGTATATTGAATACTTCAAAATCTTAAAATGCAGGATATAATTAAAGAGGCGGTATATGTGAACTTTAAATGTCGTTTCTTTGTATTTCTTAGGTTAAATAATTGTGTAATTAGCGTAATTAAATAATATTTGTTCTAATAATGTAATTAACGTAGTAAAAGAAATTGTATCCTTGTAATTTCAAATAAACAATTTTGTGATTTATATTAAAAATTAATAATATTCCTTATATATGTAAGTAACTTATTCTTGATAAAAAAAAAGGTTCGTCTACCCTCCCACCCAGAACTATTGGTCATCTATTTTTAAGGAAATGCAATAACAATGTTATTAACGACTGCCAAGATTGTATACTAGATTTCTGCATACATTTTTCACGGAGATTGCTAGGAAATAGGCAGTTTACGTCCGCGAACATTGGCTTATAGCATAACTCGTATCCAATATTCCGATTTGTTTCAGGAATTGTATCCGAACAATTATTTTGTTTTTAAAAAGAATAAGTTTAAAGGTATTAGTAGTGTAATTTTATATAAGTCTACCACCATATCTTATGTATTAAGCAATAATTTGTTCCGTGGATTATTAGAAACAAATCCCTGCAAGCCATATCGATCGGAATTACCCATTGTCGGCTGCAACGGTTTGATTCACGTGGCTGTATCTTGAATGTCTAGGGGACTAGGGGGTTGGAAGTGGTCTGTTTGATGGCTCAGCCAGGATTATGTGCAACAGATATCGCGAACCATTTTTCGTATTCTTTTTTTTTCTAATCTCTCTCTGTTTTTATAACGTTATTTACAGTATTTGATAATCCGTATAGGCTTATTCACCAACTCGACGTAAAAGACTGGACACACTTGTGTCTAGTTGGTGTAACTCAAAATAAGTGCTAAATGTCCCACTCCTGAGAACAAGTAATTGTCATTGTTAAACTAATCACCGTATGTGAACATATTAGTGTTTTTATGTTGTAAAATGCATGCTGCATAAACTTCAACCCAATATTATTTATATATATTATTATTTTAAGCAAGCAAGTTTTGCAAATATATAGGAGTTTTTGTGTGTTTCTTTAAAGGTACCATGGCCGCATGTAAGTTTTAAAAAATTCAAATGTATTTATTGCTTTATTAAATTGTGTATGTCCTTGTCTGATATTTTATTTTAAAATATTTTTTTTATGTAATCGTATATTTCATATGAATTATTTAAAAGAACCAAAAATGCATTATTTGAATATAAGACAATAACATGACTACTATACCTACTATACCTTCTTTCGCAAAAACCTGAGTAAATTCAGTAGACGAAAACATAAAAGTAATCTAATTTAAGTTTCACTAAGTGGACACACGTAAACATCTTAGTGTGTCCTGTTGACAAAATAATAATTTATACAAATTTTGAGTTTCACTTAATTAGTGAAACTCACAGGTGTGTCTAATTTCTTGTGTCGAGTTGGTGAATGACGTACATGTCTCTCTTATGGTCAGAAAACGACTGAATTAATAATAATTATTATTATTATCATCATGTTCTGTCAACTGATTGCCAATTAGAATGCCAAATTAGAATGCTAATTGCAAACACAAACATTTTCTACATCAGAATTAAATTGTTATTAATTTAAAAAACGATATAAATTTTTATTTTTCAATGGAAATAATGAATTAAATTTGTAAAACGATATTATTTAGTCATATCAATACTTTTCGTTGGATCCAATCTTAAATCCTGCAAGACTTGAATATCCAGTATCAATTATTACGCTTGAGTAACCATCAATTGCCTTCCATCATGATAGAATTCTTCCTCGGAACCTCGTCGAGTCCTTTCAAGCCTTGGTGATACCATTCGATTTGTTTTTCGTAAACTTTTTGAGACTTTCTAGAGAAAAATTTCATGGCGGAATGATGTTCATATTACAGCTCATTACACCGAAATTCGTTATCATTTTAGCTAAGACCTCTTTTTCGTCGGACGTTTTATTTTCCCCCAGTAAATATACACATATACAAACACACAAAAACAACACGTTTGTTTTGTTTGTTCTGTTACACGTTTGTATTGCAAAAAAAACACTTGTTTATCGGTAAATATTTATTCAAGAAGCCGTTAAATAAACGGAACAGCTTTGCATACTCTATAAGCAAGGATAATTTCTATAAAGTTATGAATTCAATGTTTGAAATTTGAATCGGTATACTCGAAAATATATAAAATTACTTTTGATTTATTGATATGGACTGAATAAAAGAACTGGATTGTATATTTAAAGCCCACTGTGAGAGATATGTGACTGAAATTAAGAAAATAATTAATAATTAATTAATATAATAACAATCATAGAGTAAAAAAAGAGCGTCTAATGACAAATTCAAAATTTAATTTAAATTTGTAATTAAGTCTTGATGGCTGCCACAAAGTGTCAATTAAAACAAATTTTAAGTTAAATATTTTATTTTAAAGCAACGATAAAGGGTTTTGTTTCAATTATTGATCGCGTAAATGTTAAAAAATATTTCTTTCAGAATAGGTGCTAAGGTTGACTATTATTAAAGTAAAACCCCTTTCCTCCCTATTTTCTGGTAATTTTCCTAAAAATTATATTATTTCAAAATTGCCGTATACTGGTATTTGCATAAAACTAAATTAACTAAGTTTTGATATTATATTAGTATTATAATAGGGAGTAGTAATTATAGTATTGGAGTCGTGGTTCTGTAATGGTAACAACGCACCGGCAAGCACAGCGTAAGGCGTCCACCCGCAAGATGAACAAACGATCTGACTAAAACCGCAGGTTCGCGCTGGACACAGGCTGCATACAACGGGTCCTATTGGAGATTACTTGGGGTGGCAAATGCCCATCAGTGGACGTCTTGTCGCTGATATGATAATGATGATTGTAATACTTATATTACTTTGGATATCTTTTTTTTGATTTATTACTATGCATACGGTCCGCTTAAAGTAAACGTGACCGCAGCTTATAGACGCTGTGTTATCACAAAGATATCACTAGCGTGCCACCAACTTTGTGAACTGAAGATACCGTGTCACATTTACCCAGTAATTCAGTAAATTCACTGCCTTTCTCACCCTTCAAACTGGAACACATAAAAGCGAACACTGCTATTTGGCGGTAGCGTAAATAGGTGAGAGTTAGGTTCCATTAATATTTACACCTTGGCTATTTTAATAAGCCATTAAGTCCAAAACGGGACATATTTCACAGATCATGTGTGATCAATTTATATGATTTCACTCACGTTACTAGTTACTTTATCGATATATCTATTTTCTATATCTGGTCGATTTGACTAATTCTGATATTAGAATAATTGCGGAAGTGTACTAAAACGGAGAGAAACATAAATAATGTGAAAGTATATACTGTAAATTCGAGTAACTTTGACCATTAACGCAAAACTTTATCCTTTTTCGTAGAGTATAAAACAAAATCTGCCGAAATTAAGGTTTTAATCGATTGTAAGAACAGTTTTCATGGTGAATTATATTAGAGATTTTATAGAATAACTATTAGTTATTCTATAAAAAGGACAGAAAAATGTTTGTTAGACAATCTTATTGACTATACTGTACCTTTATCCGACGATTCCACTCGAGAATTTTATGACTTGGAACTTTCATATCTCTTGTGCAGAAATTCGTAACAGCCATTTAATATTTAACGAGTTTTATTTATTCTATAAAAAGGACTGTTAAAAAGTTACCCGGATAATTCAATCTTATTATACTTGAAACGACAATTTATTTTTCCGATACAAACTGTTCGTAGATATTTTTAAGTCTTTATCCTCTTACAAATAAAAATGCGTCAATTGGTTGTCAAGGATGTCAAAAAATGCGTCAAGGAGTCGATATTTTTATTTCTACCATTGCATAGACAGCAACATATTATGCTATCTTGAGTTTCCACTACGTCTAGATTAATCTAACACATTGTTAAAGTGGGCTCCGTGGAAAATTCACTGGGATACTGAGAATTATATTAATCATCTCCCAGTCCGGCGCATCAGATATGATGCATTCTACTTCTGCTTGTATTGTATCCACTTTATGGACAGGGAACGCGTGAATCATCAGTCATTCTATTATTTTATATGATTGATCTATATTGAACTCCAAAGTAGTCAATAATCAAATAAGTCAAAAATTTATATTAAATGTGACAGGAAGATCACACCACGCGAAGAATCTTAAAGAATAAGTTTTTTGGTGTACTTTACTCTCTCACCAATTCTTAACAGTTTAGCTACCATTAAACCGCTTTTTTATAGCGGACTGTGTCATTTGGTTACTAATAGATGCTCGTGTAAAATTATATCTTAGACGAAAATTTATATAATATTTTAAATGTTTAAATATTGTAACATCTTTATATATTTTATATTTGTACATATTTTATTACACTCTAAATTATATGCACGCTTTATTATTTTTAAGGTTAAGTTTCCGCTATTATGTTTTTGTTGTAATAATGTGGCCTAATGTACATTGCTTCTATAATTGTATATTCATAATTTAATTATAAGAGTGCTGTTGTAATAAAAAATACGCATTTTAAAATTTTAAATGTAAAAGATATGCAGAAATTTACTAGATGTCTTTGTCTTACAGTAAAGTAATTTTTTTTATTCTTCATTCTAATCAGAAATTTTCATTATTAGTAGCCTAATAATATATTGTTCAAAATGTGCTTCTGGTTCACTAGTCCTGGTGACTCACGTCGGAAAAAAGCGAAGGGAACTCACGAGTGAATGCCTGAATCCAAATGAAGACTACTATTAATCGATTTTTAGAGTAAGGTATAGAAAACTTAAAAAACTCCAAAATAATATAATTTTTTCATTTTCATTTAACTTAACCTACATGGCAAGATATCGAATAAGTGACATTCCTTTAGGAATTTCTGTATAACTTCAATGATAGTAGATTATATTGATTCAAAATATTCTAATTACAGGCCCCGCCTATTTTCTAATAACGCAGAGCGGTGTGTCACCGGCTTAACAACGAAATATCAAATCGAAAGTACATTCAATCTAATCTATGTTAGTGGAGCCCGCAACAAAATTTAATCAAAAAGTTAACCGGAGTGTAGAAGATAATTAATTATAATTACCTACGATTTCAAAAGCGTTGAATACACAATCATACAAATCTAATCTATTAAAGAACTAAGAATAATTATTCACAACTAGTACAACTATTCTTGTGAATTCACCAAGTGTAAGTTTTGTCAGTTGAATTTTGGGACGTGCTAAGGGGAATTAAATCATGCAGATCTAATTCCCGTAGCACCATCACCGGGTTTATCGCATGTAGACGTGTGACGTGACTCTCATGGGGTCGATTCACACCAAGCGTTTGACCGTATTTTAAATATATGACATAAGCAGTGCTCTTGTAAATTTGCATTCAGATTTAAAGATATATAATTTTGAGAATGTTGATTTCTCTTCCAAACAATATCCAATCTTATATATTATGCTAGTCTTAATTCAAACACACTAAAGCTTCTCATTTATTAATCGGTATATTGAAGTGCCTTGTTTCAGGCTTTTAGGTTAATTTTCATGAAGCTCAAACACGAAACTCGGTTATCTTCCTCAGCAATGAGTGTGGGAGCCCCAGCATCTTGAGAATGATGACGTATACAACCGCACTGAAGCTTTGGGGTTTATTAACCGATAACGTGAAATGTGGCATCGCACGCAACTTATCTATCCGTAAAAATACACTAGAAAGTGACGTCAATAGTATAGTCGAATGGCGGCGAATCGAAGGTTTTGTAAAGACAAAGTTTTATTTTGCAACAAAATCTTGAAACGAAAACGTCGATCAGTTCCTAAACTAATACCAACATTATTCGATCCAAAGTTTTAATGATTATGGTATATGTTTTAATTTGTATATAACTCATTGCTTATTATTGATAAATGACATAATCAATTCCATCTTATTATAAATAACTGATAAATAAATAACAAATTCAATTCATGTTGATATTAAAAAATATTATTTACTAGACTTTTAAATTAAATTATTTTTAAGAGTTTTTATAATCAATTAATCCGGGAACTGTTTTAATAAATATTTGCGATGTTGATAGCCTTCCGACTTGATCCACTTTAAAGGCTGTAACTTTTGTCGTCATTGGCAACACGTAAAGCGACACCATCTCTGTTTCTTTATACCTCAAATTAGAAAATCATCAAAGTGTTTTTTAACTCACAGTGAAGATCCAGTTGAAGAGGATTTAAAATTGGCGTAACATTCAACAATAGAAAAAAACGCACGGAATCTACATATTCGACTAACTAGACCAACAGACGATGAATTGTCTAACTATACTACGTATATGTTTTAAGTAAGTCTAATATAAGCATATGTTTAAAGTAAAATGTTACAATTTTAAATCGAAGAATAAATTTACGTATCTTTTAAGCAGTAGCAGACAGAACTACACAGTGAGCACACAATTGATTAAAATTGTTGAGTAGTTTAGGAGTTTTTCCCGGACAAACACGAGACACAAAATTTTTTATATATAAAGAAGAAAGATATGCTTTTGGAAAATTACTTAACGTTACGTAAACCTAGCTTACGCCATAACATAAATAAGCAATATTTTGTCACTTGGAAACTGATGACGTTGTTATATAATATATCCAGATGATAGATTGATTATAATTTTAAAAGTCTTTTGTATTTACAAAATTCGTGAGGTTTGCTTTTACTCTGTAAAGTCTGTTTCTCTCAAATATATTAGAAATATTTTTGTACAACTTTTCTATTTTCTTTAACTAAGAAAATTAATGCTAAGGAAATGAGATCTAACTTACACTTTTATTGAATAAGATTACAATTTACGGCCCATACAGGGGTAAAAGTTTTTAATTCGTACCTTTTACGCATCTGACGATACCACTCGAGAATTTTATGACTTGGAACTTTCATATCTCTCGTGCAGAAATTTCGTAACAGCCATTTAATATTTAACGAGTTTAGAAATACAGCATGTGGGGTCCCCAGTATCGATTTTCTATGTGTCTTAAATGAATTTACGACAATATTGGCTTAAAACTTTAACTGTAAACTACGTAACGGTTTTGTACTCATTAATATCTAACTAAAGGGCTGTGCACTGTCGCTTCACTGTATATTATGTTCAAAATGAATATACATATGCTTTATATAAGTTGGCAACAGCGCCAAAGTATTTTTTACAAGGAAGAAACATAAAAGATTCAATGTTGGATTTAGTAAAATGTACTAGGAATTAATTTTCCAGAGTGGTTCACTTTTGAATCCTGCTTCGTGGTCAGCCCGTTAGATGTGCAATGCGCAACCCAGTATAACAAACTCTTTTGTTAAAGAACCGTGCAGTTTTACAAGACCAACCGATACCTACACAGCGTTTACACATAGTACGTTCGAATCAACATTAATTCAATAAGAAAACAAACCAGCTGCATCTCTAATATGTATCTGCATCTCTGGCAAGTTGTTTACATCGAGTGACATCTGGGACAGCAAATTAATATAGTAAACAACATAAATTTGTGTCAATACGCCAAAGGCAGTGAATATTGTTTATTAGTGTAGCGGCCGATGTTAGCAGGGTCGGTGTCGGAACTAGCTGGGCCAGCTAATGAAATTTCTCGTTAATTTCCGTCAGAATTTGACCCTCTTTGGACACCGTCCCTTGGCACAACAATATTTGGGACAGAGGTGGGATGAAGGGCATGGGCTAAAGGGGGGTACGGAGGTCACTCGATCCATATTACTTCGATCTTTATTGTACTTTTTGTTTTATCACAATGTCTACTTTTGATTCACAACTTCATAAATTAAATAAGCAAATTGACTTGGGCCGGGACTTTATCAAAGTTGTTTGTATAATTTATTTGAACCATTGAAGTAAATTCATGTGCTGAATTATAAGGTTTAGTTATTTATGGTCTGTCAAAAAACTTGTTTCATTTGTTATTATAACTGTCGTTTCGAGATGATAATTTTGATTAAAAGAAAATAAAATGTTTGATTAAAATGCGTATATAACAGAAATATATTTTAACTATAAAATATAAAACTTCTATTTAATTTCATGTTATGCGCTAGTCCAACACAGAATACAATCAGAAAATCAGTTTATTCATTTATTGTGTATTCATTTGTTTCTTAGAATTAATTGGACATGCTATGTTGAAAACAAGTACTTGAAGATTAAATACTAAAAAATAAAATACATATTTGTTAAAATAAAAAATTAGTGTTTTTGCAGAAGACACGGGATGCTCTCAGCTCGTATGCCGACTAAAACCTTTTTAAAATTTATACAAAACACTGTTGTAAAAACTGCAACACATTAGAAATTTTCTTGTTACTTTATCCATTGGTGGTGGCCTATGAAAACCAGCCTCGTAGTATTTGATTATTTCGTGTTCTGAAAGATAGACGGTTCGATGGCAAAATTTTATAATATTTGATAACTTTGAGTGCACTTCAAGTAATGGTGCGTCTGTAGGCTACCCCCACCGCATCCTCTGATTTCCGATTACATGTCTGCTCACAATCATATATACGCGTATAGCTACTTAGTTACTTACCACCAGTTATTTACCACCGTCCATATAGAGTACATTAAAATATCAGAGCATATTTTTCTGCGTCATTAACAATGTCAAACTAAATCTGGATTACTTTGTGTCTTTTGGTATATACCTTTTTTGAGACGGCAAACCAACCGTTTGTGTAGCAGTTCCCTGCGACCTTGACCTGTTTGACCGCTAAAAGGGTTCGATCTGTGGCTTCACTTATTATCAACTGGAGTACTTGGTGTAAGCGGCGTGTTTTTGTTCCATATCTTTTGTGGAGCTTTCCAGCTCTCGAATTAAATATTTGGCTACGTCTCCATTCCACTTACATTACTGGACATTCTGTCACTCAGCTCAAACTTTTCTTCATTATAGAACTAAAATTTGATTTATCTTTCATTTTCTTCAGCTTTATATAATGTGATATGAAATTGTTCTTGGATTTTTATCAGTTAAAATGTTTTATTTGTAATACATACGTCTCTAGAGTTAACAAATAATTTTAGGCATTGATTCATCAATCACCATTGTCAATGTATCCGTAGATAATGTAATACTTGGCAAATAGCCTCCCCAATTTTTTTTAAATGTAATTGCCGCGCTGTCGGTCGTGCGTGGTGGCAAACGCAGAGGCGTCGTTTCGCCCTAAAAATGTTGCTGGCTATCCCCGCCCTATTTGTATTTGAGCTGCGCTGTTTCGGGTGGATGCCGCTATTTGTCGTTTACGGTACCTCTATAGCCTCATACGACTCCTAGTACAGGGGGTGGCACTATTCTAGTCTGCCGGTACCGGTTCTAAGATATTTGTTAATTGTATATGATTTTTAAGTTCCAGTCCCTACATAAAAAATGTATTTATGTCTTAGCCAAGGCGGTTTGAATTAAAAACTACTGAGCTTTAATTAACATAAAAAACTAGTTCCATACTTGTTCTCGTATCCGTAAAACAAGTTAATATAAAATCGCAGTTGACCAACTTGTAATCGAAATTCCGAGATTGTTACACGCTGATTTGGGGAACTCTTGGCCAACAAGACTAAAATTTGAGTCGTGACAAAACTTGTGTTTGTCCGATATTAACTAGATTAAAGCTATACAATACTTCGTTCACTAATTACAGCATATACTAATGTACACACTTACAGTGATGCACTGCAAATATATAATTATTTACATATATACTTTCTTACCGACCACGTCCAAGTATACGTAGATAAAGTTTTATTGAAAAGTTTCAGCCGTTTAATCGTCGTCACGAAAGTAACATTCAGACAGTAACATTATTTCAAATATAATATATATATATATGTTTCTGTAAATGCATATTGCTATTCGTTATTATTATCCTTTATTTTTTTGTAAACTAGTCTAATAATTAGATGTATGTATATTATTATATTTATCCATAGTTGTCAAGTTCACTGGCGGTGTTGTGGTTACTTCGGACTCTTCTGTCATATTGTCTTCATGTCACTGCTGGTGATGCTATTTTGTTTAGCTAGTTGCACGTACATGCCATGGCAGCTTATATATATTTTTCTTTTCAATATGTCAATTCGTTGCAATGTTTCTGGTGTATGGTCTTGCTAGCTGCCCTAAATGAATAAATAAATGAGGTAACAAAAAATAAATAAAACACCTTTTTACTGTAGTTATCATCACTATGCACGTTATGTTTGTTTTAGATATGATTTTATTAGAATATTCTCTGACCACCAGCAGAATTTCTACTCTACTACTATTATTAGTACCGCCCAACGTACCAGGTGTCGTAAGAGGTGACTTAGGTACCAGAATCGACAGATGACGGTATATTCATCTGAAACAGTGCAACCAAATGCACAGGGCGGGGATGGGCTGCAGCATCCCCGTCGCGATTCCCAACAGGCTTGCCCAACGCGGCAATTGTGGGCCGATCTCCTTTCTTCTCCTTACAAGAAAGGAGGTCTTTGTTTTTGTTTATGTCCAGCAGTAGACTTCCCGATGGCTGGTATGATGATGCTGAATTTGTGTAATGGTTATTTGAAGGAATTTCGTGTATTTCTATTGCATTTTGTATAAAAGAAGTAGCTTTAATGTGCACTTGTCCTACACATTAACTTTTAGTCTAACAAATCTCACGTTAAAAACTCATACAAATTTTCGCTTCACCTACATAATAATTCAGCATATAATTTATGTTTATTGAATGTTTAATTTTTGCTAGTGTCAAGTTTGAGATAAGGTTTCTTAGATCAGTCCCCTCAATACTTGATTTGATTGGAGATTCGTTATCTTTTTTTCTTATATATTTGTTATGTAATGAGACCAATGTTTGAATACCTTGTCATCATCATATACTGTTATATCCACTGCAGTATATACTACGGTCACTATCTGTCCACATTATGTCCACATTATTCCTTTCTTTCTTTTTTCTATTCTTCTTTCTTATGTTGTTTCTTTTCTTACGACTAGCTAGTGCAGCGCATCTTTGCCCTTTTGCATACAAGCTACGCCGTTACTGCATATTACAGTCGCCTCTATTGTGCAGTTACTGCATGCTATACTGATGATTATCTATATAGTTCTTTTTTATATGTACTCTTCATATTTATATGTACTTTGTATCAATAATTCTTTAAGGCAAACCTTTGGCGAGACATTACAATGTATAGAATTTTTATGCTCGTACATTTATTTTCAACATAGTTAAGAGTAGAATACTCACAAAGATACAGAATTTCCGTCCATTATTATACAAATGTACCGTTTGTGATAACTAGCCGTGTGGGTACCGAATCAATTATAATATATAAACGCAGTTGCGTAGTCTTTTGGGTGGTACACTTAATAAATGAGGTAGAAACCCCCGGCACATACATATTCAACAACAATTGATACAAAAGCTTACTTGCCGTAATTCGGTCTGTAGTTCTTTTTATTCTTGTTCAGGGAGCCATCTTAACCAGTTTCAATATAAATACTTTATTTTTACTATGACAAACTGCTTTCGGATTTAATTAATAGTTTCCGTCCGCGACTTCGTTTGCTCAGTCTTTTCTTTAAAAGGTTTCTCTAGGAAATTTCCAGTAATCAAAACTGACCTACTTCCCTAGAATTCAATTTATCCTCATTTAATCAGTATACAGACACAATTTTTTTAATATTCGTATAGATATATTTTATTGTATGCGTTATTATTTTGATACTACTATAGTTATTTAAAGCCGTGCCGTTCCTGTATAAAAGGTCCAGCTTAGATCGGTATCTACAGATCCGATGATCCATTAGGTGGAAGTATATCCATCCTTATTGGTGTTACTGAAATACAGAAGGGTGGATATAGGTAGCTGCATCCTTAAGGCCTGTGTCTAGTAATAGACGTGCTACAGATGAAAGTAATTTGAAATCTTAAATATGTCAAGAAATAATCAAGGTCAATTCTTGACCTTGATTATTTCTTGACATATTCCTTTCTCAAGAAATGATATTTTAGAGATACAAGGTCTATAGCATCTAGGGTTTATGCTTTCTAATACACATCACAGTTGAGAAGCAAATTTAAACTAGATATAAGTAAGTAAGTCTGAACCGCATTTCGTAGGCCTTTCACGAATCGGTGGTTATATTAATCTGAGTGCTTCAGATAAATTGCTTTGGAGGTGCATGTCACCGGAATTACTCGTATCTGATTTTAAAACTTTTCTGTTTGATCTGGCCGACGTTGGGCTGTCTATGTATGTATATATGAATAAAAATAATATACGCCTAAGAAATATAACTTAGATCGATATATTTATTTTAAACGACAATTGCAGTGCAAATTCTACCGAATGACTGACAGTTATGTCAAATATTATGAAGATGCATTAGAAGAGGTTTTAATTTACATAAAAACTCAACAAAATAGAATTAGTTCTATCGGTCCACCCGTTCAGATGTGGTGCCGTAACCAAGCGAAATAGAGTTCAATTTTAAATATTATTTTATAATTTAATGAGATTTCCGTTAGCGACTTTGTCCGCATGGACTTCTCTATTATATATCACGTCCCTCGGGATCTTGGTTTTCCAGGACCAAGAGCAACGTAATTTAATTTATGACCGCCGAACCACCGCTGTGTAAAAATAACGTCGTACTCTCCGTGAAAAAAAAAATACGCCTTATAAGAACAGTAAATTTTCCGGAATGCCAGTGGGGTACCAGCAAAGTAGAATAGTACCTTCAAGTATAGGTACTAATTGTCGAATTAGGCAACTGAGGTATCTGAATTAAAGAAGGGCTATATGTCAACAGGGCGGGAGTGTAGTAAGCCGCAAAGCCTTGCCATTGCTGAGCAACGCTTTGCGATTGCTACCACGCCTGCCCAACGTGGAAATTACGGGGAAACTTTCGCTTTTCTTGGGAGTTGTCTGGGACAAGAAGAAAGGGAAGTTATTTAAGTATTACCGCTTAAAAAAGCGTGTCAATCCTTTGTAAACATATTTTATTCCTGAGCTACGAGTAATATGTATTTTGCCAGGATAAAAATTAGCCGATGTGTTATTACAAACTTTTGCTATATTTTATCATCGTCAATCCATATATATTACACCAAAATTTCTCAATCAGAGGGATGAAAAGCTAAATAACTTTACGAAAGCTGGTAGTTTCCGATGCCACGACCACTAGCGAGCAAGGCTGCAGACGTTCGTACTTTAAGTCGAACGTAAATCTCTTAGAATTCGTTCCGAAAGTAGATATAAAGCTTCTATGACGAACTTTGAAGATGTGTGTGGTTTAAGTGGACTAAATCTGTAAGATGGAAGTACATTATTTTTTTTTATTTAAGTTGTTTTTATTTAAATTGCTAAGTTAACAACGGTATGCTTATCTTACCTAAGCGCCAGCGTAAATTATAACCAGCGCGATCTGTGATCTTCCTATCTAGAAATACTATACATATCACATTGCTCAGTAATTTCACTGATTCTCTTAAACTTCAAACACAGCAATACGAACCCTGCTGATAGGTGGTGGGAAGAGGTGAGAGTATCGTACCACTGTACATTTAAAAGGTTTAATTCTGCTGTTATCACATTATTGACGTACATAATGATTTGGCCTGTCAACAATGCCTTGTATTAAGATGAAGTATGAGAAATTATGTAATACATTATTTATGTTTCACTAAAGTAAGAAAGTACAATGTATGTCAAGTAGAATAAAAATAAATTACTATCTATATCACAAGTAGAATTGGCGGAAATAATCTGAGTGGGAAAGACGAGGAATATACGAACGAACATACGCTTCCTGGCAAGAAAAGTGTCACTATGCAAATATAGCCGTTTTGATAATAACTTATTTTTCTTTTATGCGTTTTTATACTTTTTGTTCATTTATGCGTCAATAATTTAAAAACTATAATAGTCAGATGCTCATATATTATTTGAAAATAGCTTATTTATTTGCAAAATTTTATATTAAAATTCCATTTTATTTTTATTTTGCCACATGTGTTGGGACTCTTTTCTTGCCGGGAAACGAATATGACAAAATGTATTTATTTAACTTAAACAAGTAATTGCCAGAAGTAAGTATGCATTCGTGATTTGTCTCGAATTCTACATTTACAAAAAATCTCATGGACATTGAAATAATTATCTCTTCACTATATTATAACCTTCTGTCCGAACACCAAGACATTTCCGGGAAAATACCGGTGCACTTTCCCTATACACTAGGATCAAGCTAATCACATATAAACCTCACAAATACGTCGACAAATTTTTTTACATTTATAATATTATTATGGGTAGTTGTTTGGATAGAGCATAATTAAAACGGTTTTAGCTATAGAATGCTATGCAATGCTAGTAGAACTTGATGTATGATTGGAACCTTTTCTAAATTCATTACTAAGTTCGTATTAATCCAATACAGCCAGTCTCTATCTGCGACAGGGATGAATGAATAGGTGTTGTTCTCTCAGAATTGCACATGGCATTATTGTTCATGGGCTGCCCTGTAAAACGTTGACAGTCTGTATAACCATTGTTAACAGTCGTGATGTCCACTAACAAATGGATAAAAATAAGGCCTTTGTAATTAATTTTTAACGAAGTATAAAGTATAATTACTTTTAGCGAAACAGGTTAACTAAATTAAAGCTATTTGTAAGATTAAACTATCTTTTGGCAAATTTTAAAAGATAATAGCGAATATACTGTCTGCATTTCAATGTAAACACTTAAAAGCATTTAAAAATTTCATTCCAGATAAAGATAAACGGTTGATACAGATTGCAAACAGTATGACAATAGTTTCCAAGCCATTATTTTGAATTACATGATTGAGCAAAAATTAATTAAGCAAACTCAGCAATAACACTTCGTTATTTTCGTAATAACTAAATCAGAAGAAAATCGTAATTAATCATAGTTATTAATTGCAGATGTCAGCTTTAAGACTATGAATTTATCAAACTGTTAGAAATATAATATAACATTGAGATTATTTTATTTACTAGGTACGACAAGTAGTGCTTTATGAAAATAATATTAAATTTTTTTTTTGATAGACTGGAGTGACACTTTATTTGCCAAAAATATGTACAGTTTAGTCAGGGAGCATCTTCACACAATAATAAGAAATCCTTAGGGAAGCGATATAAAATCAGATATCAAAGTCGCAGGGGGATAGCTCCGGTTGATATGATGACGATGAGTCAGTCAGTGGTTGCAGGGTTTGCCCTCGTCATATACATGCGACTCATACAATTTTTTTTTAGGTTAAATATCTTTAAGTATTCGTATCAATTAAATAATATATCTCTCGTCTCTATTCATATATAATCGATGATGCGAACTAGTTTTATTTGTAGCAAGTTCTAGTTTTTCTCTTTTGTATTTTTTTCTATAAATTCACTTGTACTTCGTATATGTGACAGAATTCAATCATGTTTGGTTATGCATTCATATTATTATCTACATACGTATTCAGACCGACATTCAAAAGGTTAACGCCCTGGAATCTGCTTCAACGCCGCGTTTAGAGAGCGAAACCCTTCGGTCGGTTCAAATAATATTTCGGAGAGCTTCACATTTTAAAAATATCATATATACATGATACAAAAAATACGATGTGCAATTTTTTGTTATGTTGCTCTTTACTATTCAAGCAGATAATAAGCAAATGCAATATTCCTCTTTGTCGGTAATCCTTCTTAAATGACTCGTCTATTTTAGCCACCGTCGTATCTTTTTTAAAGTGCATTGTGTTTTTAGATGATAACCTGCAATGGGGGACCTCATATTGTATCATTTGCTGTAATTAAAATCCGTTAACTAACAGATGTAGAAACCATTAAAATGCTAGTTTATTTCATTTTTATAGCGTTATGCCGTATAGCTATTCTTATGTGTGGTACTGTTTTTGTTCTTCGTAAGAGATTTATTCGAGCGATCTCTAGAATTACTCAACAGAAATTTTAAAAAACAAAAGTTCAAAGGTTATACTAAATTATAATGATACAGCCATTATATCATTGTCTTTGAACTATTGTTAGAATATTCAATATGTCTACGACAACAATATATACCTGCCTAGTAAGTCTATATAAACATATCCGATAATCAGAACATAAATAATTTTAAAACTAGAAATATGTATAAGCCCGCAATGCTCATTACTAGGCTCAAAAAAATTGCATCATAGGCATTGGTGTAAGATTTTGTAATATAATCCCAAGTAGAGATATGCCTTTTGATAAATTTAAGTAGAATTACATACAAATATACCTTTTTATAAACTTAAGTAGTATTACAAATAGGCCTTTTATAAACTTAAGAAATACAACATATTAATATTTTGGCGCCCATAAATGTTAAAAAGATTTTAATAATGAAACTGCTTGGAATTGAATTAAATTTTATTGCCTTAACTTTTACAATTAAGGCAACGGTTTATTAACGCCGACCCCGATGAAGGTTCTAATAACACCAAACACAGGATGTTGATGAAACCTTTAGCGCTACCACTTTCTCATGCAGGTACTTTTTTGGTAGCACGCGCAATGAACCAGTATAAACTTAGCTTTAAGACCAATCAATAAACTTTTTGTTCCAAGGTCCCTATTCCCATTAGGGTCACTTAAATGTCATTGGTAAACCTATATTTGTATAATAAATATTATTGGTTGAAGAGTTAAAATTGTGTACGATAGTCTTATTTATTTAAATATATTTTTGACTTTGACTTCTGCGCATGGGTTTTATTTTTTATGGCACTAATTGGGAACTATTTGAGGGTTCAAGTCTGTGTTTATTTTATTAATATCAATTCCTTGGTATAGATGTGATTATAAATGACAACAGACAGACACAATGATAAAAGTTCTTTGATTTTCAAAGCCAAGGTTGCAAGTTCTTAAATATAATTATTGCCGCTATCCCTGGTTATGAATTCAAATAATCAGACTTTCATTGGCATAATGCTATTGTTTTACTGCACTGATTGTTAAGTAATAAAAAAATAAATAAACAGTTGAAAATGCATACCGCAAGCTGTACTAGCAAATAGATAAGCCATCTGCTGAAATAGCCAGTTAAGTAATTTCAGTGCAAATAATAAGCATTTTATTTAGTCCTCTGGCACACTAAAGCAATGGGCAAGCCAATCCTCGCGACTTACGATAGTCGTGTCCATTGCGTGTTCAAACATGGTGTCTTGCACTTTTGTTAAGGAAACCACGCAGTGAACATCGCGGTGCGCCCCGCTCGTCGCTTGTATTTGTTGTTAAAGCTTGAGGCCTAAGTGGAACTTTGAGACAATGTCGAGTTACTTGTCTACCCCGATCCGTTTATTAGAGCGTGTAATTATTGGGAGGCCGGCCGTGCGTTGGCCTTAATAAATAAATGAGAGACAAGTCTAGCGGTTTTGCCTGTAGCTGATAAGAAAATTTTGTAGAATATTATCCTTGATTGGAATTTTAGCTTAACAGAAACCGTTTTATCAATTACATATTATTAAATATATATATATATACATATATTTAACGATATTTGAGAACGATTTGCATTGTTAATTACTAATTGTTTATATTGCGCGCGATATTGTAAGCGACAAAAGGTTCACACACCTGTATAAAAAGTATCAGCTTAATTAAAATGTGAACGATGACCTTTTGGGTGTTACGATATTTAAGGGGGAATGTTCGAAACAGTATTAAAAAGCGTTGACGCGACAATAGCCTCAAATATGATGATGAAAATTAAAAATGTTCTATTTATAAAGCTTTTAAGGAAATTTCGTTACTATGTAAATTGGATTATTATTGAAGATATACTTCACAAACCTTAACATGACCTAATTTTAATAATTAATACCCCAGTAGTTTACAATTGTTTTGCTATCCTCAAGGATTTCACGTAATCTCGAATAATAATATAGCGTACATTTAGTACGCTATATTATTATTCGAGATTTTTATATATTTTATGTCATAGATGGTAATGATTCGTTTATCTCAAAACCAACCTCTAAGACTGAGATAAGTCACATAAAACATTTGTGTGACAAAAATAATGACTACAGTTAAGGACGGTGCTCATATTACCATTTTTATATTTAAATACAAGTAAGTCTATTTACCTTCCATGTTTTTGTATAAATATTATATTTAAACCTAAGGCTGACTTCCAGTACTGTCTGTATTCCAGTTAGTACTGTCTACGACCGGATCAATAAGATAGTATTGTAATCAATGACACTTAGTAACCGAAGTGAGGGTTTTAGTAAAAACTTAGGTACACAACAGAGCCCCTAAGTTTTAATAATGAATCTTTGTATCATAGCTAACTTATGACTAGTTAGACCTAATAATCGTCGGAATAGTCCCTCATATGTATATTTATATTGAAGTCTACTCCGATTAGACATTTATTTCACGTATGCATCGCAGGCAAAATTGTATTAGTACGGAGTTCATGTTTACAATCAAATTTAATTACTGCATTGCTGTATTTAGGCGCGTGATCCAGTACGGCACACCACGTATCAGTGTTCTAAATATGCGTACGTGTTGAGGGATCTAAGTGACCTCACAATAATATATATATATATACCACTCTAGTACACAATATATATATATCAGTATTACACATTATATATAAAGTCAAAGTCACAGTAACCATATGGTTACTGTGACTTTGACTTTGACTTTGAGAGGAATCTTTGACCCGTATAAAAAGAACAACTCAACTTAAATTGCTTCGTATTAATTACGGAGGAAAACACGTCCAACTTGTATTAGATGGTTTGGAAGCAGATATATTAAGCAGACTACTTGTTTTTATTTGCACAGCAAAAATGAACTCTAAACGTATGATGCATATTTTCATCAAAGGTTCTAGTAACATTTAGAAAAATTAGCTAATTTATGTGGCAGTCACATAGTACCCAAAACTGATGACCGATGGGTCCGCATGATTCAGGGATGGAGATCACGCGCCGGCAGGCGTTGCAAAGGTCTTTCATTAGTTACTTAGGCAATCTGGCCACATACAACCAGCTCTATTCAAAGTCTATTGGGGAGGAGGAGTGAGGGGGGCTCATGTATAATAGTCTTGGCAAAGCACATTAACATTGTTAAACTCAAAGTTTGATATATCGTGCTCCGCGGTTGTTTGGAAGGCACGTTAAGCTAAGATCCCGACTGCATTTGTAGTCATTAAAATAATTGTACTGACTCTGCTTGTTGGCCCGCCTCATTCACACAAAACAGGGACTCTACATATATTTCAACAGAGCTAACGATGATGACTTGTTCTAATAGTGTATGTATTTGGTTGACAGTACTGCACACACACAATTGAACAAAATTATGTCGAGTGGTAACCAACATTCGAAGCATAATGTTTCCCAATGATTAAAAACATTCACAAATATCGCGTAACATAGAAACTTTCGTTTTGCTACCCAATTTTTACTGTTTATATATTTCTCTGACCCCTAAAATATCACCAGGACAAAATTATGTTATCTATCTGAAAAATATAACCTAAAATAGACGCTCGGCAACCTTTCGTATTTCTAAAATATAATAACATATCTGCTATTTAGAAGATATGAATTCCCGAATAAATTTTTAACAAACTTGTTTAGCTCTGCTAGCGTCAAAGAGTACCACAGATCTAAACAACATCGAAAACTTTTACTTTTAATATTATCAGTAGGCAACCCATTAGTAATATTAGTTATATCAATTGGTGATTTTCACAACAAGTTCAGTCAAGATACCTATATAATGAAAATAAAATTTGTACTAAAGGAATCTGCGTGTGATCTTAATTAGGCATTGTCATGAGATCAAAATATATTTATTGCATTATCATTTTATTATCTAGAAGTTATTAGTGCATGACTGGCATTTAGGCATTTATGTTAAGTGACACTTATTTTCAGATAAAGCCTGTTTGATTACTTCATAGTCGTGGTGATAAGAATATGAAAGAAGAAAACAACATCAACATTGTCACTAAAGCCAAGGTTCTTGAGTGTGTAATTACGTTCGAAATAGAGTACCTTTTCATAGTGCGAGAGACCCTGATTAAGAGGGTGGAGGGAAATAGTTGCCCTGGCTATTCCGTATCGCTTCACCTATTTTAATGGTGTTTATCCTAAATTCATTGCCGCATTTATATTGTACTTGTGTATACTGCCCAGTCATCGACTTCATCATCACTATCATACTAGCAAATAAAAGTCCACTGCTGGACATAGGCCTCCACAAGAAATGGGGTATGTTGCCCATAATTGCCGCGCCGGGCAAGCGTGTTGGCAATCGCAGAAAGCAGCTTTTGTGATGGGATGCTGGTGCCCATCTCCGCCCTATACACCTGAGCTGCATAGTTTTGGATGGACATACCACCAGCAGGGAGAGGTACTATTACTATTGCTATTCCATTCTGCCGGTACCGCACACCAAAAGTCATCGACAGACATAATATAAATCAAATAAATTCTGCGTGGGAATCGAATCCTGACGCATATGATAGAAGCATGATCATGTACGTCATGGGACACTTCAAAATAATTTATTGTCTAAAACTTCCTTATCATCCCTTATCGTGTAAGTATTTTAATGTGAATCCTTAGGTGATCCTGAGCCTCCAATGCTTGTCACTTTTAGTGAAAGGGCACTAGAAACCGGATAAGCTGGAAAGAAATGGTGATTCCCCAAGATAGCTTTATCTGCCTTTCTATTGATCACCACTATGTGGGTTTGCACACGGTATGTCGCTTCGCAAAGCCTACACACTTTGCAGTTGCAACTCCGAAGTGGTCTAATTATGTTTAGACCACTACATATTTTGCTACTCATATAATTTATTTTTATAAGTAAATAAAGATGTGAAGTCTTTGTTTAAATTCGAAAATTGTTTATATGTTGAGTACATATAAACATAAACAATAAAAGTCTGCTGTGTTCTGTTGTACATCAACCGATACTTTAATTGTGTGTATTTTATTACAGATTCATGCAATTATTGTTAGTGTAAAATTTATGAATTTTCTATAAGTTGTTTTATATTCAGTTCATTGAAAAACTGAATAATAAAATTTATTCGAATCGGATTTTTGATCGCAACAGTAATAATAACTTGGAGCTAAGCCAAAATCTTGCAATTCAATAAAATTCCAATGAGAAACAGTCCCCAATTCTAAACTTATGTCTCTGTTTTAATATATATATATATATTTACAGACTTCCAATTCGAGATTAATTTGATGTATGTAAAGAGTAGAGTCAATTCAATGGATTCGGTGTAAGGAGGAGCACGCAAAACTGATTACTGGCATACGTAGTAATATATTTTTTAATCCCGACTGAGTCAGGTATTCTTGGATGCTCATGGAATTAAATTAAAACAGACATGGAAACAGAAACGGAGAAAATAAATTGATCTATGTGCGGTAGCAGACTGCTCTGAAACGTCTTTTGGTGAGGTACCGGCAAGGGCATGGAGTACCGGCAGAGTAAAACAGTACCTCTCCTTGTACCAGGTGCCATAAGAGGTGTCTAAGGAGTATATTTAATAGAGAATACCGAATAGCTGTTTATCTACTAGGAACAGCATAGTAATCAAATGCAACTACGTGGTTATGGGCAGTGTTATTTGTATTGTAAAGCTAATTCTTTACTTATTGGGGAGGCCTACTGTTATGATGTAGATAATCAAGTATTCTTTATAAATCATATAATGGAATCGTCAAGTGGTGATCACACCTTCTAATTTCTCACGGTAAAAAAAATGCAGACAAAAGTCCAGCTTAAATACGTGGGTTGTTATAAGTTTGAACTTATGTATTAACCGTTGTTTTAATAAAAACTTGCCTTCATCTTGCATTAAGCTCTTTGAGCTATTTTTGAATAGGAATATATATTTAAAATGGAGGAAAATATTAAAATATCTCTAACTAGGTCGCCAGACGTAAGCTTGGTTGGCAACTCAAAGGGTTTCCGATTCCGTAAAATTTCATAGCCTTTTTCACTTTGTAGAGAGTGATAATCAGCGTAAAGATTATTATAATTCCGGAGTTATCCGATCTTGTGGCAGTGACTTAATCTTTTTAAGTCAGTCTAATATTTCAAAACATACTGTTAAATTTGAAAATACTCAGATCCAGTGGTACTTTCTGAAATTATGCAGGGTTCGATCCCCAATCAGAACGAATATTTATATGAGATTTTAATTCTTACAGACATGTGCTTTAAGCTTCTTATCTCGCAGTCAGGTCAGTATGATGCTGGGTCAATTGATTTATGACAAAAGTAACTGACCTGACAAATAGTTCATAATTTTTAAGATTTGTAGTCTTAACTGTATGAAATATATATTTCAACCAAGAATCGAGATATAAACTATCCTATTTATTAAGTTGAATCTAACTAAACACAGTAAGCAAAAAATTGTTAAAACTGGTTTATCTCAGAGAAACACCGTGACACCATCAACGTGCCACCACCACCTAAGTACTCTAAAGATATCTTTAACTTAGATCAGGCTGCGCGGTAGTTCCGAATGATTATTGCATGTTTCTATAATAGGAGTACTAAGACGCATATGGAGTAGTAAGACTATCCCAACTAATTCTATAGATGTGAAAGTAAGTTTGTTTGTTATTTATTTACTCGTTATATGCAGAACAATGTTTTTGAAATTTTGCATTCATATAGTTGGGTACGATGAGTACGGTAAAGGACATAGGCTACCTTTGATCCCTAAAAAACGTGCAATTGCCTACAAATTTAGTACTACAAAGAAACAAAAGATAGCGCAAAGCAATTTCAAAACAAGCTATCGATAAGCTAATCTTATCAGAATATCCCAACCCGATCTAACTTTTCGATCCCGGCTAACTAATATTATAAATGTTAAAGTGAGTTTGTTTGTTACTTCTTCACACTTTATCTAATCAAATAATCATCCTAAAATTTTCCAAAAAAGGAACTTTCATCCCAAAAATAGTACTATTTTTAATGGAAATTAACGCAGTCAAAGCAGGAGGATAACTTTGATTTGATACTCTAAACTTTGATAATCCGAAAAAATCATTTAGTTAAGTAAAGTGAACAATTACACTAGTTCATAATCGTCCACTTTACATGTATAAAAGTAATTAGATATAATATATAAAGAATAGAAAACGCGCTTTTCGATCAAGGCGCCAATTTTACAGTTTTGTGAAATGTGCGTTTCTTAATATGTATTTTAATCCAACATACTGGATTGAATTCAAATGGAATAACAGCTATAAGATCGATTTACACTAAAGGATTGTGTTAATGCAAGCCAAATATAAACCGAATTATCTAAAATGTTATCGGGTCTGCCCAATAGCTTTTAATAAAAGCCTCCCACTCACTGAAACTTTACATTCATGCACATTACATATAAATTCTTTTCGTAGAGCAGTACAGCGTGTTCCCCGACGAACGCGTCCAGTCCCTGCCCCTCGAGCGATAAACCGAAAGCACTACTGCGACCGGGCTCACCCAGTTCTCCCCTGTTGCAAACAGCTTAACTGTCCTGATGTCAAAGATGTCTACAAGTCTAGATCGAACTTTTAAGGCGCCCTCGGGTGATTGCTATCGATACCGCGATCTCCACGCTCGGCTGCCGCTGCGAGGTACGCAGTTTGATGATATCTGAGTGTTCAGCATAAAGCTTTCCGAAAAATAACCTGTTGGAAAGTTTGATTAATGTCATAAACGTATTCAACAATACCACCGACTGCAGAATAACGCAATTGTAGGTCGATTACGTATTAACTTTAAGCCCGATGGCGTCGATGTTAGTGATCCTAGCTTGTAAGCTAAGGATCGTGGGTTCAATCCCTATCCCGGATAAACATTTAGACGATGAATATTTGTATCTGGGTATTAAATTTGTATTTAAGTAATATATCTGTGATATCTTTCTTGTCTGATATACATAAAATAAATGTTTTAAGCCACTTATACGTTACGTATTCATAGTATGCGGTTTAATAAACAATGACATAAACGTAAAAAAAAATAATGGGTGTGTTAGTGATCATCTAAAATAATATGCAATTTGCATTACATTGCCGCGTTTACTTACGAATGTATTATACATACATGTTTGTTACAGTCTGTAATATTTCACTTGTTATTACTCTCCACCCTTCCCATAATTCAGGAGCAGTCCTAGCCAATCTCCCAAATAGGTCATTGAATAAACGACCATATTTGCATTCTATCAAAGTAAACAATATTATTTCGTTGACCAAGGAACGGTGACTCGTATTAACTCACGTCTGCGCAAACGGCAATGAAGTGTTGGGTCTGAGTAAATTTACACTCTCGCGACATTAAACAACAATAAATGGTTTCAATTCAAATAATATAATCCAGAACGGGATAGTTGACCAGATCTATTCTATTGCAATAGATCAACTTGCTTTATGTGCTGTTATTTAGTTTATGTCTGTGTGCTTATAAGACCTATATACTAGAGGTTAGAGATTGACCTCGTACAAAGGTCGGCTGCATTGGTGTTTTGTTGTCAATTTCTGTGTTTCAGATTGAAGGTTGCGTGAGGTTGGCGACACGTTATTGATGTCTTTGTGATGACACCAATGTATAGGCTGCGGTTACGTTTACCGTTTACGTTACCATCATGCGGGCCGCACGCTCCTCTGCTCACTTCATAATACAAAATCAACGGGCCTGATGGTGCAGATGGTAGTGATCCTATCTTATGTGCCAAGGGTCGTGGGTTCAATCCCCACCCAGGACAAATATTTATATGATGATATTTGTGTTTGTTCTGTGTCTGGGTATTAAATATATGAATTTGTCATTCCTCTATTGTTTAACCACGGAGTCAGGTCAATGTATGAGATGTGTGAGTTTACCTTACCTTTTTACATTGTATTCTGAACCCACAAGTCTCTAAAAATATTTGTTAGTCTTTCATTTAAATCTACGTTTCCCTAAAGGAGGAATTTCATAATCATCATTAAAGCAGCCGTAACGTGTCCACTACTGGTCATAGACGTCTCGAAAAAAGGCCCATGACCCCCTCCCTCTCCTAGGGGAGGGAGAGGGGGTCATGGGCTGTTGGAGGCCCTGTTGCCCAATACATCAACACAGTTTCAGTTGGATTCTTTGTTAATTATTTGATTATTGAGGGAGACGCATGAGAACAAAAAGTATGTGAATAATAAAAAATAAATCAACAAAATGAGGCACGCATTCGCTTAACATACCAAGGAGAGAGGTTTAGGTTTAGCATAATACCCATAATAAAAATTGGTCATAGTAAGCGATTTGTTACTAACACAATTAAAGTCATTATATACGATTAAGTTGCCAAACATTTTGTATGAAAACCAACCTTTACCACATACTTACTTCATATACAAAGCGACTAGAGCGGACTAGGCAGGGTCACAATAAATAGATTCTACGGTATTTTGGTCCGGCGACGAAGTCAAGGTTGCCCGTTAGTAATTTACAAAGATAGTAGCCCGCTTTTGACGGGCCCGATGGCGCAGATGGTAGTGATCCTGTCTTGTGCACCAGGGGTCGTGGGTTCGATTCCCACTCAGAGCAAATATTTATATGATGATATTTGTGTTTGCTCTGTGTATGGGTGTAAAATATATGTATTTAAGTAGTATATTTGTGATTCCTCTGTAACACAAGTGCTTTAAGCGACTTACCACGGAGTCAGGTCAATGTATGAGATGTTGTGGGAATTTATTATTATTATTATTTATTTGAGAACCGGCTAATGACAATATGTATAAAGACGAAGACGCGGTCTTCAGCTGATATTATAAGTGATGCCGTTTTAAACATACATACATACATACATCACGCCTGTGTCCCATCAGGGTAGGCAGAGACAATGGATCTCCACTTGTTAGGATATTGGCATATCTCTCGCACTGCACTTACTTTACATTAGTCCTTTCATACAGGCTTGTTTATTCTTAGTACTTCTGACCTAGCCTTTCATTGATACCTCTTCTACCTGTTTCGGATATGTTCGTCTAGCGCGTCCTATACCAATAGTTAATCCAGACATAGCTAATGCAACCCTCTGGATCGAGTATGAAGTTATTCGTTAACTTGAGTCAAACAATGATTATATCGTCTGTCTTGATTATAACGGTTGGAGCGGGAACTCTTAGACTTCTTAACGAGGCTTTTGTAAATCGTGTAACGGCCGAAAGTAAAATCTTTTCGAATAAAAATTAATCACCAAAATGTGTAAAACAAATTGCTTAATGTGTCTGTAATTGTCAAAGCCAGATTTGAACAATGGTGCGGCTTTTTTGGATGTGAATGGTTTGCCTAATGTTTCTAGGCAGGTAGTCTATAGGATCATCAAATAGTCACCATAATAAATTATTTAGTAGACATCTTACAAAGGTCGTCTACAACTCACTTAAACCTATTTTCACCGCCTAATAGTTTGCATTGTTGTGTTCCATTTTAAAGGGTATGAGAGGCAGTTAATTGACCAGATAATGTGACATGTAATATAATATCAAGTCTTATAGTTGACAACGCGCTAATGATCGCGCTACGATCCTCATGATAGTACGATCGTCTATAGGCTGTGTTGACGCTTACTATCACACGGACTGTAAACTTAGTCGTCAACACAGTCTAGTAAAATAACACCAGTCATCAATACAAATGTCCGTAAGTTAAATTCAATTTGATTTAAAAATTTATTATTAATTGTTATAATTATTAAAACAGCTTGAACAATATATGAAATTCTTGCGCAATGCGGTTTACCGTACCTGGAAACTTTTATATGAGTACGTGTTCTCCGAAATTTAAAAAACTCTGGTCTTTACTATTCCAATAGTTTGAAAACTTCCAGATAGGTGATACTATATTAGCATTCATAAAAAAATAACCAAAACTAATCGTGGGGAAACATGGAACAACGAACATAATAAGAAAAAAAAATTCAATATCGCCTTATTAATATTATAATCATTGCTAATAAAATAAACGCAAATGTTTGTTAGTATGGATGTGTGTATGTATGTTTATTACGTTTTACGTCGTTTGACACAAAGAACATGAATAGTCTGGAGAAACACAGAGGTTACTTTTTATCCAGAAAACATGTTCCAAGATAGATCAGCCTTTTTATTTTTCTGTATGGAATTAGAACAACTTTTTGCACATTTTAGCTATCAGGAAGCAATATAGTCTGCCTATATTCTATATATATATCTTCCCGGAATAAAAAAAATCCTTAGGTACGAGTATTAAGGCCCTCTAAGATATAATAACCTCTAAGATATAAATACCTCACGGATAAAGGCACGGGAGGATTATTTAATAAAGACGCATAGTGTTTGAATTTTTTTTAAATCGGTTCGTAATTAGTTTTATTATTCTTAATAATTACCGCAATATGTTTACAGAAAACAATTACAATTATTTTCTGTTCTAGCTATATAACTTGCACAGGGTTTGACGTCTACACAAATTCAATTCCGTTGTAATGGGCAAAATGGAATGAAGAAGAAATAACGTCAATTAAGTCCCTTTACTCACTGATGATAATTCGACATTAAAGATTTAATCTAGTGCTTGAATATTTAGTATCACCTATGTTTATCTAAAACAAATCTTTTCCACTCCTTAAAGTTGAATCGCTTTCTTTTAAGATTATATACAAGTTGACATGTTAAATTCAATAGGGTTTAAATATCGCAACTTAAAATACAATTATATTTTCTTTTTTATAATACTTAGTCTAAAAGCGATCACGAGCCACGTGGTCGCACCGCAGCCTGAAAACCCTCGTATCTCAAAGATATCAGTAGCACATTGCCACTCTTGTAACTTGAAGATATTATGGCATAATCGTATTACACAGCAATTGTTCTGCCACTCTCACCCCAGGGTGAGTGACATAATAAGTTGGTAGCAACGTGCAACTAAAAGGTAGCTATAGGCACGCCGCTATTTGGTGGGAGAAATAGTTGAGAATAAAGTACCAATGCAGATAACCCTTGTATGCAACTCGTCTAATAAAATAAGAAAAGTCTATAAAAAATGTGAAATAAATTCCATAATTTATTCATTCATTCATTAGTTTTCTGATGCTTGGTGGATATAATAGTGAAAAATCAAAATATTCCATGAAAATTTATGTGCTACGCCATTTTTCAGAAATTTCTCTTTTCATATTTTATGAGAATCTGATTATCGGTCTGAAAAATATTTATATAAGGCATATTTCAACGCACAAATATGTTAAGACGCTATGGCTTTCTAAGAGACAAATAAAGCCCCTAACAAGTTTTCATGATTTATCATATATCAGCTTAGTATTGTTTTTTAGTTTTTATAACAAAATTATAATCACTTTTCTAACAACATTCATACGCAATACTAAAATTAAAAATGGCTTCTACTCAATCTGTATGTTAATATCTTAGTTAATTTATTTGACAGTTTCTTTGATAACATATATGGCTTCCTATTCGAGAACGTCGCAAAATTCGAGTTCTAACCATACTATTTTTAATACTTTTTGATCCGTACGTACCAATTTACTTAAAGGACAGATTCCAATTCCTATCACTCCTATCACTCTAGTTTTTTGACAAACTCTTTTACAGTGACAGCTATACGACTCTGGAACGAGCTTCCGTTGAATATTAAGCAATCCCCAAACAAATTTAAGAATAAATAATCAGTTGAAAAGGCTAACATAGTATTCCATCACCCATACCCTCTAGATATATCTGGAAACAGGCTTTGTAATCTTATACATGTAAATTTTATTCTTCAGTAAAGTGTGTTAAAACAGCTCTCAGGTATAGATGTGTACAATTATAACTCCAATATTCTTTAGTAGTAAAATGCTTACACCTTCTATGCATTCTAATGCTGATACACACTGCATTGAACACAATTTCAAACGTATTATCATATTTGAACCGGTCGCCCTGTTCAAGTCTCGTTTGCGTCTAAGGGAGTGCGTTGTGACATCGCCTTATATTCTCAGAATTTTCACTTCGTAACAACCCCATGAGGTTGCAGAGAATACGTAAAGGGTCGTCTCACGGAGTGGCACTCCGCTTATAAGGCATCTCGAGTGTTTCAAACGGTACAAGAGTAAGCACAACGCTCCCATCTTTATGTTATTTCAGGTAATACAGAAAGTAAATGTGTGATTTCATAAAACATGTTTGTCGAAGGATTTTGTGTATTTAAGATACTGTGAACTCCTAGGCTTATTCAGACTGAAAATAAATTTAGATGCCTAATTTGCGAAGATAAAATTTGTAACAGTTACGAAGGTCCCCCACATTAATGTATCAGTATTTATCGTATTTTTAAAGTTGTCCTATAGATACAAATAGCATTTTTTTTGTCAAATTAATATGCAAAGTATATCATGAAATATAAAACTGAAAAATTTCTAATTAAGTTTGACATCTGTTATAATATCATCATCATCATACCAGCCATTGGAAGTCCTGACAGACACAGTCAGACACAGGCAGACAAGTCAGACACAGGCCTGCCCAAAAAAAAGAGGAAACTTACCCATAATTGCCGCGCTGGGCAAGCGAGTTGGCAATCGCAGATAATTTTGAATATATTTATAGGAAAGGTCAGGTGCTATCTATTTTCTCTCGCTTCGGAGCTCCTATTTGAAAATATCAATCAATAATAAGGAAAAAGAAAATTACAAAGTTAAACAATGCATCAAATAAACAGAGTGGACTGACTTTCTTTGATCTGATTAATGCAAAATGGATATAGCATAAAAAAACATCATCATTCAAATCATCACATATGTATATCAACGGGTTGGATGGGTTATAATACCTCTCTATCAAATGTTTAAAATTGTCACGTCACATTTTTAATTACTATACTCCTCTGAAATGGCAAAAACCTTTTTAATTACTTTTTTTATGTACCCTTAAGCGATAAAGGTGAGCCAGCCCAAAATAAATACTGACAATATTATTAATTTTGTTATGATGTGGCAAAAATATATGCAACACAACATTTTCACACACCTACATAATTTTTATAGACTTATTAGTAATTTAACCACTTTAAGTCACCTTATGGCAGAATAACATTTGCCGAGTTGGCTATTATAATATGTAATGATACAGAGGAACACGACATTAATATAGTTTTATTAAATGCGGTTATACAATTATTCATGTGGGAACACAAGAATGCTACTGCGAAAGCAACATGGTAATACCGTGGTCTATCCACACCTGCGACGCTGTCACTTTGTTTTACACAGAGGTAGCGCGGGATACGACTCGCCTGTTTTGAATTACAATATGATTTTTATTATGCCATGGGGTACCGAAAGAGTAATACTTCCCCATGTATCAGGTGTGCAAGCGATTGAATTTTAGAACCGACAGATACCGGTAAAACATTCCGCAACAGTAGATTTTAAATTCAGAATAACGTACAGCATTTCCTTTGCCATTTATTTATGGACAAACATATTATCGCATTAAATCAAGGGATCGTGAATTATTATCACTTATCACTTTAAATATTACCTAATTAAAAATTTGATGCACAACCTATACGGGTGAAAAACACATTACAAGCATAGTTGTCCACGTCCATAAGACTTCTCATCACACCATTACTTGACGGAGAGCTGTCTTTAGTCAATCTTCTCTTTGTCTTTAATTAGGTATCACACGTCTCGTCAACTTATCGAATAAAAAATTATGGGAATACGTATACGTATAGAGCGCAGCTGTCGCGAACAGGATGTTGCTGCCTATCCTCACCTGCTCTGTTTTGGATTTATATACTGCCATCTGTCGGTTCTGGTACCAAAATCACCTATTACGACAGCTGGTACAGTAGGAGGTACTATTCTGCTCTGCCGGTACCCCACGGTCATTCTGCCAGTACCTCACGGCCACTCATTACTTATTTATAGCATACAAATGAGGTAAATAAATAACCGTAAATACGTCAATTAACAGAACAAAACAATAAATATTTTTTGATTAGCAGTTGGAACCTAACAATTATGATCTGAAAAGTCCGCTTCCATAATTGACATCCTGCCGCTAATATTTGACTGACCCAATAATAATAAAGCAGGTAACAGTAAAGAGTTAATAAGATGAATGCAAGCTTCTATATATTTTCAATATTACAATGCTACGAAAAAGACAAGACAAAATAATATTGGCATTATACTTGCGTATATTATAAACAAAACAACACAAATTTACACTGTTGTCACCCCGTGACTGTCGTAGGAGCTAATAATAAACATTGAAGCAAAATGAGTTTCACTTGAAATTTCAGCAGAATATGCTTATATTTTTAAAATAATCGCATGTAACCGTCGCGTGCACCTTCGCTTGTACGAGTATCTAATATTATTTCTACTTCACATGAATAATATTATTTTATATTTAGTACTGTTTCAGAAAATATAGATACATAAATTTGATTTTTTTTCTTATTACCTCACATGAGAGGAATATTAATATTTTCTTGCATTTAGGGGTTCACTAACTTACTTATTAAAGGCTTTCAAACGCGGTGTACTCAAATTATTTTGTTCAACGACCTATATATAACCTTGTCAAGTGTTTTCTATAGTCAAGATTTTTTAGCTAAACAACTTTTGCGTGTAAACCATATTTTATTATTTTAATACAACATTTTAAAGACCTGTAGTAATAGTTCTATAATACATTTTATGTATTTTTTTGTCACACTGACAAATAAATACATAAATTTACACAACATCATCTGACCCCAAGACAAGTCGCTTAAAGCACTTGTGTTACAGACAATAGAGGAATCACAAATGTAATACTTAAATACATACTTTTTATACCCAAACACAAAGTAAACACAAATATTATTATATAAATGTATTCCTGGGTGGAGATTGAATCCACAACCTTTGACGGACAAGATGATAAAACCCAAACTGTAAAACAAATTTAATAAATATCTCACCAGAACTTCTTCTGAACGCAATATACCTACAGATTTAAATGTAAACGTAGTATAATAAATATGTATTAAATATTTAATAGTAGTATGCAGCATGTCTATTCTACTCTGAAATTGGTGGGAGTAGACTTATATACTTGGTTTGGCCTGGGTTATACACCGCTAGCGTATACTCTGTTGCTAGCGTACGTAATATTTTCGCGTTTAAGGAAATTAACCTCCAACTATAATTTTATTAGCCTAGATTTCAGGTTTTCGCCGGTGTATTGTAATCTCTGATGTGTAATATGCAGAATAAGTCAAGGAATGACATTATCGTATTCTCCCTCCCTATATCACCCTACGCGCGCGTAACGTGAAATACATCTAAGTGTGTACATTATTTTGAGATTGGATTTCAAATACAATGCATTACTTAAGACATATACATTACTTTCCCGGCCGTGAGGTACCGGCAGAGTAATATAATACTTTCCCCTATACCAGGTGTTGTAAGAGGCGACTGAGGTACCAGAACCGAACAGACAGATGGCGACATATCCTTCCGAAATAGTTCAGCTCAAATGTACAGGGTGAGAATGCTTGCCCATGCGGCAATTATGGGCAAAATTCCCTTTTCTTGGGGAGACCTATATCCAGCAATAGAATATCAATGGCTGGGATGATAATGATGATACATTCCATATGTGTAACGTTGTACGAAAATCTTGGACACTAAATATGTTGCATACATATTTAGTGACCAAGATTTTCGTACTTATAACAGTTAGTTAGAAGGTAAACATAAAGTTAAATCACGTAAGAAACTGCGCTTCTATTCCGTGAGTTCATTTGGTGGACACGGTGATCAATCAAAGTCTCGCTACACAACATGGCTGACATATATCAAACATAATCTCTCTTCTATTTGCCCATAGAGAACTTTCTGAGTTTATATTGTCGATGAATTTTTTTTTTGTAGATCGTAAATTCCCTTGTTCAAATATACTCAATCATCATTATCATATCATACCAGCCATTGAAAGTCCACTGTTGGACACAGGCCTCCCCAAAAAGACGGAATTTTGCTCATAATGGTCGCACTAGGCAATCGTGTTGGCAATCACAGCACAGAGCGCAGCTTTCGCGTAGGGGATGCTGCTGCTCATCACCGTCCTGTGCATTTGAGCTGCACTGTTTCGGATGGATTTACTGCCATCTATCGGCTCTGGTGCCTTAGTCACCTTTTACGATACCTGGTATAGGAGGAGGAACTATTCTTCTCTGCTAGTACCTCCTACCGGTAATTTACATTTTGAACACAAATACATTTTGAATAATGAAGGTAGTTCACCATGGAGAATATATAGAGTGCTGCGTCATTAACTTTTTTAAATTGTATTTGATGTTATCCTCAAGAAAACTTGATCCGATTTTTTGCGACTTTATTTGTTTTTAACCCAATAATATACACATTATGTCGCATTGGCGCTTCATTGATGCGCCCGAGCAAAAGGGCACGTCTGCCAATGGCCCTTATGTCCGGTATCTTGTGCGGAGGCCCTTAGGAGCCCGACAGATCTTGAAGTTGACGTTTATTTCCTGTCACGTACACAGGTGAGGCGGTCCCGTGGGCAGTAATTTTGGAAGCAAGTCTAACAATCTTAGCAACTCCAAGTTTTAACAATCGAATAGAGACAATTAAAATAGCAATAGAGTCGCAAACTTAACGTAATTCGACGAAAACGTGACCTAAACTCAATAAGGGAACTGTAATTACCCTTTTTTAACATTTTAAATTCTCTCTTTAAGAAACTCTTTTTACGTATGTTTTCTTTGACGTCATAAAGTAAAAAGTACGTACTTCACATTTATCTAACGTTTGAAAACTTTTTTTGGAAACTGTAGGTTTTACAGTCACCAAAAAGAGAGTTTTCAAATTAATTACAGTTAGGTTATTTAAGTGTATTTAGTACAAAAACGTAGTATTTGAAAACGATTCTTTTGACAAAAGTAAATCAAATACTTTGCCACTTTATTTCCTTTTTATCTTTATAATATTGAACTATCATCTCTTAACTTCATACATTTTGATCACTCTTCAGTGATCGTACTTAGCCGGACTCGATATAGTACTTGTCTATGTTGATCGTTTTCAAAAACTAATAGACGCAGCGGAGGGGCAGCGTTTATCTGCAATTCTTCCTGTGCTTTGCTATATAAGGGTCCAATTCAAGTAAATGTAACAAATGAACAGACACTTACGCAAGAATGGTCCTTTTAATATTTCCTTTTATAATTTGAAACCCAAAAAATTTACGTAATACACATTTTGATAGCCATTGCATGAAATTTATTTTAGGAATTGTAATTAATAGTCCGTTTACCCATTCAGTTATGATCAGGGAGCGGGGCCTAAATTCGGGATTACGTTTTAGTTCGTGAAACGACATCGCCTGGTTCCCAGCGCCCGCAGTAATGTTTACCATAATGCAGGCTCTAGAGGATTAGTGTGGGATTAGGTAGCGTTGACTCGCTCCTTGTCTATAAAAAGTATTTTCATGTCACTTGTAATATCTAACACCAACCTTAACAAAGTGAAAAAGTTTGGCTTATATTTACTAGTTAAATTTTTTCACGTGTATTGCTTAATAATAATATAAATATTTAATAGGGTGAAAGTATTTCTAAGCAATACTTTTACATATGATTCGCCAAATACGAGTCAAGTAATTAATCTAAAGAACATTTCAAGTTCAAACATTATCATACACTAAATTAGTAATGCAAAGAAACCGCATTTCCTTGAAATAGAAGATGGCTGCTGCATTTTGTTACAAATGAATGCTTACAAATGACCACGAAATTAATTATGAAGGTTTAAGACTTCGCTCAAAAATTAAAACAGCACTTCCAGGAATAAATTAGGGTAGTTAATTGCTTAGAGAAGAGTTTTGTACGGAAAATGTGTTTGTTTTTACTCATATTCGTGTGGCGTCTGTTTTTTTGTTTTCACTAACCTGTATCTAAAATCAAAGTTCGTTCTTGAATTTAAAAAATGGTTACATATAGTATTAAATATAAATAATATATCGATTCTAAATTTTCTTGTATTGGAAATATAGTTGTTTTAGATTTTTTACGGTTCAAAGGTTAAAGGCTTCCGTCTTCCGTTCCTTTACGTTTAAATATTAAAAAAAATATATATTTGTAAAATATTTATTACAAAATGTTCTAACACCTTGGTGTATAAAATATTTTATTATTTATTTCTACCAGCAAAGTATATGCTGCGTATGTATGCTTGTTTAATTGACTTGACTACAGCACAATCATTGATTTGGACATTTATATTTAATACTAGCAGCGCCCCACGGTGTCACTCGCGTAATTCCCGTTCCCGTGCAAATATGAAAAAAATAAACGTTGCCTGAATTACTCCTTTGGCTGTAGTATATTATTCTGAGGTATAATTATGCGCTTGTCTAGCCGTTTAGCAATTTACCTCAAACAGTCAGATATAAATATTAAATAGACACAGGTGGAAAAAAAAATTGTAGTAGTAGAAAACCTTTAATAAATGTTTGCATTTCAAACATGATGTTAAGCAGATTAGTTATATTTTGAACTAATCTTTGTAAATTATAACCCATGTGTTTGTTACTTTGATGTATAAAATATATAATTATTTTACAGTTTCGCTAAAATCTATTTTGTAGTATTTGCGTGAAAGATTAACAAACAAACAAGCAAATACTCACAAACTTTCACCTATGTAATATTAGAATGATATCTATAAAAAATACTTAATGGATTCCTTTATTAGTATTTTTAATAAGTATATAGTAATAGGCTATTCTCCAATTTCTTCATTTTTTTTTTAAATGTTCGTATATATCTGATAATTCATTATAATTTTTATTTCAGCAAAATATGACCGATTTATGCCGAAAAAAAAATATTAAAAATTTGTCGTAAAATATACGCGCCAAAATACCATCCGCCATTTTGGTGACGTCAATAGTACTAAAATATTGTAACCTCAAATTGACATTTGTCATTGACACGATATTGAGTTTGTCGGCTTTGTTGAGTTGTTTTTATTTATATAAAAAGATGAGTTTCTATAACCCGTATCGTTGGTGTGTTGCGTTAAATTGTAAGAATTCGACATTGAAGACTCCAGAAAAGTTATTTATTACTATTCCGAACGATGTTGTTAACCTCAAAATAAGAAAATTTCATTGAATTACACCTATGAATCACACAAATGATATTGTTGTGATAAAGTAATAGAAAGATTTACTTACATAGCTGTTTTTATATTTCTGCATTCGGCAGAAAAGAAATCTGTATTACACGCAAAGAAGTTTGTAATCATTACCGCATCTATCTTCGGTAAATTAGTACTTTCGGCTTTTACAAATCCGACGTCCATGTTTAATTATGCAAAAGTAGCGTAATAAAATACAAAATCTCTAAAATAAAAGGAATTATACACAAAAAAAGTAAAAAATTAAGGAACACAGTCAGTTGTTTACATTTAGATATTTTAGTGCTTGTGACGTCATTCTGGAAAAAAACATGGTGGACGGTGTTTTCGGTCACGTGACTTACAGATAATAAAACTCGGATTTTAATTTTGAAATATAAAATTAATCTTAGGTTTTTATGGAATAACGACATTTTTTTTCAATTCCTCACGTTATTATTTATTCAAGTAACATAATGTTATATTTTTTTGTTGATAGATGAAAATAGCCTATTACGCTCACTAATATTTCTACACTTATTAGACTTGTTGCGTCCTGGTCTCCAGTATTTATTTTTAAATATCCCCAGCCACCATGACTCGCCCTACCTTTTTCCGTTTCTCGGATGAAAAGATTAGGGTCAAGTAAGCGTCGCTCATTTCTGTTCGAAACCTCAGCTTGATACATATATTAAGGTAATTTTGCTAGTGAAAAAATTTATACATTTACAGTTTTAGACAAACCTTCACTCAGGTAAACTGCATACATGCATTAATAATAAAACATTACATACATGACTGAATAAGAAAAGTTTATATAATTGAAAATATACCTTTGGATGTTTTTAATGCTAATGTAATTATATTTATATGACAATATTTTTGTTTGTTTTGTGTCTGGGTGTATTTAAGTATAAGTAATATTTGTGATTCCTCTGTTATCTGATGTCTGTAACACAACTGCCTTAAGCGTAAAAAAATAGTTAGATTTTTATTTATGTAACGTAAATTTGTCAATGCCATATTTGGTCACTCTTTTGATCTTATTAGATTATCTAAGACATTGGTCATCTGAGATATGTTTAGTAGTAGTTGATCCTTAAGTTAAGTATTTTAAAATAAATTCGGAACCTTCCAGGATAGCCTGGTGTCATGATTGTCATCTCAATAGGAACTTTTAAGTAAGCAAGTACTGTCATGAACGGAGTCTGTTCAGGAAACTATCTATTAACAAGGTATGCCTTTTCAATAAATAAAGCTGATAAATGTCTGTTTTGCAGTAAACCTGAAGAAATACAACATTTGCTGTTAGCTTGTATGCGGAACGAGGATTGACGAGATTTGTTTTTGAAGTTCCGTCGGAATGCATTTGATCAAATCTAAATCCAAAATATTCAATCTAATGATTTAAATTTGACTGCAAGCATTCTGTCGGAACCTAGGTCAGAAAAAGGAAAAGAGTTGCGACGTTTGATGGCAATGCTAATCTAAGAGTTTTCTTTAATCTTTTTTTCTTTTTTTTTAATCAAATTTCAAAATAGATTTTATTGTTTAAAATACCGTCACCAGTTTCGGCACAAATAGCAGATTTGTCTACATTTTTCCGTATGCCTTTTATGCGGCGCTCTTGCCATTCAGTCTTTGCGAGATCGGTCGAAGTCAGCGATATTTTCCTGATATTATCTACGATCATCGTATATATTTCTGTCAGCGTACCTATATAAAAATAAAATTCCTAATCGAAACTTTACTCCATGAATTCTTTGGTCCGTTGACGAAAACATTATGTAAATCTTTTAGTCCATTTATGAGTTTATCTCCTTTTGCCAGACGGGTCTTATATGTGTAATAATATTACAATACTAATGACTTCTTTACGTATCGAAGTTTTTGTTATTAATCTACACATGTATTTACTAGCTTGACAGACGTTGTCATGTCTTAAATAGGGAAATAAACTATCCTACCTTTTAAGTTGGATTTATCTGTACACAGCAAGCAAAAAAAAATTAAAATTGGTTCAGTAGTTTAGAAGTTTATTATATAGAAATAAAAAAATTATCAAGCAAAACTCATATGATTTAAGAACTAATATAATGTCTCTTACATAAAATGCCATTGCGCCTATTAAAGCTGTCAAATAACTGACACATTGACTTGTCAACAAAACAATCTAGATATAGTAAGTACTAAGAGTGAAGGATCATCATTATCATACCAGCCATAAGACGTCCACTGCTGGACTTAGGCCTCCCCAAGTGATTTCCAATAGGTTGTATGCGGCCTATGTCTAGCGCGATCCTGCGGTTTTAGTCAGATCGTCTGTCTATCTTGCGGTTGGACGCCCTACACTGCGCTTACCGATACGTGGTCTCTTCCAGAACCTTATGTTCGGTCTACATACCAAATGCCCTGCCCACTGCCACTTCAACTTACTAATCTGCCGGGCGATGTCGGTAACTTTGGTTCTGTTAACTCCACATCCCTGATTCGCGTAAAGAGACACCGAGCATTGCCCCCTCCATTACTTGTTGAGCAATTTTCAGTGGGCTAACACGGCCAAAGGCAAGAGACTACGTTTTGCTGCTATTAATATAAAGTTATAATAATAACCTCGTCACGATTCATTGCGGAGTATGTATAAACACAAAGGGTGCTAATGCGATTAGGAAAATGTGTAAAGTGACTTACATATTCATGAATTATTTATTGCAAACGGAGATAACTAAAAGTTTGATAATAGAGGTTGATATGTGATGTATGCAATATTTATATTGTCTGCACTACTATATATATTTTTTCTGTTTCGTGTAATGGTTGTCTGGGAGATAATGCCATCTGGCATTAAGTCCGCCATTTGTACATTTTGTGCAATAAAGTTAAATAAATTAAAATAAATAAATTTAGAATTTACGATATAAAAGAATTTTTTAAATTGCAGTAATAATAGCCAAGCCTCGTAATGCAAACTAAAAATGTATTGTAATATCAACGAACTATATAAAAACTCAATACTTGCAATAATAGTTGGGTAGCAGTTTCGGACGTTCGTACTTGAATGTTTGTGAGAGCAAAGGGTCCACATTTTTTAGATTTGTCCCCTGGGACACAATAACCCGCGTGGGTCATTGGTTATAATAATAAATGGGCGTCTGTATTACATTGTACACGTGACCATCTACAACACGATTTATAAAGACAGCTTTATACATTACTTAGAAGATATCTTGTATGTGAATATAATTTTTCTTCGGGCATAGAGATAAGTCATATGCAATATTCTGGTAAAGCTGCAATATAGAAAAATGAATATTTTTATTTCAACAACAACATTTCTTTTTTTCTATATAATGCTAAAATCATCATATATAGTAAAAGGTCACTAAGTTACCAGAACTTACAGGTGGTGGTATATCCATCCGAAACAGTGTAGTTCAAATGTACAAGGTAAGAAGGGGAAGCAGCATCCCCATCGATAATGCTGAAAATTTTTCCTTTTTTGGGGAGGCCTATGTCCAGCAGTGGACTTTCAATGGCTGTAATGGTGATATAATAATCGACTTAAAAAAGGATCCGGCAGCGCAGTTGAGCACGTTACACTCTCTATTTTTTTCCGGTGGCAGACGGCTTTGCGCGTCGCAGCGCGTTGTGACTGACGACAATAGTGCTCCTTTTTGTTGGCAACTAATAACGCCGGGAAACTATTTTTCATAGGCATCTGCAGCGAACCCGATAGAGCGAAATGAATAAAAATTCGAGCACACCCCCTGTTGGCTAGGCTTGGAAGATACTTGAATAGTGAACAGGCTCCCACAATGAAGCTTCCCTTTTTTTACCTTCAGCGGAATTTAAATCGATCTGCGGCGGGATATTTGACAAAGGATGGAAAAATATGCCGCCCTTTTACGACAATACATGTGGCAGCTTTGTTCAGTATTTTAGAAAACGAACTAATTGTGTTTCTTTGTAACGTGTCACTTAGATCACGAAAGTGAAAAAAATAACCTGCTACGTGGAATTACCACGTCATTTTACTTAATATAATACGTAATTCATATAAATTATATGTTTAGTTAAGTAATGTTACTCCATTACGTAAGTTGGATCATTTGGTATTTTACCTATCTTGCGTACCTAGGTACATATTGAAATACATATTTTAACACCCAGGAAAAATATTTTTATGATAAGAATTTATATTTGTTCTGTGTGTCTGTTAAAATAAAAATTGAAGTATTATTTTGTAGTTGCTTTAAACGATTTATTTCGGAGTCAGGTCGACGTAGGAGATGTGGTATGAATTTATTATTATTTTTTTAAAACATTTTAAAGTTAAACCACTTAACTGCATAACCAAACTTAGTGAGAAAATACAAGTAACGCATCAATAAAACCGATTCCTTTTAAGTCAATGTTCGAGAAAATATCTTACTTGTTCCATTGCCGATACATTTACGAGTTGGTCCCCCAAGGGAATCTACGCAGATGTGCAGAAACCATATTGCCGTGTCACTTGATGTCTGCTATTTTCTAAGACGTTATTTTTATTGTTGTTTATTTATTTAACCGTTTGTCGTCGATTAGGGAAGAAACAGCATGGTCTATAGGTTTATCTTTGATTATATAATCGAATATATATGATACTTTATGCTTTCCAGCTGTTTTTTTTATGTACTTTTATTCAATATATATCAGGACAAGTTATGTCTTTTTATGCAAAATGTGAAGCTATTCTATTATTGTATAATGTTATATGCATTAACAAACATATTCCCTCACTTTTTTAATCAAGTTAACGTTTGAATATTTCCTTTGTTGGTGAGATTTAATTTCGACGGGCCTATTCAGTAAGGTTCCTATCTTTTATGCCAAGGGTCGCCTCAATAACCCAAGACAAACATTCATATGACTCTACGACAACCTGGTAAAGGTTTTGAGGAGTTATTGTTCTACGCTGTGGTGTAGTTTTGGTGAGACCTATGACCAGCAGTGGACGTCTGAGGACTGATGATATGATATATATAAGTTAATACTTATATATATCATATCATCAGTCCTGCTTGTGTTACCTCTGTTATGTGATGTCTATAGTTCAGGTGCTACTTAAGTATCTTGAATCAGATCAAAGTATGAGATGTTGTGTGAATTTATAAATATTAATATTGTAAGAATCAAGTACATTTTTTTATTACATTATAAAGAAAATAGGAATATTCTCCTAAAAAACTCATTTTACCAAAACTTAAGCTGGACTAAGCATTTTTCCATCAAATACGGTTTCGTTGTATGTAATATTTAAATCAGTTATCTTCAAAGCAGTATTATTATAAATAAGAATATGTTAAAACGTTAGGTGTGCTAGCTTATTGATAAATAAGTGGACGCAAAGCACGAGTCTTTTGTACAAACTATGTTATTTGCTTAGATATTATTCAATATACAGTTTTTATGAGGTACAGACACATTAAACATAAAAATTAACCTTATTTTTTAATTAAAGTTATTACCCAGCCTATTTCTCCGGGTAGTCAAGTAGTACTAAAATATCGTCAACTTCCATGAGGAAGAAATAAATTTCGAGCCTCCCACGCTTAAAGCAAACTCAGTAAGGCTGCCGAACATAAACTAATTAATTTATCGGTGTCACATAAATAATGAGACTAGCTAACATTCAATGTTTCCCCGCGTGCCATGGATTTAGTTGAATTCCTTCCAGCCGAATCGCAGTGGGTTGGCATCGATTTTTGCAAGGCACGACTTCGGGGTCGAGTAGTCCCTTAAGGCTCTGCGCATTTCGGCTCCTCACCTGACCCTTATTGCCCTTTACCTTTTACTTTTAACGTGTGGAATGTGGCACCTGTTTCCACTTGGGCTTTGCTATGCAAACAACTTAATCAATATGACTGCTGAATATTTTATTAATGTGATAATGCACGGGAAGGTCCGACCAGTTCCTGTTAAATAATTTCTACTTTATAGGAACTAATGCACTCTGTATTATGTTGAAGAAGCTATTTTATTTTGATTTGGTTTTTTTGGATGATTGTGAATCGAATGAATATTTTCGACGACTTTCCACTGAAATTCGATTTCAATCAAGTTTAAACGAGCTGTTCAAAGCACGTGAAAATCTACTAATGAAACTGCAAAAAATCCTTTCATTATTTTGGAGATGAACGTGAACATGACAGGTTAAATTAAAGCTTTTTTTTAACAACTCGATTCTATTGTTTTTTTGGTATTGCGAATATTGCTATAGTTGCGCTAATAGTCTAATCTACCATGTGGTTTAATTAAAATTTAATTTTGCACGTTTGGTACAAATTCGTTTGGAAACTACATATTCTCATAATTGCTTAGATTATATCACCTCTTTTACTTATGGAAATAATTTCTGCAGGAACCTGCAGGAGGATGGACGTTTTCAGGATTTCTAATACTGTTAAAAACATCACATATAATATTTAAATAACATATCATACATTGATCTACTTACTTGTTATACTATGTATTACTTGTTATATTATCTGATATACTTGAACTAGGTATAGAACCCAACAAATACCATCATATAATCTATTGTCGTAGGTGGCAATGTAACTCCTGACCCTTGGCGCGTTAGATAGGGATCACTATCATCTGCGCCATCGGGTCCGTCAGTTTAGTAATTACACACGAAATTTTAATCTTACATGATAACTGTTCCCTTGACCAGTCTCCAATATTAATAATAACAAACATGTTTTGGCCTCTAATAAATCTCTTGTATATCTGAATGGTACAAAATGTGCCTATATTGTGTAATATTCTGATATACAAGAGGAATTCCTGAATGAAACATAACGAGTTGAAAAGAATAGAAGTAATAACCGATAATAAAATGTATAGAATGAGGTATTTTATTAGGTTATATTTTAGACGTACTGGTGGCATAATTGGTTGGTATACTATACTGGGCACTCGAGTGATGTGTTCTAAGAAATTTGAATAACACGTCCGTCTAGGCCACGTTAAACGAATCTTACAATTAAGATTCCATAAACAATTAAATTATAAAATAATATTTGAATAACTTTGGTTATTGAAACGGACTGACATGCAAGAGGTTTACCTTTTCCACCTCTAATATTCGCAATAGTAACCGCGACTTTGAAGAATGACAAAAAAATAATTACTCGGTTGTATGAAAGTGTTAAGTGTTGGTTGGCTGTAGCCTAATACTGTGTCCAATAATGATATCTTTGCAGTATCGCAAGCTTATTCAGACCACGCTGAACGCTTATCATCACGCGAACTACATGCTTGTTTAGCAACAATGCACTTGTAGTCATAAAAAGAAAACATCATTAATTGCAATCAAAGAGTTTGTGTATGTAAGTTTCGACTCAGTGCTATACGTCATCAATTCAGAATATACAAAGGAACTCTATTTAGCTGAGGTGTGATTTATTTTCTACCAGCGGTCGCGCCAATCTGCCGTTAGTAAGCTCATGTTTACCGTTAAGCAATAACCAGTCATAATATGCCTAGATTAATGTGACCAAAATAATTATATCTAAATTTACCAAAAAAAATTAAACTTGACCTCTGGATAAGCAAAGTTAACTGATATTTCAGGTTACATTTTTAGATAAATACTAGTCTATTCGAGTATGATAAAAATGTCGCTTATTTTTCCTACTAATATTATAAATGCCTAAAAACATTACTTAAGGACGATAAAACACATAGCTTTATAATATCGTAATAAATATATATATATATATACATATCTATTTTGACTCAATCCATAGTGTACCCAACACTATATAATTATAATAAATATAAATATATATCTGAATCGCAATTTGGTTTTATCGAAATGTGAAATCTCTTATGCCATCTATACAATCTATATATATGTACTAAACAAATTACTTGCACCCAAAAACGGTTCCAATAACTTTTTTTTATTACACCGGATCTACAAAAAAGTCTACAATCTGCGTGATATAGTTAGCGTCACTGCAGCCTATAGATGCTCGTAATATCATTAGCATATCACTAGCGCATTGCCAAACTTGTAATTTTAAGATATTATGTCACATAACCAAATAATTTCACTGCCTCACTCACCCTTCAAATCGAATACAGCAGTTTCGGTTTGAAAATGGCAGTTAAATTAGGTGAGAGGTTTGGAGGTGAAGGTATGAGGTTAACTTTGTAAAAGTTGAGTAATGTAATCTCAACAAAGGCAATACGAACACATCATGAAAGTTTTCTATGAAATATATCATTTGCCTTTGAATAAAAAACATAAAGGAGTTTAAAAGTAACCCAACTCGTATTTATAGACATATAGAAATCTGCACACAATTCATATGCAGCAGAAAAGATTTAAAAATAGGGATGTCTTTAGACGCAGGTGGTATTCTCTCATTGCAAGCAAGAATGTCACATCTTTGTACCAATTTTTCAGGGTGTTGAATGCAGTACGAATATAAAGGTTTTTTTTGGAGGCGAACGTGGCTTTTCGGACCTAATGCGCTCTCAATATGTTGTCATAAAAGTTAATTATTAAAAGGTTTTCAATGAATGTGGTGATATTATAAAATTTCTTTGTTTTTTTATCAGTAAGTGTAGTTTAGTGTAGTTTAGTATCAGTAAGTGGATTCAAGAAGTAGATAGTTTCTAAATATTTCACGCTATTTTTTTAATCAAAAATATGACTAACATATATTCGGAGTACCTATAGTTCACATCAATTCGAACACATAATTACTCGTACTAAATAAATTGATTCTTTACCTGATTGATCTTAACAATGAAACAATCATTTTCTCCGCTTATATTAAATTTAGAATACAGACATACATTGCATCACATTTTTTGTATTAGCATAAAAATAATGTAATATTTGTGGAGAGAAACTAAATTATTATTATATTCTCCTCGCCAAATCAAATGATACTCTAAATATTTAATTAAATGTGAAACGTTAATTATTAAAACGTAATGAAATAAAACAATTTTATAGTCTATATTCTACTTTAACGGGGAATTCAGAATAGACTATAGAGGCGTGGCAAGGCTTCCACATAAAGTATCGAATCTCCCTCAAAGGTTACGAGATCTGAATATGACTGAAGGCGATTACTCAAGAGCAAACATCAGTCTCAGATTCTGCTTGAATAGCTATCGTAAAATGAGCCCTTGGCTTTGAGAGGATGGAATGTTCCCAGCCACACTAGCGCGACCGGTATGCGCTCCGGGAGAGGGACTGCATTATACTGGGTATAGGAATGTGCTAGGGAGAGGTTGTGTTCAGGAAATGGCGCTATAATGGTCAGAATTAAGATCGGCTTCCAATGAAATAATGCGAGTGAGCAATAGTTGAGTAGAATTGGGAATATATTGATATTACAATTGCGCGCATGTCATTTCACGGCGCGTGACATCACTATTTATTTTTTATTATAATCATATAGTGTTGGGTACACTATGGATTGAGTCAAAATAGATATATATATTGACGGGCCCGATGGCGCAGATGGTAGTGATCCTGTCTTGTGCACCAGGGGTCGTGGGTTCGATTCCCACCCAGAGCAAATATTTATATGATGATATTTGTGTTTGCTCTGTGTATGGGTGTAAAATATATGTATTTAAGTAGTATATTTGTGATTCCTCTGTTGTCTGGCGTCCGTAACACAAGTGCTTTAAGCGACTTACCACGGAGTCAGGTCAATGCATGAGATGTTGTGGGAATTTATTATTA
>JACJUM010003259.1:13411460-13486726 GCA_020976665.1 Heortia vitessoides
GGATTGTATACCTAATTAATTTCGGTAAACATAAAAAAACTATTTAACAAATTCTAATTATAATATTAGTATGAATGAAAACAAACAGAACATGTCCTACCAAACATTAACTAATTAGAAAACAATTGGTACTATAATTAGCATTTTATGGAATAGCCTTTGTTTTCAGCCAACTTGACAGTTGTATTTATCCGCAGCCCTGTTCTGTATTGTTACAATATATACAAATTTCTAATGGTTATGGCCGCTATAATATTAGGGAGTGGCAGAGTCCGCCATTCTATTTTCTCTCTTAAATAGAAGCGAAGATGGATGGATTAAATGGAAGCGAAGAGTATGCTTCAACTCGATCCTTCACAATAAGCCGTGCGCAATAGATTAAACGATATCACCACTAACAAAAATTCAAAAACCTCGCAATACCGGATATAAGTTTCAGAAAATATCTAATATCAATAAAGAATTTTAAATTATTAAAGAAAAGGAGTATGAATTTCCGATGATCGAACTGAATTCTCAATTCAAACTCTGAAAATATCCAAAACAAACTTTGAAATCTGGGTCAATCACCGGTAAAATTTAAAGCCAACTAAGAGTAAAATTTAATTTATTTTGCTCGATTCGAATAAATTTATCCTCCATTAATTTTTTTTGGTACATTATATTCGGGTTGACTTAAATTGAACAATGTAATTAAACCAGTTTTCCTTTTTATTTTTTATAAATAGAATCAATCAGTTTTTAATCTATTGTGTGGTTGAGTTATGGGCGAAGCGCGTGATCGATGACCGACAGTTAAGTTTTCGTTGATTTACATCATGTACAAAAACACTAACACTAACTAACTAAACACTACAAAAAGAGGTCAAGGCGTGTTGCGGTTTAGTGATGAATTGATACTCGGATCACAAGCCATTGTTGAGAGATTTACTGCAACCCCTTCAACTATTGTCCAACTCTAATTATGTTAGTAAGAGTTCAATAGACAAACATGTTTCAATACACATGATTCTGGATGCCAGAAGGATCGCCTCATAAAATCTTATCGAATTTAATATATAATCTTATATAACATTATGATCACTCAGCTGTAAAACGTTTTTATACAAAAAAGCTCAATCCAATTAACTTTAAGTAGGTGTTCATAGCCTATAATGGAATTTGAGATAAGTTCGGTAATTTTATGAAAGAACAACAGACTCGTAGCCCTTGCGTCTTCATAATATCAGTTATGGCAACACAAACACAATACATTTATCAACCTTATCTGTTACACTGTGTGAAGAAAGGTCTAGTAACAAAGGGTTGATAAACAAGATTTTAAGCGGCATTGATAAATATTCAATGCAAAACTTGTTAGTGCAAAAGAGTTTAGTGAATGGACGTAGCAAGCCAAATTGATTAAATCCCCTCGGAATATTGACGGGTTTAATAGAGGACTGAGGCTAGTGGGCTGTCAAGCACATACATTATTTATTAGTCGTGTGAAGATCAAATAGAGTTACTGCCTAAACATTCCTTTTTGCAAGTTTTAACTGAAATTGTGGCCTTTATAGGCTTTGGTGAATTGAGCACGGTAGGTAATGAATTTATTGTACGTGATGTAGCATTTTTTTTAGACTTTTTAATGTTAAATGTGTGGTTCATGCTTTGATCAGCTATCAAACATTAGATTATTACCAACTTATAACTAATAAAAAACTTATTAGTTATAAATTGGTAAATACATATTAGTTATATAATCTTCATAGCAACCGTTTAACGTCCACAGCTGGACAAAACCTTCCAAAGAATTGGAGGATTTTAGCTATTATTACTGGGCTGGGCAGGCGTGGTGGCAATTGAAGTACACTGTTTTGAGTACTATACCGACCATTAGTCGGTTCCGGTCGCTTCTCACGACACCTCATAACGGGGGAGGTAGAAATCTTCTCAGCTCCACAGCTCGCCAGTACCTCACGCCTATTCGTCACAAAATAATATATTCGTCTGTTTACCAAAATAGAACCCGATGTTATCAGTCTTTCCTCTTGCTAGAGTACCTAACTCATTTATGGGAACTGTATAAACTAGGTTCGGTATCATTTAATTGTGTTAGTGAAACTAATAATTTAATCGAATTTAGTTTTATAAGTTGGTAAATGTTGATAAAGATGGAATAAAAAGAAATAACAATAAGATATATATAATGGTAGAAGATGCTTCCAATACGTTAACATATCATGATGTACTTAGCGGTCACTGATGCGCTACTCGTACAGTATTATACTGTACGAGTAGCGATTTAGATATGACAATTTCAGATAAAACTTGAAACGAAGTCTTTCGGATATGTCGACCAAGAACACATTTTTCCGGTAAATATCATATAGATTCGTCCTACCGTGAATATATATATATAAGATCAAATTAAAAAATATTTTATATATATATATATATTTAAATATTTTTAAAAAATTGAGCTCTTTCCATAATTTTCGTATATAACATGAAGTAATAAAAATGTCAACAGATTATAAAGCTCCATTCTAAGACAAGTATTTATCATCATTCATCATCATTTAAGTAAATGTAACTACCAAGATTAATGAGATCATAAAAAGTGAGCAATTGCTGCAACAATTTGGCAAAAACTCAATAAACTTTTAGCCAAGAAACATTTTAATTGGAGAAAACACTCCCTTCTAGCAAAAGAAATATGCGACGTTGGCTAAACCGAAATTCTGTGATAACGGAGGTTGAGCGGTTGAGCAACGTGACACCGCCAAGTTTGGAATGTTCGGAATACCGAAACTGGCGAAATAACGCTGCCACTTTAAGTTTACTTGAAACCACTACGTTATAGCAGCTTGGAGACTCGAATCTTACCAGTCAAGAGCACTTTCAGTACACTGTCTAACCGCGAATCTAGTTTGGGGAAGTTTACAAACCTTATCCAAAATTGCATTTATATATGCGCTCAGATAATAAATATATCGTTGTAATGTGAAATAAGAACCTCGTTGTTGATTTAAGATCACTGAGACTCAGGGTACAAAAAAGAAAAAGATAAATACTGATACCACTTACATAGAAACATGCATCACGCCTGTGTTCCAAAGGGGTAGGCAGAAACAATGGACCCTCACTTGTTACGGTCATGGCATACCTCTCTTGCTTCCTTTCCTCGCATTAGTCTAAATTCTACTAGTAATTCTACTGATACTAAACATACAATAAGGTATGTTTACAATTTTATGCAGATATACTTAATTCAAAATGAAATATTATATAAATACGATAACCCTACGATTATTTAAAAAAAAATTGACTTACCTGTTCATTTCTTTTTTTTATATCAATACCGGCTTTTAATAATTCGGGTTTACGTCATAAATAAAAGTGATTCATGTGCTATTTTCGTGTAAACTTTGCAAATTTTGTGCAAATTAGCATTGCATTCAGCGATATCCGGTCAAAAGGTTCAGGTTGGCGTGAATACACCTGACAATAAAGACTAACATAAATATATCAACAACCAGCAGTGCCCCGCGGTTTCATCCGCGTTAAATTGTAGAACTTTCATACTAACTTTGAACGACTGTAGTAAGCCCTTAGGGGGTGAACTCTCCTTTTTTAGAGCACCTCTACATTATAAAAGGAACCTCCCACTTATAGTTTAGGCCCAGCGCTGATATGTCAGTAAGATATTCAGTCAGCTTCTTATATATAACTAGTTATGCCCGAGACTTCGTTCGCGTACAGTAGTTTCTTTGGGCACTATAACTTATAACTTTAACTTATTTAAACTTTGAATGTTATGCTTATTTATATATACAAATAAATAGCCTAAATAATAAGCTTTAAACTCTAACAATAAAAACTTCCGTACAACTTTTCATCCCCCCTTTCGACCCCTTATTTCAAATGAAAAACTCTTACGTCGAATGAGAAAGTAGTCTATGTCTTTCTTAAGGCTTAGACTATCTGTGTACCAAATTTCATTTAAATCGGTTCAGTACTTTAGGCGTGATTGCTTAACAGACAGACAGAGTTACTTTCGGATTTATAATATTAGTAAGGGTAGAAGATGAAGTAATAATAATAAATACCCACAACATCTCATACATTGGCCTGACTGTGGTGAGTCGCTTAAAGCATTTGTATTACGGACGTCAGACATCAGAGGAAGCACAAATATACTACTTAAATACATTTATTTAATACTCAGACACAGAACAAACATTAATATCATCATATAAATATTTGCTCTGGGTGGGAATTGAACCCTTGACGTATAAGATAGGTAGTGATCCTGCCTGCGCCATCGGGCCTGTCATATATAGATATAGAATACAATAAATATTGAAACTCGCGGAGAGTATCTTTAAAAATGTGCTCATTAAAACAATCATTGCTCACCTTATACTTCGTAATGAATGAGACGCTCTCAGGTCGTCAGTATGACAGTGACACGTCTTCACACATGATACAATCGGTAGTCGGTAAGTTTTCACAATCCTATTTCATTTTCTTTTTTGATTTAACGATCATCAGATCAGATCGACAAACAAGCTTTCAGTCTACTTAATAGAAAGCGTCACTGCAGCTTATAGATGCTCGTAATATCACAAGGATATCACAAGCGCATTTCCAACATTGACACTAAAATATATTATGTCACATTACCCAGTAATTTCACAGCCTCTCTCACCCTTCGAACCGACACAACAATGCGAACACTGTTAATAGGCGGTAAAAAAAGCTGAGATTGAAGTAACAATCCAGAGGACTTTTGTGCGAGATCTATCTATCTTACGTATAGGGTCTTACGCGTAGAGAATAATACTATCACTGACATCATAAAGATATATTTAAGTCTAGGAAATCATCAAGGAAATGATTGAGATCAATGCTGCTATCGAAGTCTGCATACTTATGAAGAAAAAGCCGTTGGTCTCTGTCCACCTGAGTTAAACTTAAGTTACCTTTTGAAACATTTTCGCGCGATTACCATTTGTAGAGGACACTGACAAAAAGGGGTGGTAAGTTAAACTTTATGGTACGTGAGGTATTAGAGTATGTTTGCTAAAGCTTCTTGTGTTGTAGAAAATGAATATTGATCCCAGATAAGCAATAAATTATATTGCTTATCTGGAATATATATTATAATAATAATAATATCATAGCAATTGCTGTAATTATTATCCCTACATTATAAATTGCTATCCTTACTACTTAAGAAGGATTCTATATCAAGAAAATAATCCTTTATATATAATTGTATCCCATAAACCAACATAGATGCGGAGGAGCGACATCGTGTGAGAGAGTATACGTAGAGTATGCATAGAGAGTATGCATAGAGTTATGCATTATAAATGATTTGAACATATCAATGTTATAAATTATATTAATAAGCGTTACAGTATTCTACAAACGCGTTTCCGTCATTCTGAATCAAATGTTTCAGCAGTCGCACAACCGTTCACAACTTGTGTTGTGTGCATCATTCAATTCCGGTAACGTATAAATACGTTTCTGCTACGAATTCCAATGTCTTACGTCGACGATCACAAAACGTGACCGGGAACTCCCAAGCGTATCCGAAACAACGAAGGGTATCAGCCCCTAAATTACGAAATTTGTAGGATCAGATCGAGGATTGATTACACGTTTCTTGTTACCGGTTACATAAATATATTGTGTGTTCGCTTCTGCTTGCGATCTGTATTAAAACTTTCAACAGTATACAATATGGTTGTATTTGAACGTACGTGGCAGCGCGAACTGAGAGGGAGCCGCAGGTACGAATTCAGCTCTAACATTTGTTTGAATTTTCGATTAGTTCTCGATATTTAGAAAATGTTCATCTGTTCTGTAAATATTAAAACTATCTGTTTTAAACAGTAGTTAGGATCGCCGGATGTTAAGGACGCTGGGTTATATTATACTTTTGTTACTAACATTATGGAAATGCCTTTAAAAACCAAATAATGCCTGTAGTACATTATTTTATTTCATAGCTTTCTCCTTACAACTCCGTTCACGTAAATTTAACTGCATATCGAGCCTTGTCTGCGATAAAAGATATATATTTTTTTTCACTCAAGGTACCCACACCTCTGATTGTATTGGAATCGGAACAAATCAATACACATCTGCACTTATAATCTTTTGGTTTAATTTATAAATAATAGTAATTTAATATAATATACATGTATTATTTTCGCACATACTCGATAGCTGGAGTCATTAGTATCAAAAACAATGGGTAATGTAGAGCGTATGTCTCAACTTATAGCGCTGACAAGAGCAGGTAATCTTCTTATCGAGTAAAAGGCAGGCAAGCGGTACTCGGTACACGTCCTGGAGCCATCACTCTCAGGCCTAACAGTACGTCACTGTCGAGGGATAATCACTCTTCGGAGTCCTCTGAGGAACTGTCACGCTGTGACGTCATAACTTGAATAAACAGCCTGTATTGGCCCGCCAGCGGTTTGCAGTCTTTATTTATGACACCAGTGATATTTTAACACACCGTTTTTGTTGATTTTTTAACGGTTTGTAATGTTGACGTTTGTGGGCACCGAGCAAGTCTTATGCATTACATAGCATATATACTTTTAGAATTCCATCAGAGAATTATTGACATCTACTGATTGTCGCATGATGATTTGCCGCATTGATTAATTAATGCGGTTCCTCTTGGTCCATAACTGCTGAAGCGAAAAAAAAACGAATTTTATAAATGTTTTTTCCATTGTCTATATTTTATTTATTACCTTGCTCTTTTACATTACACTTTGGAACAGCAAACTGGAAAGAGAATGACGATAATAGTCAATGAACTGATTTGAAATTGGAATAAATAAATATCCTGAGATCAAAAAAATTGAGATCTACGATTTATAAACACCCATTGATATTCAAGAAGCATAAAGATAAAACAATACCAAAATTGATAAGTACAATACTTTTAGTATAATAGGTCATATTTTAGGGGCATTATTTCCCTTTAAAACATCGCCTAAGTAAATTAGATTTAAACATCTGAAATTACGTCGACCGCTTAAGTGAACGTACAACGTTGCTTAACTGTAAAAAGTCAAGTATTCCATTAGTTGTAACCTCCAATGGCGTCATTTTAGTTTGCTCTGTAATAGCCTGGATCGCTGAAAGTTTTGGCCGTCGCACGGTGACGCTCCGACTTCACGCTTTACGACCCACTCCCCAAATTGCTAAGTTTGTCACGAACATTAATTATTTTTTATGGCGTAATCTTCTAAAGCGGTTAAATACAGATAATGTCGAATGATGCTTTACCTAAAAAGGCTTACCAACAGTGTATTACCACCACGTAAGTTAATTTCACTTCTCCGTGATGTATAATTTCGTCTGAGATTCGTCATATAAAAATGCCTAAGTAGCTGTATAAATATGAAATGATTGCAAACGGAAATATCTTCATTTCGCTCCGCTGTATTTTAATAAAGATTAAGAATCCTCGGTAAAAACAAGCTTGTTCCATTATTACTCCTAAGAAAGTGAATAAAGAAAGTAGGTTTGGCAAGATTTCAAGTAACGTTTGGACATGACCTTCGAATGTAAGAAGCGATAACAAAAAGAGGCTATAGATATGCCGTCTCGTATCGGAGCAAATTAGTACGTTATATACGTAGATTTATTAGAGATAGAGAGAGAGAGAGATAAAGATTCATATTGCAATGTAGAAAATAATCCCTGATAAGGGCCCAAAAAGTTAATATTTAATTAAAACTATAAAGTCAAACTGCTCCGCTCAGTCTAGTTTGATCCTTGAACTATTTATTATGTTTAAGTCGTTATCTGCCTCTCAAAATACTACAAGTAGGTATGGAATAGAAATCAACTTATCCAAAAAGCTGTCAAAAATATTATATTCTCGGTCAAGGTTATATCGTACTTATACTTTACATTCTACTGTTTAAAAAACATTTTTCGTTGTTTATTTCCGGATGCTGCTACTCAATCAATATTACCATAATTTTAAGCGAATACCGATATAAACTAAGCAGGGATTTTAAGAGCAACTAAGCGTAAAATAAAGATTAAAGCAGAATATACTGCACCGCCTCATATTTATTCTGCTTCTATCGATATATTATGTATTATTTATTTTTTGTTTCGTCTTTTGACCGACTAGGAGATAATGCTAGTTGTCATTAAATCTGCTACTTGTTCAGCTTAATTTTATTGTGCAAAAGAGTGTGATAGATAAAAAATATTATCTTTAAGAATGATTGAATCTATTATTTAAAAGTTTAATTAATATAAATTCTGTACTCTTCCGCAAAAGGATAACAAAAAGATTCATACTTAAGTAAATGTATCGTTTATATCATCATCATTACACCAGCCGAAGAAAGTCCACTGTTGGGCATAGGGAGTTGGAAAGAAATTTTGCTAATAATTACCGCGCTGACAGGCATGTTGGCAATCGTAAAGCGTAGTATTGCGATCCTCACCCTGTTTTATTTGAACTTCGCTTTTTCGGATGGATATACCGCCATCTGTCGGTTCCGGTACCTTAGTCACCAATTACGACACCTTCTGTAGAGGGAAGTACTATTCTTCTTCGCTGGTACTCGACGTACATATATATAGTAAATAATACAAAACTTTCTCGATTTGAACATTAATTGGATATATGTTTTTTTATTAAGTTTTTATATAATATTTATTCATAATATGCTATATATTTTTGGACAGTTGATACAAAATTAGATTTTATTGCCTTTATTTCTAAATATGATTTGCGACAAGTGAAAAATAAATCAATTAAAAAGAAAAATAAATTACCTCCTCCACGCCATATTAGTTTTAAAACACAAAATTTAAAGATTCCGGAATTTTTTTTTTATAATTATTACACTATTGTTAGAAAAAATTCTATCCCGGGATCTAAGCAAACATGATAAAAAATGCTTTTTGTTCATAGAATAATTGCGTTTTTATGTTCTGAAGTCAGCAAACAACCATACAGTCTGCGTGATGGTTAACGTGACTGCAGCCTATAGACACCCGTTCCATCACAAAGACTTAACTAGCATATCGCCACCCTTGGGAACTGAAAATACTATGTCACATTTACCAAATGATACGCTAACTCTCTCACCATTTAAACTGGAACACAGCAATGCGTACACTACTATTTGGCAGTAGACACAGTTGAGATAGAGGTACTAATGTAGACGACCTTTGTAAGAACCTCTAGTAAAAGGAACAAGACTCACTAAACCCGTACTAAATCCTTCATAAGATAATATGAGATTAATAAATAGAAATACGATACCAAAGCACCTACCGGTTAATGGTTGGAGTCAAGTTTTATAATGGACTCAAGGTCTGCCTCAGCTCACTGTCTGAGTTTCCACGTATATTCCTTGTAGAAAGTCCATAAAATGTTTATGCTCCTTTTTATTATTTGCCTTGTAAATTGCAAGACGTGAAACACTTTGTACCTGTATGGTCGGCTGATTTAAGACAGGATGACAGAATGAAACGTCGCTTTGTCATTTTAAACTATACAATAAAGTGCGCCTGAGAAAATTCTGTGGCGTGCGGTACCGGCAGAGTAGAATAGTACTAAAACCTGACGTACTAAAACCGACAAGTGGCGGTATAACCCAAAATTGAGAAGCACAATTTGAACAGGGCAGGAATGGGCAGCAGCATTACCGTATGAGGCATGCGGTGCATGGCAAAAAAATATAAATATATATAAGTAATTACCGAATGACGCTAATGATAAATGCAAATTTAAATAGATATGGTCTTAAGTATATAAGGATATACATTTATAATATTACTTAAGCCAGAAAACAATACATCATCACGCCAAATCAAACAACATTTTTTTACATCGAGGACGAAGGATCGAGGACGGAAATTAAGTTTAGCTTTTAATAGTAACATATCCGACATTTCTCTCTTATCTGAACACGGCCTCTTAAACGTAACTAAACTATAGCGAAGATTGAAATGGAAATTGTAAAATTGGTGAAATTGACGTAGCAAGACGTCAATCATGCAATGCGGAATGGTATTTTGTTGTATTTGTGTACTAGTTCGCTAATAACAACGTGTTCTTTGCATGAGCTTTAGTACACTTGAACAAAGACCACTGCCTGATTTCCGTGATTAAGCAGAGTTTGTACTTACACAATAGTTTGCGATAAGTTACGTGGCTACTGCGAAAATCTTACCGAGTCTTAAGTACTTATTATCAAAGTGAAAGGGCATATAAGATCGATGAAGTTAGAGCTGACTTATAAAACTTGAGCAAATAACATTGTTGAAGTTACTTTTCTTCATTATAATATTAATATAATAACTTGGAGGTGATTCATGACAGATGTCTTTCAGTATTATTCAATGTATTTTAAGCAAGAAGGCTCTTCTTTTAATTTTTTTACAAATGTCATGTAAAGTATAAATTCAAGTAGTGATGGTAATGGTTTTGCAAGATTCATTTAACAGGATAGGTATGAAAGTAAATGTAAATAAGACTAAAGTAATGGTGGTTGAACATAAGGAAAGTATGACAAATCGTGACCGATGACATGAAAATTGTTTATCTGAGAAGTGTTTTTACGAAAGATGGGAAGTATGAAGAAGATATTAAACGAAAGGGAAGCGAGAGTGGTATGCCAAGATCGTAACAAGTGAAGTTCCATAATTACTGTCTACTCCGATGGGACTCAGGCGTGATGGATGCATGTGTGTATGTAGTGACATCGTAACCGTAAAAGTTTTATTTCTGATTTTGGATCTCTAAGCTATGAACAACCTGCAAACAAACAAACAATAGGTAACTAATACATTATTTCCCATCTAACGTTTCTGACTCTGTTTGTTTTACTGTATAAACCTGGTCCTGACAATTGCAATCTCAACCAAAAATGAAATTTCCAATTTGGTGCAATCCAGTTTCAAGTTGAGTTGCGCGTACATACGTTTCGACGATACATTTTTAAAGACATACAAAGATGTGATATTATTTTCTTGATTCTCTATTCAGTATATTATATCAAATTTATAGATATGTTTCTGTTATTAATATACATGTTTTTATAGATAATCGTGTCTAGAAAATACTTAACAGTATTCAAAAGTAAAGTAGCTAAAGTAGACCTTAGCATTTTTTTCTGTTTGTACGATTTTTCCTGCATGTTGTGTAGTCGTTCATATGTCAAGCATTAACATTAATACAAAACGACAACTAAATTTCTATCTAAACTTCTAAACTTAATAAATAAGTTTAAGATAGAAAACAGTATGATAATCTATTACTTAAATATTTTAAAGTTTATAAGTTAAGATCTTACTGCAACATTAATATTGTCGGGCTCCGGTAGGAAAGTGTTAGCAAAATGTCACATGCCTGTGGTTTATCGCTCGCGCCGCAGGCATCGGCTGGCCTAATATCCGTTCCGTTATATTTATCCGGATAATGAAATCCTTATCAGCATTCTGTCAATCAACCAGTATCGTTCTTTAACCTTTTATTAATATTTCAAAGATATCGTAGCAGCCTAAAATACCGATCTAATTCACGATCACGATTCTAAAATAAAGTGTAAATTAATAATAATTGGTTTAGCGTAGTGAATATGGCTAACAGATTGCGGGTACGAATATCTTTCCAATATTCAGCTATCATTGTTAACATGGATTTTTGTGGAGGCTCATGTATTAAATTTTAAACTTTTGGCGCTAATTCCTAACTAATTGCCTGTTTTAATAAGTTTTTAAGTTAATATAAATATGCATACATCATAAACGTGCTATACTATTCGGTACTATAAACATCCCAAACAGAGCAGTTCAAATACAAGAGGCGGGCTTGGGCAGTAGCATTCCTGTCGCTAATGCTATGCTCTGCGATTTCCCAGCACAATAATTGTTTCTTGGAGAGGCCTACGTCCAGCAGTGGACTTTCAACGGCTGGTATGATGTTGATGAATTTACTTTTGCTTCTTCTCTTCAACGCTTTCACTGATTAACAGGATGAAGATTAATTTGCCTTGGCGGGAACTTTGACAGGGTATCCCCCTATCTAGAACTCTGTAAGCTGGAGCTAATGTAAGCTTTTGTCATATTAGTTCGTATAAACAAAATCAAGTAACGCAAACTTTTGAATAGTTTTACTAAGAGTGCAAGGTACTTTTGTGATGTCTAAATTTTAACTGGCGAACCAAAGAAACTTATAATTTTTTTCGCGACTGCTCAGAGATAGGGATGTAAAGCGGAAGACGAACAGAGTAATTGTGTGCATATATATATTTTTTAAAATATACATTTTTGTACATCATATTACAGGTAAGCAGTGAAAACTTTGACAAGTTCCTTAAAAAAGCTATTATTCAAGCAACACAAAAAATAATGCTTGCTAAGAGAATAAATTCACTCAACATTCCATACAGTGACCTGACTCCATGATAGGTGGCTTAAATCACTTGAATTAGAGATATCAGACAAATATAAAACTAAAACACTTATTTTAACACCCAGACATAGAACAAACACATATTTGTTTGTACTGGTTAGGCATCGAACCCACAACCCTAGGCGCACAATAGAGGGACACGGAATCAGCCATCGGTCCGGTAATTATTTTTTATTTAATCGAATTCTCTTATCAGACGTTAACGAAGCTGTAATTTCCTGAAGATGTTAGTAGTGATATATTACTAATAACTAATATCTCCCCAGCATTTTATAGGTTTTATTTGATCACACATACAAGTAAAATAATTTTTCTATACTCTTTCATGGTTCTAGTAGTAGACTTAAATTACATTTCGCAACCTACCGCTTTCAAACTACGAACACTTTTCCACCTTGTTAACCAACAAGTAAGAATCTTTACCTTTTTTCATTTTTCTTCTAGTTTCGATCGTTTAACACTTACTTTTATAAAGTCATATATTCAAACGCTTTAAATTGTATTTGCCGGTATGTTTCAATTTGGTTTTGTTACTATAGTTTAACAATTTCAAACAATGTGCAAAGCTTACGCTAGGATACCGATAAGCTGGCTATTCTATCACCCGTAAAACGCTACGTTGTTGACCAAGTGTATAGTTTCTGAATTTTCACAAGTCTACACAAATCAGTAGAAGCTACATTGTTGTCTGAGAAAATATTTATTGTAATAAAGAATATAGAGTTTGTAGGCTATACAAAAAAAATATTAAAGACTAAAAGCTTTATGCAGTCTTATTTCTTAATAAGGCCGCACATAATAAATAATAAGAATAATCATAATACGCTTCGGTCGTCGAAGGATAATAGAGATAAATGAAGATAAGAATTCAACGAGTCTGATTCCGCGGTGAACGGCAGGAATCGCTATAGTTCCTCCTTAATTAAATTCAAGCGGCTTATTGAAATAAAAAGAAAGTGATTGTACTTATCTATCGTTTACTTTTGCTGATATGACAAAATAACACAATTTTCATATTAGAAATTAACATGCAATATGTAGTTTCAAAAAAGCTGTGTAAAGGGAATCTTTTTACCGTATGGTTAACAGAGTATGGAGTATATATTTTATTTATTATTAGTTATCACTCACACCTTTTATCATTAAAGGAAAAATTATTAGAACTTTTATTGTTTTCGAAGGCATTTCAACAGATTTTTTTATATAGAGTAGAATAGTACCTCTACCAGTATCAGGAGTCATGAGATATTCATCCGAATCAGTGAAGGTCAAATGCGCAGGGCGGGAAGAGCAGCAACCCCATCGCGAAAGCTTTGCTCTGTGATTGACAACGCACTTGCCTGGCGCGGTAATTATGTGCAAAATTTCTCTTTCTTGGGGAGACCTATATCAAACAATGGACTTCCGATAATTGGTGTTAAGAAATGCACACTTATTAAAATTGCGTTGATATAGCAGATGCGTTTTTAGCGGCGACTTTGTAACTTTCTCGAGGCGCTGTGATATTTTGACCGGACGCAGACGCCAGCTCTTTCATTTCTCACCCGGGCTCTTATCTCTAACTTTTTTTATGCTATTTTCACCAAGGTTTCCACGGCGCAGGCAACAGATTTTTTAACTATTTTATTTGACTATTGCATAAAACATACTATTATTTCTTGCATCCACTAGAAACTTCAACGTCTGTTATCAGGTCAACTTTGTTTTTGTTTCTTACATATTGTTATTTTTTTGGTTATTACACTGTTTATTCCATATTTATTAAGTTAAATTGTATTGCCATAAAACGTTAAAAGTGGCGTTATTTCTAAATTATAAGTATTTAATATTTGTATTCGTGGAGCTATGTTATTTATTTATTTGTTTTTAATCTGTATATTATCCTCTATATGAAAACAGAAGAAGGTCTTAAAATAAAGATAATAAGATAGTTGCTCTTAAGTGATCATTTTGCGTTTGACATAACTGTCAGTTGATTGACAGTTGGTGCAATTGGAAAAATTCGCGCCGGAAATATACTCGTAGTATCGTTTTAAGGTAAAATTTGTAGATGTACATATACATAATATGTGTACATGTCCTTACAAACTTTAGTGATATTAAAATTATTAAAATATGCCAGTATATTTTTTTTACAATTAATTTGTAGTTTTCGTGAAATAGTTAACATCCATCCATCCATCAAATACATGACAAATACAAGTATACCTTTGCGCATCGCCCAAATCAGATTGGCTTCAATATTTAGGTTCAAACATGAAATCTAATAAGTAAATGTAAGGGAAAAATATTCTCTCTCGGTTGTAAGATACGATAAGGGTGAAGTTCAGAGCAATACAACTCAATGTTCATGCATGTATAAATCCTTTGATATTGTACTGTCCAGATTACCCTTGTCGATAACATAAAGTGACATTGTAATCTTCAGCGGTATTCGTATAGGACAAGGATGTTATTCGATTGTATGCCGAGGTATATAATAATGTACATGTCAAATAAACATGTCTGTATCGTTTGTTTATGGTTTGTTTATTGGATAACCAATTTGTACTTATTCGATGTGCAGTGTTCGCATTTTCTTATACGCCGCTCAACACAACATAATATTATGCCTAACCAAGTAGTTTTTATAGCCACGAAACCGATCGAACTATTCTAGATGAGTTCATTATTCAGACTTTGATTTCAACGTGATAAAACGCAGTCTTGCTACTTTAGATTCTATACCTGTACGAACAATTCTGTTAAGCGATTTTATTTTCAAAAATATATTTTAGTCAAATCGATCAACGAATATCTTAAAACCGTTGCTAAGATTGGAAGTAGAATGACTACATAAATATATAAAACGGAACTTTATAGAAATTAAGTATAAGACGACTAAGGCAAATATACCTTAACTAAGGAAGTTTATAAATAAGGGTGAGGTCAGAAGTACTAAGAACAAACGGGCGTGAATGAAAGAATAAATGCGAGTAAAGGAAGCGAGTGAAGTACGCCAAGATTGTAGTGAGGAAACCATATTTACTTGAGATGCTCCACTTTCATAGTCTTTGTCAACTTATGCCTTTATATGATGACAAGCAATCTTTTGAATCTAGTCGGAAGGATGAACATCATTTTTGTCATAGCGCATAATATGAGCGATTGAAAGTACGAAACATCCTCACTTTATTCAAAACATTCACTCTCCATTTAAAAAATAAAATTGCTTTTATATTTTAAGATCAATCTTTCACATTCATCTTTATTTTTAAAGGTTCGGTTCAATTGATACAGGTTAGTTAAAGCAGGGGTCGTGTTTAGTTTTTGTAACAAACTTTAACTTGTTTTTTAATGAATTTCTCAACGTCTCTAACAGTTTAAATAAAATGTTCGCAGAAATATAGTCTTCTCTTCAATTATTTTTGATTTTTCTTTTATATGTTGTATTTGTTCCCAATTGTGTTTTATTTCTCCAACCTATATTAAAAGTACATTATTTTATTTTATTTTAATTGTTACATTTAATTATTGGTAATATCGGTTCTAAAAATTAGTAAATTGAAACTATTCAAGTCTACAATTAATAAATTCACACCTCGCGTCGCTTTAGGTAAAGCAAAGGTAAAGTAAAAGCAAATGATACCTTTACAATCACCTTCGTATTTCAGTAATTTTAAATGAAACGTTAATTAATTACACTCTTAAGTCGCATTATTGAATTATCATTTTGTTTACTTTTACTTTGATACCAAAATACCACAAAATTTATGCAAGTGCTACAACAACATTTTATAAACTTTTTTTTATAACAGGCAGTATAGTTATAATTGACTTACAATTTAATAATTATATTTTTTTATTTCCTATTTTTGTTTACTATACAAATATGTATAACGCTTAAACTCTGTCAACATGCATAATATTGTAAAGAAGCAGCAGACTTTTTACTGTTTTAAAACACAATGATCTCATACCAGATATACTAAGACTATATAGTTTGTTTTCATAACGCTTACACACTAACAAAAGGAATCTAATCAAAATTGACTGACTTGGTTACATACGTATAAATTTAAAAAAATTAATTATTACTTATATTCTTGTACATAATCAATGTTTATTCTTCACATTGTTAAAAAAAAAACAATCCATGAAGACACAAATTGGTTTGTTATTTAATTAAATTTTATAACAATGCTGCTGCCGTAGCTAGTCTACGAATGTTTTCTACGACGTTACTCGTAGCGAGTTTGTAGCAATCGTTGCTCCTAACAAGGATATTATGGTAAAGCAGAAGGTGATTGTTTTCCAAGTTATTGTTATATAAAGGTACAAACACGCATGATGTGGTGAAGGTTTGCGGGCACAGTAGCGAAAAGACGCTTGCGATATCGCAGCGATATTACTAAGGGCTCACCTACTTTGAAAGTTGATGATATTGTTACACATTAATTAAAATTTTACTGCCTCTTGCACTCTTGTAGAAGGAGTGAAAGGATTTTTTTTATAAAGGAATCACAATATTTTACGGATTGTGTGAAGTTACAATAATAAATTGTTTATTTCCATGACGTTCACTATTTTGCAAGCAATGTCTATTATTCTTAGTTAATATTTGTTTGTAATTCTCACGAGTCTGTTAAAACCCGCGGCGGAATTCATTAATATAAGTCACGCAATGTTGTCGTCCAAAAGCCGGCTGGAAGCTCGTCAACGGCGACGAATAAAAACTGTTGTTAATAATAAATATTTTAGAAACTTCCAGAATAGTTAAAAGTTTGAGTACACAAAAAGTGCCTGCGGCGTCAAGATAAATAGTTAAGCAAGAGGAACTTTTTCGTGTAACTTGGTATTCTCAAGGGACATTAAAATTCAACATAATAAATATCAAACACCACATTTTAAACCTATTTAATTTTAGCCATGTAAAATAAAATGTGTCAACCAATCTGATATCGTTCAGTAGATAGAGGTTAAAAATCACTACCACCTGCCGATTATTCAAATTTTCTATGAAGTATTATAATTGTAGATTATAAACAAAAAATCTCTGTCCATTATATTAACAGTATCTATAGATTGTTTTAATATAGATTCCTAAACGTATCCTAACATTCAGTTCAACATAACAATACTTAACCAATTAAAAGAGCGCAATGGATTTCCATAACAGACATATTTCTTTCAATTTACCAAATTCTTTCAAAGTTCCCGCGAAGCCACGGATGCTTTTATAAGCAACTGCGATAATCTCTTTAGGAAGCCTTAATACCAAACATTTACAAATGTTGGAGAGCAAAACTTCGTAGGTTTGAAAAATTTTTCCATTTGAATTAACTTCGTAGCCAACTGTACAACGATATCTGCTTCAAAATGATAAAAGAAGCTTCCTTTTTCAATATTCAAGCTGGACTCTTGTTTGTTTTTATTAACGTATATAACTTTACGTCACCCTCCGGTGAAGTTCCTTTGGAACGATGTTTCATAATAAATCTTTATCTGGGATCTGGGATTTGTAGACACCAAATTACTCGCCGTGAAATATGTAGACAGAAGATGAAACAAATTCAAACAACAAATGCTACCATTTCATAGACTTGTAAGATTTATATAAAAGCATTTTAAAATGAATACTTTATTTTATGCAATAAAATTTTAGTTTTAGAAAAGTCATCGAAGCTGATCCTAATTTATAAATGTTCCTCAAGGTCTTGTAGTTTTGTGTCTCTATTGTTACATAGAATACATTCAATATGTATGTTCTAACAACTACTCCATTATACATTTAATAGTCCGACGGCAAAAAGAAAATTTAATTATTTTCTGGAATTTGACAAATCAAAATGGTTTGTAAAATATAAGCCGAATAAATGGCGAAGAACTGTGAAATGTAACTATGTTTGGGTGAAAAAGAAATTTCATTTGCGAAATTTTAACGAAATACACATTTTTAAACCTATAAATCGTTGCTGAATAACTCGAGGCAAATTATAACAGAACACCAAAATGATGTCAATATGACTTTAATTAAAGTAAGCTTAAAAGGGTTTTTATTCAATTTAAACATTCGTGGTTAGTTAATGGGTTGTTTATGGTTTCGTAGCAAAGAAAAAGGGAAAATCGGTATTCTAGTCTGCTAGTATGCTACTAACGATACTTAAACTTTATTACTATGAAATGAAATGTTTTGTAAGAGTTTTATAAAAGTCTATTGTTATATGATATCATGTAAAAATTATATTGTCACACGCAGCACACCTATAGGCCCCCATATATTCCCTAAACATTTCAAAATATATGTAGTTTGTTAGACTCCATAAAATTAGAAAATATTTTTATATATTCGATATAGACTCGTCTTCCCTTCTCTTAATTACTGTGCTTATTATTATAGTTATACTTATTTCCTTGCTCCAATTTATCAATAAAATTGCCGATTATGTTTTTTATTATGACACACATAAGATTGTTCGAATGATTAAATAATTCACCTAAGTATCGGCAAAATGTTCATTGGCTAATATAAATAAATAGACTTACCAAAGACTTAAACCAAATAATGTTTTTAAAAAATTGTAATTATGAATGCAGACATCATAACGAATAAGGCTGCGTTTACACTTGTTTCGGCGATAGTGAACAGGTATGAGGTCTTTCCGTACTATAATTAAAATCCGTATGTAAATAGTAGTAAATTCATTCAAAAAAGGTTCTCCTAAAAAAGTTTGCCAGACTCTATTGTAGTGACTAGCTCTCCGATTGCAACTTTTTTCGCAAGGTCCTTACTTATTATTATATCTCTAGGGAACTCTTGTTATTCCGAGGAGAAGTATCTATCGCTCACTGATAACAAACTGTGCAGAAAATTATGCCGCCTCCTAAAAGGAATATAAAGCCAGATCTATCTCCCTGAAACGTTATTTAACATAATCATATCTTCCCATGTCTCTTTCACGCCAAATGCCATCCGTATGTTCAGCCATTTTGGCGTGAAGAATCAAACAATGACAACAAACAAACATCTATATATACATACATCGTTACAAACTTTTACGTTACAATTGAATATGATATATCTAGTCTTGTAATCGGCAGAATAGAATAGTACCTCCCTTTGCATAGATAGCGGTATCAACAGAGTAGCTCAAATGGACAGGGCGGGAATGGGCAGCATATCTCGCTCCATTGCCATTACGACTGCCTAATGTGGGTATTACGGGCATAAACCCTATTTTCTATGGAAGGCCTTGTCTAACAGTGGCCGCCCAGTGGGTGTTATGATTATGACAGTAATGATTTATAAAAAATCACTTCATACTAAACAAAATAAAGTGCTGCAACAGGTAATACTAAAGGATTATTATATATCTTACTATAAATGCAAAGCCGGGTCGGCTTAAAGTACAATAAATAATTGATCGAGCGACCTCAGATTAGTGCTACAACACTCCTTTTAACGTTACAACGTTAAAAAGAGAGTTGTTTGGAATAACTGTTCTGTACGTGAACATCCTGGAAAAGGTTATTCAAATGTCCTGAACACCAACACACCTACATTTTCAATTTAGGATTCTATATTTGCGGTTTAATTAATAAAATACTATGAGAGAGTACTTGTTCATTATTAAAAATAAATCTCAAGCACGAATTTTATTGTTCATCGGCTTTAGGTCGTATACCTCACCAAGAGATTTCCGACAGGACCGCTTGTATGTGGCCTGCAACCAGCGCGATCCCGGCAAGTTAAATCAAATCTTCATCTTGTGCTCAATGATGCTTTATCATGATGAAATGACGTTAATCACCTGATTGGGATTAAATTCCATAATTACCGCCTCATTAATGTCCATAATGGGCAAAAATTTAAAAAGCATTTATCGAACATTAAATATTATTTTTGATTAATTTTCGAAATAATTGTTGTCTGGTTTCTTATCAAAGGTATTTAAGACCTTACTTATTTTTTTCCGTGAGGTACCGGCAGAGTAGAATAGAACCTCCCACTGCACCAGGTATCGTAAGAGGTGACTAAAGTATCAGACCCGACAGATGTCAGTATATCCATCCGGAACAGTGCAAGCTCAAATGCACAGGGCGGGGATGGAAAACAAAATTCTCGTCGCGAATGTTACTCTCTGCGATTGACAACACACCTCCTCCTTGGAGAGGCCTATGTCCAACAGTGGACTTTCAATGGCTGGTATAATAATTATTTATATTATATAGTATATTAAAATGGTTGAAACAGAATCAATAGAAAGGGTAATTTTTAAACATTAATTTTCAGTGTAATTCGTAATCTTAATTACCTCCCTGGGATCATTAAATATCTTTTGCACTTCCTTAAAATTAAAACTGCCCCTTCTAAATTTCATCAATCCATATATAGGGCACTTGCAGAGTTGAATAGGACCTTTCCCTTTACCTGGGTTATAAAAAGCGACTGACGTATCAGAGCGGACGGATTGCGATATTTTCATCACAGTGTAGCTCAAATGCACAAGGCGGGAATGGACACCAGCATCCCCGTAGTGAAACTACACTGCGCAACTGCCACGCTTGTTTAGCGCCTCTATTAACTCTTTTCTAGTTTTCGTTACCTTGAGGCAAGAGATATTTGCCACATAGACAAGTGAAATGCTGTGAAGTGCTCAGATTTGCGGGACACATTATATTTCATCCGTAGCCTTAGTTTAAATAGTGTATTGAACATTTAATGATATAATTGTGTTACAAACCGGACACTGGCGAAAGGTAATCATTGGTTAACTTTTGAATTCCGTTACATGAAAATAGCGCATCTATGAAAATAAACTGTCAATATTCTATCTACCCACTATTTCAGTACTGTGCTACTATTTTTGTAAATGAAAAGCTTATTTGTTTATTGTTTTTAGATTATTTGAAATAGACATTTCCAGCCTTCTCCATAGTTTTTAATTCTTTGAGCTTTATCGCTCAATTTTAATGCACGTAAACCAAACACTTAAATATTCATTTTTGTTGTATTCTACATTAATACTAGACAAAAATATATAATAAAAGGTATAATCGCGGTGTTTATGATAGCGATATTCTTGAAATTTTATAAAGGTTGTAGACCTGATTCCGTGGTAAGTCGCTTAAAGCACCTGTGTTATATACATCAAACAACGAAGGAATTACAAATATTATACTTAAATACATATTTTAAATACTTAAATACAGGACAAACACAAATATTATTATATATACATATATATTTGTCCTGGGTGGGGATCAAACCCACGACACTTAGCTCATAAGATAGGATCTATACATTAATATCTTGTAACGATTGTACAAGGTAAACAACACGTCACGAAGGAATATAAAATAAACTTATGGCGATCTAAAATTACAGTACATGTTTACAATTAAGCTCTAAATGAACAGTGAACAATATCTAACGCTAACCTATTTATAGTAGCATGCAGGCCGGCTGATGCTCCCGCGCTTCAGTCAACGACGAGATCCGACCTGACCACTTTATTCAAAACCACTCGTCGTTCCGAGTGCATTCCTATTCATAGACTAGCTTAAACCTTCTTTTTTTAAACCCCATTCACTGGGACATCGCACAGTTTTTCTCAACAGAGCGCTGCACACTTCACCGTACGTAATGGACATTTTTTGGTTTGTTTTAACTATTCAACGGCTTGATCTGTAACTTTTTAGTATGCGGGCTATATAAAGTAACAAGCTACAATTTGGAACGAAATTAGTGTGAGGCAAAATTTGGCTGTAGAGGCTAGGCTATATATTATTCAACACAATTTTTAACGGATAATTATTAAAGATTTTTTACTTATTCCGTAGCGTTGCATATAGTCCTTCTATGACAAATATTTTATCTATTGAAGAACTTGAAATCTTCGTCTACGTTTTTCTTCTATTTAAAACAAACATCAGCGAACCTTTTTTAGAGTAGTTTATTTTTAGGGATAAAAATAATCCAACTATCTCCGTGTCGAATTACACTTTAATCCGTCAAATGCAGCTTAATTGAGTATCAAAGATCAATTTAAATGTTTATACTTTGAATACAGACTAACACGGTAAGGTGGTCTAGCGTTTTCGCTAAATCACTAGTAACTGCCTAAACCTAATACATAAAGTATGAAGAAAAGAATAAGAAAGGTAAACGTCTATATTTACATAATAAAAGTACTTGTTAATCATACTTACATTATTAAGTACCAAATATCTTACAGTTATTAATATTCAAATGTATTACATTTCAAATTATAACTGACCTTTAAATATGTCAAAGGACAAAGAGCATGGTTCATAATTCGTATGCTTAGACCTGTGTGGTATTGAGGATCAAAATTACGTTCAATATGACGATTCGTTTTACTTAGGTTTTATTTAAAATATTGTACTATGCAAATATCGAAGTTATATTTCTCTTAAAGCAAAAATCCCAAAATCATTGAACTTGAATTGTTTATTATAGATATAAAACGGAGCGATACAATTCGCTTTTCTTAAAATTTTACTGATATGCAGTTTGAAAGAATCAAAAGAATCTATGACTATGAATGATTATTATTCCTCTTAAGAGCTTACGTAACTAAATGTTATACCAAACCTTTTTATAACAAAGCGTCACAAAATTTCTAATAATAAAGTTAATATGTCGGAGTAGTTATTTATATAGCTTGGAATCGTATTATTTATAAAGATGTTCAAATAAGGATGTCATCCACGATTTCATCTGAGAATTCATATTAATATATTAAATGAGATATGCGTTTGTCTTTTTGTTACGCTTTTGCTGATGAACCGACATAAAATTTGGACAGTTTAATTTCAAGAGACCAAGCATACAAAGTCGCATAAGCATAGCTTATCTGTAACCGTCTGTAAAGATACTAGCTGACATGAAAAATGTTGTTTGAAACTATAAAGTATACAAGGTAAAAAAAGTTCAAAAATAAATAAATAAAAGAGGCCCCAATCTCCTAGCCAAATGAAATATATTTCATAGAACATCAACTTTTTCATGTTTACCAAAAACATATAAAGAATACATCAGGAGCACAAAAACAAAGTGACGCAAGCGACGTAAATCACAAACTTTCAAAATAAAATAGACTAGCAGTTTCCTAGAGAAATAATTTTGCTTGGATTTTTATGCGACCGCAATCGTCATCGAATTTCCGTTTGAAAAACGAAACAACATGGCATTAGCCAGCTGCTTTGATAAATTGTATGTTACCATTTCAAATTGACTCAAATAGAAGGTACCATGATATTATAAAAAACTTTAAAGTGTATTCAGTCGGCCGCGAATCGGTCTGCTTTACTGTTCACTAATTCTGAAAATTTGTTTTGCGTCCGTTCGCTGTGAAATTTCATTTAGAAACAGATGAGCTTTCCCTTGTGTCTGCTAAAAAATGTGTTTCCATTTTTAAGGTAGAGGTATCATTTTGAAACCAGACTGCTCTTTCCAAGCCAACGAGCTTCGTAAAAGACTAAAGTCAACAACGTGTGTCGTCTCTAATCGACGTGTTTTTCTAGCTACAGCTGTTGTAACTAAAGTTCTTTGTTTATAACTAGCGTTTCACCATATAAGCTAAGCTAAATCTTATATTCTTTAAAAATACCCCAAATTTACACAGGCTAAAAACTATTTTGAAGAATTGATGAAATGTAAGAAAATTCTGTAGAACACATGTATTACAGAATACTTTTTAGATTAAGTAATAGAATGAGTAATCATAATAATAGGGAAGGAATAGGAGGATAGATTATTTATCTATTCTACGAAGTTTGCACTGCGGTTCTTAAGTCCCCGTGGGGTATCGGCAGAGTAGAATAGTAATTCCCTCTGTAGTAGGTGTCGAAAGAGGTGACTGAGGTACCGGAACTGACAGGTGGCGATATATCCATCCAAAATAGCGTAGCTTAAATGTTACAGAGCGCGGATGGGCAGCTGTATCCTCGTCGCGAAGTTACGCTCTGCGATTGCCACCACGCCTGCCCAGCGTGGCAATTATGGCCAAATATCCTATCTTGGGGAACTGGACTTTTTCATGACTGATATGAAACGGAAATATATGTTTCACACAGTAGGTACGTCTCCAAGTCGTATCGTTTGGCAATATAAACGATGACTTTGTAACTTTACACGAATCGAGCATTTGGCTTAATTTTAACTTTGCATAAGTAGTCATTGGCCCGCGTATGGAATTTGGAAGATTTCCATCCAAACGTGGACGGCATCCAACAGCAACGGATGCAAGATCATTGCAACATCCTATATGAGTACTGTAAAGCTAGCACAGGGATACACCGTTTTGATTATGTTTACAAATGTGCAATGGAGAATACTCGATGCAACTAAGGCGATACAAGTGTGTTTTGGGTCGAGCTATTGTAGCTCTTCAGTCTGAGGTACACTGAAGAGCATCAAAGACTTCTGGTCAAGTGTGAGTTGGTTCTGAAACACAATCGTGCGATCCATTTAAAAATGACACGTGTTGAGGATAGCCGCCAATATTGAATAAACACTTTAATAATTACATATTCAAATTGTCGGTGAGTGTTCGTTTGCGCTTAAAGTTTATTCACTGCACAAATAATGTCCTTAAGTTTTGGGTAGTTTACTATTATTGTTATAAGAAGTTAATAAGGTCAATAAATTTTGGAAATCATTTTTATTTATAAAAATAACGGTGCCCAGGATAAATTTGTAAAATACTAGACCGATTTTAATAATTTTTACTTAATGATTACATGTTATTTTGTTAAATGTGAGAGATAGTGGCAGGTAGCATTCAGTCAAGACAAAGTCTGTCAGTTATTGTACTTTAAATACTAAAGTCTGTTATAAAAAAAACCAGAAGATTATTTAAATATATTTACTTCATATCAAAGTTAATTAATATGTACTCTTATGGTATGACAACGACATCCACTCTACAATAGGTAACGTTATACTTGGGAACATACTGAATATTTCAGAATACGAATACCTCTCACAAGCACCTATATAAATTTGAATGTAGACGATTACGCTTTGAACTTCATAGTATTTAATGTTTCATATCACGTATACAATTTTAGTAAATACGTTTGAATATTTAAGCTATCACCACCTTAAACCACCTTATCGTAATGTTGCGACGTAGCAATTTTAGCTGATACACTCCAATGGATTTAAATAGTTTTCCATTAACAGATAAATCATCTCACAAAATAATGAACTTAATGTTATATGTTATGCCCGACAAACTACACTAATTATCTAACTATTTCGCTAACAGTCAAAGAGATCGCGGAGTTGTTTCCAAACTCTGCAATTAATAAGATTGTGTGCATACTATCTTCAATAAATACCCAAAATTTGTATTCAGAGGTACTAAGTACCCGATTTACAAAAATGTCTACTTCGAACGACTTATGTATATTGACTAATAAATTGGATTATATTCAACAAGAAAATCCAAGTAATTTTTACTCTTTCTACTGCTTTTCAAAGTATTTCATTGTGCTAATAACATTTCAGGAATAATTAATAACCCTATAACTTTTGTAGAGCGCAAGCGCAGCGTAGGATGTACGCCTGCAAGATGGAACAGTGAAATATACACAAACAACTTGGGCAGGCTTATGTTCAGCTGTGGATATACTACGGCTGTTGATCATAACAACATCAGGTAACATTACAATTTTAATCGGTGATTAACGAAAGCTTATACTAAATAACTGCCACAAAGCGAACCTTTATAGAGTTGTGTGCAGTTGGATTAGGTACTCTTAAATGGTCATGATTGTTTTCATTAACAAGAGGTATTGCATAATAATATCGAGAAGAATCAAGAGTATTGCAATTCGTTAAACAACTTATTAGAGGCACTGTACAGTTTACTAGATTTACGATCCAAGTCCAGTCACTACATTGTCGCTGTAAAACAGACTTAAGGGGTCAATCCAACTTTAGCAGTTATCTACGATCTGTTTCCGGGCTGACTCCAATACTATCAAATATAAATCAGATTCTTTGATACGACGGTACTTTGGAATTCGTATGTTTAGTCTATGCGATAAGAACCCGACCTTGTTTGCATATGTATCACAAAGTAATGATAGGACAACTAAGTCAAGCTAAATTAGATACCTAACAGATGTGTACTATCCAGCATTATATATGTTACAACAAACATGTTAAATATTTGCAAAACAGTGCGTTTATCACCAATATGATGACAAAATATATCAAAATAATATCCATATTTATGAAATCGAAGGTTGCATTGTATTATCTTATTTCTTTTTTGGGGAGTTTATGAAGTACATTTGTTTTAGAAATAATAATAATTTCACTCTACATCTCATACCAAGCCCTGACTCCGAGATAAGTCGCTTAATTTAGTTGTGTTACGTATGTCTGACAACATAGAAATCACAAACATAATACATATCTAACACTCAGAAACAGAAATACTCATCATATAAATGTTTGTTCTAGGCGAGGATCAAACCCACGACCTTTGATGTATAAGATAGGATCACTACTATCAGCGCCATCGGCCTTCTCAGAAATGTTAGTACTTTACTTTCTTCTATATCATTGTATGTGAATGCTGAAGATAATAACGGTGTCCAGATAAATTTTTCGCTTAAGTAAAAATTCTATCATCAAAATTCTCAATCATGAAAAAAATAGAATTTACCACAATAGGTAGAGTACCGATAATATCAGCTGCCATTTTATTTCATTACTGTAATAGTAGGTTATAAAATAAGCCGTGAGGTACCGTCAGAGTAGAACAGTACCTCCCACTGCACTATGTGTCGTAAGAGGCGACTAGAGGTACCAGAACCTACAGATAGCGGTATATCAATCCAAAACAGTGCAGCCTTAAATGCTCAGGGCGGGAATAGGCAGCGGCATTCCCGTCGCGAAAGCTGCGCTCTGCGATTGCCAACACGCTTGCCAGCGCGGCAATTACGGCCTAAAAACCTCCTTTCTTGGAGTGGCATATGACCAGCAGTGGACTTTCGATGGCTGGTATGATAATGATGATAGTCAGAAGTCATTTTATTAGTGATATCTGTGAGATATTGGCGAAGAAATTTCCAAAGTTATTACTACTTTGATTTTGCTCCAGATTCCTTGAACTGGATAGCTAAGGTTTCTACTATACATATCTACTTTAATAAAAATACTACTGCAACTAAGATTGTCGTACTGGACTGGTAACGACAACGACCGAGAAAGTATGCAACTGGTCACATCATCTTTAACTGCATAGTCCCTAATTGAATATTACAACCTTTAACAACTTTGATCGCTCTATGAATCAGATAACAAGCGGAATGCCTCGCGCTTCTGGATTGATAACTATAAAAAAGTACACTAGCAAACTTGGGACTAAGGGCTGCTCACTATTCTCTTAATGTAGACACAGTCTAATGCATGCAAACGCAAACCAAAAATTATGATATTGATATTTGGTCGAAATATGAAAGTCTACAGTGTGGCAATAAATATTAAGTTTACGAGAAATCTCCCAAGTTGCACCGAGGACTCTGCAGTGTGATGCCACTTTCAAAGTAATTTCAGAGTAAATTTAAGCGAGACAAACATTTTGCACCGCGCTACCACTATATTACGTGAATGTGCATCAGGAACTGCTCTTTCAAGGTACACTCTAATATCATAATCCTTAATTTTCTTGCACTTCAGCTAATAATATGTTGCTATAGAATGCTATATGTTGACCAATTTTCTTCGAATAATTATTACTATCAACAGGTTGTACCGCATCGATTTACAAACAGGCAATTAACACACAAGGGACACTTAACTATGTATAATAATTGTTTCGTATAACGAAAATACTCCTTTCACCTACCTATCAAATACAATTAAGTGTAGGATACCGGAGGGCTTGTCATTTCACAAGGACATTATTTAAAAACAAAATGTATACACCCAAGTGTAGTAAACTTGTGCATTCTTACATACATACACACACACGTACATTCTTTTATTAATCTGATACGTGTTACTTATATATTTCTATTCTCAATTTTGATACAACTGTAATGACTAACTGCTGGGGCTGACTTCAAAAGCAGAAACGTAAGTTTAGCTATTCTTCATAAATATTTATGATTAAATTCTGTGGAACGATAAAAGACCAGGCCGCGTGATTGTTAGTGCTAAATGATAATCTAAGTGATTGTGTATAAGATAGCAAAAGCAATGCCAGCCAGCACTAATAAACATGAACTGATACTATCCTAGCAGGTGAAAACATTGCTTGGTCACTGAAAAGTCCACGCCGAATGTAACCCACATTTGTTACATTACTCGCGTTGTCGTGTTGCAGCACTTGAGGGACTGGAATTTACTACCCCGGTGGCCATGCCGAAAGTTCTTCCCAGAGTAAATATTCATTAGCAGAAACTTTGGCACAATTCTCACGCACTTTATTACCCCACGTTGAGTTGCCATGTTTTGTTTAATAGCAGGGGAGTAGATAGTTTGCTTACATCACATTAGATGTAGACAACGACTGCGCCTGAGTAATGTGGAATAAATCTAGAGACCACTATTGGAAAAAGCGTTCGCAATCCAGTGGGAATTTATGGACTTTTTTATATATTATGAAGTCAGCAAGCATTTTTCGATAGTGGAACATATCCAGAAGCGGATATACCCAACTTGCGACTGTTCATAAAAGGATGTGAAAGTTTATAGAAAACTGTGTTTAGAGGTAAAAAATATAATTAGTCATCTAAGACTAATCCGATACCACGAACACTTTTGGATATTCTAAAAGAGTTATTTTTTGTTTTGTATTTCGATTGTTGTAAATGCTAAGATTAAGTGAGATGTTTCTTATTCTGTTCATGATGTATGTCTGATGTTTCTCTTCGTTAGCGTACTAAGAGATTCCAATGTAAAACGATCGTAAAGTTCATAAAGCAGAGATTCTTTGAATAATTCTATACCTAGCCTTAAAATGCATAAGGAATAACATATCAAGGTATAAACACAGCAAGTATTTGAGACTATTAAAGGTTTTAAATATTAAAGTATCGTGTAAAGTCGACGTTTTTTTACCTATGCCTTCAGCAACCATGTTAGTGGGCATCGCATAAAAAATTGTCTGCTTCGACGATTTTAAATAGTATTACTCGAAGTACCTACCGTACTTTGAGTACCGTAGGTACGCGAGTACCGTACTGCGCGTTTGTCAAGGGTAGTATGAGCCGGGAGTGTAGAGTTTGAGTGCTACGATCTGAAAGGGAAATGCTTCCTCTGTTTACCTGAATTAACTCAGAATGATCTTGTTTTATTTCGGTGACGTAATAATTGCGCAGGGTTTGCTCATATATCCAAACTGTAATTTATTTAACTTATGTGGCACCAAAGTGAGTACCCACGTGAATAAAATTTCTTCGCTACATGACTGGATACGCTAGAATCGTGACACAACTGTAATATTCATATTAGAACTCTATGTTATATATAATACCAAGTCAAGCTAGTGCTCTTAAACATACATAACATAGCACCGTTTCTGTGCAGTTTTTTTTACGATTCTAATCACAACTTTATCTTAGATTTAAATTTTTGAATATATTGATTTCCGTCTTTTTTCATCAATAACAGCGATATACGACTAAAATCCTTATTTAAATCAACCTTATATAAATAACTAAAAGTAAACACAAGCTATATAAAAAATAATTAGAGTCGGTCAATAACAACAAAAAAAAATCTTGTTCAAATTTGCAGTAAAGAATTAATAACTTCCTGTTCCTCACAAATGGTTCTGAAATTAACGGTTCTCGGTTCTTTTATACTTTATTTTTTTGTGAATATAAATTAAAGAAAGACTCGACTCGACAGTACTAAGTGAGGTACATAGTGTTCAATATAGTATTTTTAAGAGGTGCTAAAACGATCAAAATAATTGATCAAATTTTTAGTTTCATGCTCACTTTCATATTCATATTGTCTTGTACACTGACAAAAATGTAGTTATATATTTAGTTAGCCAATATTCAAATCGTGCTTATTATCACGTATGCATAACTAATTATACGCGTGTCTTTAGAGAAATACAATTTTTACATAGTTTTTCAAACAAAATTACTGATTAATAAAATTTCTAAAAACCAATTTAAAAAAAGCATTCAAATATATATTCATTTCAATAACTTAACCCGCTGAGCAAATTTAAATGCAAATTCTAAGCTTAATCAAATTTAACTAATTTAAATTTGCTAGCTAAACCATGAGGGTAACCTACAGTAATTAGTTAAATGTACTAGAAGTGAATACAGTTCAAAGACGGCATGCACCAGAACTCATAGTGTAAGCTCAAACTGTTTACTTTATAGTTATGTTTAGTAGAGTGTACACTATTGCTTTGAATGCAATTTCAGTTTAAGTATCAAATTAAAGAAGAAAGCGAGCTAAAATAGTTTATCTTTCTTAAATTTTCCTAGTTGCTTTGTGTCTTGCCTTGAGAATAAAATAATTTAAATTAAAATTTATCATTTCTAGGACCAATCGTACTAATACTATAAAATCACAAGACTCCCTCGGTAGCTTGAAAGTTTATGATACTGAGAAATCAAATATTCTAGCGAGACTCGATGTAAAATGACGTAAATACTTAATGGAGTCACTGTAACGCCACGTCGGTAACTTTACCGCAATGTTGATTAATTCACGTGCCTCAGGATTCTCGTGACAACTGAATAAGGTCCAAAATAGAAAAGCCCTCCAAAAAGCTGCCGAACTCTAAAATTTACCACGGAAACCGTCAAGATAGGTGGAGTAAGTAGGAACAGAGAATAGGTAAAAACTCAAATGTGTCCATAGATAGGAAGATATCTTTCAACCCGGAGAATTCCATCTTTAAATATAACTTGCCTTTTTACTTTTAGATATAAGGAAAGGAGGTTAGGAGATGGTATGAGGAAAATGAGGTTAGCCAAAATTGTATAAACCCTACATTATCCCTTAAAAATTAATATTTCTCAAAACACAGGTATATCGAATGTATTTCACATTGAACGAAAAGCTTGTAATAAATAGCTAAGCGTGCTTATCTTAAGCGCTCTAATCAAATGTGAGTGTTTTTGCAAAAAGGTTCTGACCGAGATTGTGCAATATGTCATTTGAAAGGCATGCCCGTATATATTATTGCGTAATTGGACACTGCCATCAACTAAGTAGGACTGAGACTATAAACGATAAATATGTCAAAAACTAAGTGTATTTCAAAACACGAAATGCGAAATATTCGATAACTGTATTCAACGAAAGTTTTGATAAAGTTTTATTTTAAAAAAAACCAATAATACACAAACATTATTTTATAAAAATCTTGATTTTTTATTTTAAAAAGTTTGTGAAATTTATTAAATGCGCACGAAAACATATGTCGTTTTGTTAATGTACCCAAATATGTTTTATTCAGCCTTTATTTAATTTTATATTTGTCCATTATTTCATTGTCTTCCATTGCATACTATATTTTAATTTTTTCTCAAAAAATCTAATTGAAGCGAAAGTTTTATCAAAATGGACAATTTTTACTTTGGTGAATGCAAAAATTACTGAATATACGATAAACTTGTTTTTATTTTAAATTATAACAATTATTGTCCAGAAAATTATTAGATGAAGTTAATGCGTGCTTAAAAAAATATTTAAGAATTTTAAAGAAGAGCAAACTGACCTGATTCCTTTCGTCTATTAGACGAGGATCAATTTAATTTAGAACCATATTTTATTCAGCAATCATAATCATAACCACGCTACATGAAAATTCTACATGAAACTACATGAAAAAGAAAGGATTTGGGAGGTACATTATACGCGAGAGGTAAATGAAGTTCTTACACGGCATTAATCACAAGACTGCCATAAGAAGGGCGTACAAAAATGAACTGCCTTATTACAGTATAGCCATCTACGAGCTACGAAAACCCGTAGCACCGCAATCATTTACGTAAGCTTCAATATCTTTGCATAATTCGCTTTGTCTGACAAAAAAATACGGGTCGCTGATATAGACGGTTCCCGAAATGAAATGAGTCTCGAATGTGGTCGTAATTTTGTTGACAGACCCGATTGATTATATAAAATTCAATGATGGAAAGTACACACTGTCTGTTCGCGTGATCCCAACAAATAAAGATTGGAGAGGCGGCGAAGTGTTTTACGCGGTTACTGTTAGTGGTGTGACGGTGGCATATAATTTGAGAACGATTTCAGCTCGTCAATTTTAAATGTCCATTCGTGTCAGTAATAAAAGTTTTATTCACTTGTAAATCAGGTAGAGGGTTAGAAACTTTAGATGATCTGTTATCTGTTTGTTCAGCATTAAATCGACGTCGCTTTTTTTGAAGTTCATGAAAGAGTTTTGGTGATGATTTAACTGTTAATAAGATACAAATAATTTCGTAAAGTTTTTAATTAAAACACGCACAGCATAGAGAAATAACGAAGGGATGCGCGTGAAAGAATCCATTGAAATTGTTATATAACAAAAAGCAGAGCGGATATAACATAAACAATGGTTGTGAGTAAACAACTATTACTTACCGCCTTCGTGTGGTGGCGTACGGCAACAATAGAAGTTGGTGTCCAGTCAGCGAAGCTTTGATATGCCGCGGGAAGTGTGTCGCGAGGGACGCGGCAGCGATCGTGTCGGGGCGAACTCGAGTGACGCGTAGCTGGCACAGGACCGTTCGGCAGGGCGCCTCGACTAGGAATCGTCGCCTCCTACCACTGTTACATAACACGCGCGTCGTAGCGCAACGCGGCCCGGACCCCTCACCCCGCTTTTAGGGAAAAGATGAATGAGTAAAGTTTCCTAACGGACGTTAGTCCATGGATCGCGCTGGTTTCTGATCGGCCCGCGGTTACATAAAGCCACTGGCACATGCGCTGTACCACCCGCCGCAGTTGATACTTTGGTTTAGGACGCCCGCGCCGGTTACGGACTCACTGTTTTGTTAATCTGCCGTGCTCGAAGCCACGTTATTTAATGTATGTTGTATTGTTTCAGTGAAACTTTGTTTCTTTTAAGAAGACTATTCCTTAACAACTACAGCCTCAAAATATCTATCAGTGATGAAAATCTTATTATTTATACAGAATTTAGCAAATTTACAGCTGAATTCGTGTTTATAAGTCATAAAAACTCTTAAATATATATTTTAAAATAGTAATTCAGGAGTAAGGTTTACTTTCGAAACCGATTAAATAATTGTTTTTTCAGCGCTTTCGTTTATTGTACGTGTGGTTTATCGTTTATCGAGAATTTTAAAATGTTCTATCTACATAAATATTTTATCTAATATAATTGACTTTTATACCTTCTTTTAGTGTCTTAAAATTATTAAATATGCTGATTTTTAATAAATTGGTCAAATTATCGCACTAGCGGGACCTCTTATGAGGCACAAAATAATCTGGAATTATTTGTTGGTAATTATAATGCCAATTTTTTTTATAAATCACCGAGGATAGCGCGCCATCTGATACAGCATATGTACATTACGTAAAATCTTTATATAATATATAAAAAAATCATGTCATGATATTCGTGCAGGACAAACTTCTAAAAAACTGATCTAATCTGCTTACTGTGTACAGTTTGATCCAACTTGCGAGATATGATTATTTATTCATCTATGGCCGCAATATTTGCTACATGTTAAATGCTCACTTAGTGCCTCATAATCTTTATATAGGATTTGATTTTAATATAGAATCAATAAAATTTATTGAATATTAGGTTCATTATGTTGTACCTCTTTACTTCCCTGTTTAGTATAAATACCTTAACAAAAACAATTAAAAAGGAAATGTTAAGGAAGTCTTGGTAAAGTAATCTAGCTACACGCTCCGACTCCCACAAGTTAAGTGTGTGCACTAATATGTTTTCATTGAGAAGCAATTAATATTGGTGTTGGTAGTCATCATTGGAATGTAATAGAGACGATCGCACTGCCGCTAACGCAGCTTAATCAAACTTTTTCCATATGATTACTTCCTTAATATTAGTGATTAAAACTTGCGGAAATTATTTAGCATCTAAATTAAAAACATACCAAATTATTTTATTTTATAAGTATTAACAACATAATAAGCCAACTAGATATATTTCAAGATTAGGTCAAACATAATTTTGTCTATGAATTTATCTTTAAACTATACAAAATGGATGATACATATACTTTAATCAAAGTTCTCTAGACCAAAATCCTACGCGTCATTTAAATGATCTATGCAAATAACGGGACACAAATACAGGCATAATGCCAACTTTGTTTTAATTAGATATTCTATGAAATTTTCTTTTTTAAGTTTGCTATTCAATAAGTTTATTGGTTCTGAACATATTTAATTTAGTATCTAGGGAAAAGTAGAGTTTCAGTTGGCAGCAACTGAAACTCTAATCTTTCCTCATACTTTGGAAAACAGATTTTTAATTGATAACGCAATACAGTTTGAAAAAAGGTTATGTGTTTAGAATAACGATATTGTAATGTAATAATGTAAGATATAATGTAAGTCTGAAAGTAAACTTGTACAAATAATTGGATAAGATTGAATTGGATTGGATTGAAATAGGAATAAAAAGACTTGACGAATTTAATTTTACTTTATAAGGGAATTAAAACCATGTGACTTACTGGATCAAGGGTTTGTAGATGCAGCTTGGGCAGGATTCCGCAACTCGACGTTTTATCTTGTGTTTTGGTGTCAAGGGCTTGTACATCTTTAAATATATTTAACGTGTGGATGTCACTGAACATCTCTAAAACGACTTGAACGATTTGAATGTTTTCTTTATGCATTTGGGCGGCGCCCTAGATAATTTAGATTCACAAATCAGTCTGGTAGATGGCGCTGCTATCGGTATTTTGGTAATTAATCTATATTACAACTAAACGGCTGGATTGATTTGAATGATTTTTATCAATGCATTCAGTTGGAGCATGAAATATTTAGATGAACAAATTAGCCCTGCAGATGGGATTACAGTCGGTGTCAATGTTATTAATGGTTCGGATAGCAGGGTGCCTATTTGTTTATGAATGTACTTGTTTTATGTTGTATTTAATTTTTACACGGGTCAATAAAAATATTTTTCTGAGGACCTAAGATTACCAAGAATTTATTGTTATTTTTAAATATCAATTTAAAAGTGACAAAAAGATTTTTGCGAATAAAGCTCTCGTCCAGTCTACGTTTTGAGTGTTTCAAAGACTAAGTTGTAAAAATGTCTTAACATTGCGATCCTATCTTGTGCGCCAAAAGTCGTAGAATCAATCTCCAGCCAGGGTAAATATCCATATGATATTTGTATTTGCTCTATATCTGAGTGTTATTTGTGTGTTTAAACATTATATTTGTAGTACCAAGTTTTGAAACTGTATCACAAGTTCTTTAAACAACTTATTTCGGAGTCAGGTCAACGTATGAGATCTTGTGTGAATAAATAAACTCAATTTATGCTGCCCATTTGGTGTAGTGATAAATGCACAATTCATAGTTTAATATATATAATTAGTTAATATATAAGGAGTAGTTTTACTAATACGCCAATAAAACTTTCTTTTGTTTGTGTAAAATGATTGTAAGTTTTTTACAAATTCGTGATTGAATTACTTTATAATACTAATATACATAGTATAACTTTTTATCACCAGTATAATCAAAGGGAAAAAATATGACCTATTATTATTAATCGAGCATTACTAGTTCTTAATTCCAGAAACCGTAATATGAACAATTAAAGGGTGAACAATATGGAAACCGGCGCTCGAACGATCCTCAAACCGAGATCACGCCATCTCAAGTGATTACATTATCGATGCTATTAGACTTCTTTGTCGCATTTATCTACGTATTTCACTCCAGCGAATCGCAATAAAATGTATATATAATAATATAATTAAAGTAATTTTATTTCCTACATATATCGACAGCATCAAGTTTGTGAATATATGACATTCGAGTCTTAGTAGGTTACTTGCAAGATCAAGAGATGTCGCTGTCTTCTTAAAACAAAAATAGCACTAGTCTATTCAATATAGCTTTATTTATATGACAGCTGTAAATTATTTAAATGGTATTTTATGTTAATTTTAGGTTGATTTTATATAATATGCTTCATATGTGAAACCTTTGTAATGTAAATAATATTGATAACAATTTAAGTTGCCAAATACCATAATGCCAATATATGTCATTCTATTCAAGCCATTTTTAAAGGAGAATTAGAAAAACCACCTAGTATTCTAAGGTACTGGAGCACAACAGTAGTTCAATCCTTTGGATAGAATACTAAAAAGGATTAAATTAAGTCTTAAAACTTAATTTTAGTAAATTAAAATTTCCGTTGCTATAAATATTGCAATCAAAAATACAAAATGTAATAGGAGTTTGGTCATACTGAAACGTATAAAATACATTCTGAGATTTTTATTGCTGGATGATATAATATACCCGCGTCTTATACCCGCGGTTTCGCCCTCTTGTATTTTTCATAGACACAGTACTCTAGTAGGGATTCATTGATGAATATATCCTTTGGTTGGAGTTTCATTGTTTCAGCCGTATGACGTCCACTGCTGGACATAAAACTGGTCCGTAACTAAAGCGATTCTGTGGTCATATCGTCCATCCACCATGATGGTGGACAAGGTACTTTGCGCTTGCCAGTGCCTGGTCTTCTTCCCAGAATCTTACATGTTCTACCTATCTAAAATATCATTACTAAGTTCATTATCATCAGCTCTTGAACTATAAATAGTACCTCTTTCTTTTCATTGAGAGTCTTTGTTCAACATCACACCGTAAAGTAAATTCGCCATAAATTTTCCAGTCTATTTCCTGTCTACGTCCAGACTTTAAACTGTCTGTAAACATTAGTCTCGGAGAATTAGCTAATTATAACAACGGCTGGCGCCAGCATTTACTATTATATGCACTGTATTTTTATGACATAATCCTAATAAAGGATCTGACGAAGGAAATCTTATCATAACTTGCCATTATGAATAAAAAATAATGTTACAAACAAAGCAAACTCGACACGTCTTGGTTACTTAAGGTATTTATTTTTCATATATTTTTAAGGCGAACGTTTTACATACATACATAACGCCTGTGTCCCATCGGGATAGGCAGAGACTATAGACCTCCACTTATTACAATCTTGGCATACTTCTCTTGCTTTTCTTATACGCATTAGTACTTTCTCTATATATTTGTTTAGTCATTATACTAATATCCATTCTTTCTACATTTCCAAACCATATTAATATTCCTTTCTCTATTCTTGTCACAACATCATATTTTACACTTACTGGTCTTTTTTATATTAACAAAACAAATCAAAACTTATAACGTAACGGGAACAACAGGATAATACCTACACGAAGAAAGGGTAGGCCGGAAGTTAAAAATAAAATTAAATCCTATTACCTATCCAAGGCAACGTAGTTGTTTGTAGATAACTTTGTTAGAATATAACTTTGTGTGTAGGAACCATTTATTTATTAAATGCTAGTGCAGGCACCTTACAATGCCAGTAAACTGAACTTTTTTAAAAATAATTAATCAATTTACAATTGTCTGAGGACAGTTATTAAAAAATAAAGTAAATAAATAAGTCACCCAACATCTCATACATTGACTTGAAAATTTAGTAGTCCATCCGCTAATTTAATTAGTAAAGTCTAACATGGCTTAAGTATTTTCTTAATACCTTAAATATTTTGATTCAACATAAGTTTAAATTATTAGGCTGGAACAGAAATGACCATATTTTGATTCTTAGAACTTTACACTTCTGCTTTATCAATTTACTCTGCGGTTGAAGGAACCTAAGACAACTAAGCTGAATCCAGTCATCCAGGTATTTCTCTTCCTATTCCGTTAGAATAGTCACGTCCAGTCCTAGACGTGACTAATGCTCAGCGTTCTCAATCCTGTAGTGCAAGGTAGCACACGACACTCGATAACTTTTGGGCTCCAATTTCTCATTCCATCTCTGACAGCTTGATCTTGTCTATGTATTCAGAACTGTATGCGTCATGTCGGCATGTCTCTGTAGCATTTAATGTAGCGCTTTTATTTCTGATTTGTTTTTTCATGTGCGACAGGCTCAAATTTGTTAGACTGAAAATAAAATCATAGTTATGATTACACCAATTACTCTACCACCAATCTTGGGGAGGCCTATGTCCAGCAGTGGACTTTCCATCCATATGGCTGATATAATGATGATATGTTGACACGAAAAATAACACGACAATTGTTGTCATTAGCGCCAAGGAATTGGAAAAAGGGTATTTTAGAATATCAAATCTTGGCTCTATATAAAAAAAATAAAAACAGAGCCAGACTTGAAAATAAATCCTAAAGAAGCTAAAATAATGTGTACTGAACACGCTTTTTCATAGCTTGCATCGTAAACTGTATACGTTAAATAGGGTAAGGTTCTTAACAAAAAATAGTAAACTTGCCCACTTCAGGATAGTTTAGTGCCCACCCCACGATTTTGGGCTACTAGAAACCTATATTGTGTGTCGAATGCGTAAGTAGCGTCATCGCTTCGGCAATGATTTTCAATGCCATTACAAATTTATTTTCTGTATTTTTTTTATGTGCACCGCTTGATTGTAAATGTAACCGCAGCCTATAGACGTTCATGTCGTCGCAAAGATAACACTAACGTTTCTTATTAAACAGGTAATTTTACAGAAGTACCAATAATTATTGAGGTGCCAAAATTAGGTCACTCTATCCTAATATGCAAGATCAATGTTATCTATCAATGCCAATCTCAATCAATATATCACCTTTTATTTTAAATTAGTCCACCGGTTCACAAGGCGCAAATGAGTAACTAACCTATTTTAGCACGTAAATACCATACCTACATAGTGTTACTAATTGTCTGATGACATTATCTGCTGGTCAACTAATTGGGCTAACTATACAAAAGCGTGGCTTTGGTTAGTCATGTAGTCAGGATAATTTATACATATTGTACTAGTATTTATATTGTATTAATCATATTTGTTAAACCATACAGTTAATGTCAACTTCATAGATATATACGTTTTTGCGTAATAAACGTGATGATGGAGGCAGGCCGCATGGCGCAGTAGTAATCCTATTTTGTGTGCCAAAGATGGTGGGTTCGATCCTCATCCAGGACAAACATTTGTTATACCATATATAACAATTTAAATACATCTATATTCTAGTATTACCTTGTGACTCCTCTGTTGTCCGCAACATAAGTGCTTTAAGTGACTAACTTCACAGTTAGGTATGACATTTGAAAAATATAAAATAACAGAATCAAGATAGCGAATATAATTTGTCTTCTGTTAAAAATGTTTGTATACAGTAACGCGTATACAGAACGCTCGTTAAAGCATTACACTGTATTAAAGCAGTTGAAAGCCAGGTTTATGTTAATATTCAAGCGAATAGAAACATTTCAGCGTTTTACGTTTTTTTAACCAATAAACTACAAAATTTGTAATAAAGCATTCATTTTGAAATTTTATTATAAAAAATTATAAAGCTTTTAGGTTTTTTAATTGTTAAATCAATGGTAAAATAGCCTCGTTGTAGTAATCGTGGAATTTTAATAGTGGACGTAGGTCTCCCCAAGAACAGGGTAATTGCAGAGCGTAGTTTTCCAAAGGGAATGTCCCACCCATCCACGCCTTGTTGCATTTGAGTCATGCATGTTATCGATAGATCGCCATCTGTCGGTTCCTGCGCCTAAGTCACCCCCTACGACACCCGGTAGAGGGGGAATTAATATTCAAGTCTACCGGTACCTGCGTTAGCTCATTCTCACCTGTTTTTACGAGTTACATTAGTGAGTTTTGTCTCGATAGGTGATGTTAGATCTTGCGTATAAGTAACTTTTTAACTTTTGTGTTGTTACTTGTTTCGTTTTTAATGTATTATTATTATTACTATGGCAGCAAAACGTGGCCTCTTATCCATTGCCAACTGAAAATAGCTCAACAAGAGAGGGGGTCTCTTTGCGTGTTCGAATCAGGAATGAAGAGATTCGTAACAGAACCAAAATCACCGAGTCAGTGGGCAGGGCATTTGGTACGCAGAACCGATTGCCTATGGAGTCGTAAGGTTCTAGAATAGAGGCCACATACCGGTAAACGCAGCGTAGGGCATCCACCCGCAAGATGGACAGATGATCTGACTTAAACTACAGGATGGCGCCAGACACAGGCCGCATACAACCTATAGGAGATTACTTGGGGAGGCCAAAGTCCAGCAGAAGACGTCTTGTGGCTGATATGATGATAATGATAATTATTACTCATATTCCAATGTATTATTGTTCATGTTGATGTGTTTTGATTTAGTTTAAATTATATACTATTGTATTCTCTCGTAAGTCAATTAAATCTGAAACCATAAATTACTGGGCAATGTGATAGAACGTCGTTAGGCCACGAAGTTAGCGAATCGCTAGCTATCTTACGCTTATCGATTACAATAGCACAATGGGTTACCCTGGTTACAATATCACGCCGACCGTATACTTGTGCGATCCAGTGATATCAAATTAAAGATCGTGTGGTCAGCCCTGACCTAATAGGTAAAATCTTGTGCTGTTACTATCTTCTACTTGTTACACAAAAAACAATGCCAATGTTTTATTATTTTTATCATGGCATACAGGATGTTAAAAATAAGCTTTTTTTTATAAAACTACTGTTTAACTTAAACATATTCGGTAATAAACAGGTAAAAAAGATAAAATATTAATATAATGCTTTAAGGTACTGGAAATATATATATATATAAAAGAACCTGACTGACATATGAACATAAATTATAAATGTTAGAAACTTAAAACTTTGCATTTGTGTTCGTTTTTATAACGCAGATAAGCACTAAGAAATGATTTTTGAAAACGCATCAATGGGGGTATAATTTTTGTATGAAACTTTGCTATTTTTAAAGTTATTCGAATTTAATTCAGAATAAAGTAGAATTTTTATTGAAAATAATGATATATGTCTTAACTATTTCTTCGATAATTGTCCCTTAAGATGTTTAAAAGGGGTGCAAAGTTAGTATGAAACTTTGCAGTTTATGAAGCTATTAAAAAAAGTTCTTAATTGAAAGTCATGAAACATACGTAAAATATTTTATCGAAAATGATTTTCGATAAAATATTTTACGTATTATATTTTACCTTAAGAGGGGTAAATGGGGGATGCAATGTTAGTGTGAAAGTTCTGCAACTTAACGCGGGCGAAACCGCGGGGCCCTGCTAGTCACATATGAAAATACAAACCGGGGTCATACTGTTAAATGCCTAGAAAACTGGCAAGACAATGACAATATGTACATGAAAATATTATGTATATCTATAAAAACATAGGTATGTTTAACAAAAACTGTGACATGCATGATGTTAATACTAGAAATAAATATAAGCTCGCAGTAAGCTCTTTCAAAAGCAGCTTCATAAGATTTTAAAATATAATACTTTTTATTGATTGATTGAACAAGATAATAAAAAAATGTAACTACCTATGTCGATGCACTTTTATACACGGTGTATTCCGGTTTGTATTGTTTGCAAATTTCGTGATATTTGTGGGCATTTGTGGGCACCAAATTGGTATTCTTTGAAGCATATGATTATACGGGCATCGATTCTCAAATTTATTGCCTAAGTACGAAACTTAGTACGTCTTTAAATTTAATTAACCAATCTTATATAATCACAACTTAGTATGAAAAGAAGCCGAAATAAATAAGAAGACTATTTTCACTGCTCTTTAACACGATCGTTTTGGATGTGCATACATGCCACTTTTGATTCACTTTGAGGAGGTTCTGTTACTGCTGTAAAGCAATGGATATGCCATCTTCCTTGTTGTGATATAATCAAAATAAATTACTACCCAGAGATATGTACTTGAAGAACACTCCAGAGAGCGTTTTAGCCACAAGTACGAGGCGTCTATAAATTAACTAATAGTATTAACGGACTAAATTTATCTTAATCGATTTCACTCCAAAGTTTCTACCCAATAGATTTTCCTGTTCTGAATAATTTAACGGACAAATTAAACAAAATCGGCAAGGTTCACAAACAAACGATAGCTCGCCTAGCTATAAGTAAATAATGTTGCGTTGCTTTGGAGCATGCAGGATCCTAAAACAGGCGTATCAATTTATGTAACCAATATTTTGAAAGCTCGGGCCTTTACTATTTTATTCTATACCCAAAAGATTGTAAATTTTATCTTAAGAAAGCATTGTTGTACCTACGTATAAAATATTCAACAATATCGCCATAGTATAGCCAAGTTCGCATTAAAGGAAAGTAAATACTCGGAGGGATCTCTTCAGTTCGACCCCCAGTCGAACTTTACGTCAAAAGTTGTGAAAAACTTCTCTCTCTCTCTTTCTCCCTCTCGATGAGTATAAGGGATTACAAAGAATCGTTTTATGTGAAATCTTAAATCGTTACAAAACATTCCAATGGCCGTGGTGATGATTCCCAAATACACATTTACAAATAAAATCATATTTGTATCATATCACTGATTGGTTACTGTATTATTTGAGTTTGTACATAATAAATTACTATATTTATATAAATAGCTTAATTTAAGGCATTCTCAATAGGATTTGGTTGTATGCGGTCTACTTCTAGCGCGTTTCTGATGAAACAAAAATCATCGAAATGAACAACTATTATGGTTTTATTATTTCTTTAGTACAGTCAATACATAAACAAAAAATGAGACAAATATCTAAAATTTGCTTACACCGCATGCCTTGTGACTTGAAGATATTATGTGACATTACCCAGTAATTTCACTGCGTTTCTCACCCTTCAAACTGGATCACAGCAATGCGATCACTGCTATTTGGTGGTAGAAATAGATGAGAGTGCAGTCGACTTTGGGATAGGTCTGCCTCGAGTGGAAAACGAAGTTGTGGTTGCTATTTGGTAAATATCAGTGCAGATGCCTTGGCATACTGCCTAGGCATATTCACCGTACTATAATGACTTACTTACTTATATAACAATAATAATAATAATAATTTTATTCAACAAAAGGAAACTTAAACTAAAATAAACTTTGATAGTTAAGTACCTAAACTAGGTCTAGCCTGTTCTTTTAGGCACCTGTGCTCCGTAGTGTGCATGTAGGTGTAAATGTGTGTACATATGGTCTAATATAATACAAGGTTTGTTAATACAACATATTATTTACACATATATTACATAAATACATAGAATATGAAGCTATACTGTGTAAATACTATACATATATAGAAACAATAATAGTAACAATAAATATAGTCCAATCTCGCATAATATTGTTAGCAATTCCTCTGTCTTGTTGTAGTCCAATGCCAAGAGCCATTCCCTCACTGTTGTTTTGCATATGTGTTTATTCATGTCATGAATATCTATTTCATGGTTGATTTTATTATAAATAAATGGTCCTGTAAAATTAAGAAATCGCTGTGCGAACCGTGTACGCCATGGCTGATGTTGATTTTGGAAATCCACATACCATGTACATAACTTTGAGCACAGATCTCTGTGCCCTTACTAGCGGTAACATAGTAATACATTACGACAAGAGAGACTGACATAGAGCTACGTATAATGTTTTTAAATTTTTTTCTGTAGCAATTTGTCTTATATTTCTATAAACTTCAGTTAATTTCCTATTTAATAAAATTCTTTGCGTTAAAATATTTATGAGAGGGTTAAAAGTTAATAAGGAATCTAATGTTATGCCAAGAAATTTATTTGTTGAAACATTTTCTAATTTCGGACAAACACAAGCACTTTTTTTTAATTTACAATTTTTACTTTTAAATTACAGTTTTTTTAGTAATCGAAAAATTTAAAATTTTGTTTTAACTGCATTTAAAGTTAGTAGGCCTCCATTCAATTTTTGTTGTATGTCAGTAAAGCCAATTTGGGCATTTGCAATGACATCTTCCCAGTCACTACCACTAAACACTAGATACATATACCTACCTACATATACCTATACATACACATACATACATACATATACATATACCGTATAATAAATAATACCATGAACCACATGAAGATATACAAAACATATTAACAAAAAGTGTTATGAAATAGGAAATTCAGTCTCACAAACACTTGGTCAGAATAGCTAATACAAAACTAGCATTATTAATTATTAATTACATGTTAATTATTGATTTAGTTAGTAGTAAAGTTATATCGAAATCTTTAGGTAATTGCATGCACTAATGAAAAATAAACTTTATGAATATATAAAAAATCTTACTGTCAATTTCTCTCGCTACTCTCTAACTCAAATTTACTATCTGTTACATTTATCAAGGGTCCCAGACATTGGCAAATTTAATGTAAATTAAATTTAGCCTTATCTTTAAATTGGAGTAATTTGTTCTTATTATAAACTAGCGGTTCGCCCCAATTTTGTTCAGTTACATAGTAAAAATGTATCCTTTTGGTCCTTCCCCGTAGGAGTTTTGAATTCTTCTTGGGTTAATAACCTGCATACAAAATTAGATAATACAATTTTTCCTATTATATATGGGATAATACAATTTTTCCTATATGTTGGTCCTATTTAAAAGTAGCCTTGACAATTAAAAACACAGTATAATTTAATAATTATATATTATAATATAAATTATACCAACCACGACAATTGTTATCATAGTTGATTGATTTTTATTTAAATACTTGCTGCCGCTCTGACTTCTTTGAGCTATTATCCTGTTAATTTTGTTAATTTTGTGACGTAAAAAAGGTGTTGTTTTGTTTATGAGAACTGAAAACAGAATAATTTATGGTTCGTCAATAATGATACTGACGAAACATAAAGCGCGCGATTTCTAAAATTGATATAGACTCTTATACAACTAAATATTGGAATGTATGTAACAAGTAATGTAACAGTGTATTTAATAAAAATTACATTATACTTTTTAATTGCAGTTTTGATAATAATGAACACAATTAATTAAAAAGTATTTTCTAAACAAACTATGTTTACTAAAGAATTAAAAAAAAATCACGTCCTGCGGCACTGTTTTTATTTTGTTATAAGACAATACAAGGCTAAATAAATGGCCGTGACTGACTAGAGGTGCTTAATAATTTTAGTATTAACTTTTAACCTCAATTAGAAATAATTTCGTTAATCCAAACAAAGAGCTTCCAAGTTCAATGTTTATTTATTTCATTAAGGCTACTAGATTAAGACTTCATTAAGACTAGGTAGCAACCGAACTTCCTTTCTAAGGTAAGTCGCAAAACGATAGCTAATATTTGAAATTGCCCTTTCCACTGTTCATTCTTATTCAGTTAGGAACAAAACTAACGTTTCATAAGAAGACATTTTATGTACAGCCGACTTCTGTAATATGATTTCGCCACAACTAGTTTCCCCGTGTCGTAGCAAACTTCCGACTCCTAACACAGTTCTAACAATGGCAGGATAAAGGGAAGGAATCAGGGACTATATAAGCTTATAAATAGCCTTCCGCCTTTTCAATCGTGTCGGTTTTCCTCGACAGAATATGCCTTTCTTTTGATGTATCACAGTAATATTTTTATCACACTGATTTGTTTATTCTTACGATATGTCTGTAACAGGAATAGATATGTTTTATGGTTTTACGACTTTTGTTATTCGGTAAGTCGGTTATAACCTCATTCTCTATATTTTTCATGAATCCCTTTATTTGTAATCAGCAGACTGCTGTTGATTATATTATAGCAAATCGTAGGATCGCGCTGGACACAGACCACATACAACCGGTCCTATTTGAGATTACTTGGGGAGGCCTATGTCTAGCAGTAGACGTCTTATGGCTGATATGATGATGAAGACTACTGTTTTTACAGGTAGGTATTATTAATTTTGACAGTTCAACTAACTCTTATTTGTAATGTATTAGAATAAATAATGTAAAAGAACATATGAATTAAATCTACATTCGACGGCCCCGATGGCGCAGATGGTAGTGATCCTATCTTATGCGCCAGGGATCGTGGGTTTAATCACCACCCAGTAAAATTATTTATATGATGATATTTGTGTATGTCCTGTGTCTGGGTATTTAAATATAAATTTAAGTATTATATTTGTGATTCCTTTGTTGTCTGATGTCTGCAACACCAGTGTTTTAAGCATATTACCCCGGAGTTAGGTCACTTTATGAGGTGTTGTGTGAATATACATATATTTTATATTGCGTTTTAAATATATAAGTAAAAACGTAAAAAAATAACAAATCGAATACTTAAGCTGCAAAAAAGTAAACGTCTTCAAATATTATAACTTGTTCTTATATCGCTTGATCAAACTAAGTCTTTAGATATTATGTTAATCTTAGGGTGCTGGTAAATAGTACCTCTCTCTGTATTAGGTGTCGTACGAAGCGACTGAGGTACTAGAACTGACAGATGGCGGCATATCGATTTGTAGTTCTGATACACTGGGCAGGGGTTGGTAGTAGCTCTGTGATTACCAAGATGCTTGCCCGGCGCGGCAACTATGGGCAAAATTCATCCTTTCTAGGTTGGTTTCATTGATTTTTCAATTTCGATTTCATTGATTACAAAAATAGACAAATAAGTTAGCACGCGCGGATATTGCAAAAGTTACCCCACAACTTGAATTGGTGGCACCATCTCTTACACATCTTTACAAGTTTTCAGACGGAATTTGTTCTTACAACTAAAATCATAACATGTACTATTTATACGTTAAGAACATTAACCATCATGGAGTTCATTCAGTGCAGAAAAAATTGTATGATACAACTTTCCTTTATTCCGGCATTGAAAGAATTCTTTTTTTATTTTCGTCATACACACAATACACACAATAGCGTTCAAAGTATTTTTACACTTTTTAATTAAATTTCACTAGAGTGAAAAAAGCAAAACTTCACTATTCCAATTTTCCACATGTCATGTCATTTTTCCAGGTTCAATAACGGGTTCGCGATATATCGACACAGCGAAACTGCTATTGATAGATTCTGATTTGTTTTGATATTTTAGCAAACAATTGGGGCTTTTGCGTCATTTTCATGTTATGCTGACTTGGAAAACCGTATAACGCATAATATCAAACATCTACGAGATGTTAAGATACATCCTCCTTTCTATGTCCACATTCCCCCTTGCTGTATCCACCAGTGATCGTTTGCGGTTGATGTGATGATGATGAGATTAGAGTACGTATATTATATACGTACCTAGTACGTATATAAAATATGAAATATTTACTTGAATATCCAATTTATGTTTGCTATTTACACTGATATTTGTCGATGTTACAGTGCCTTGCGTTATTTGCGCTGATCTCTTACATGTCTGTGTGAACCCGGGATATTGTCGGGATTCCCGCGAGCACATTTGCCTGTTGCCTGTGCCTGTGCTAGTAACAGACACAAAAAAGAAAGACCTGTTTAAAGCGTCTTATAATTTCATTATAATTATTTCATTATAAAATTTATTTCCTTAATTTAATCTCACGATCACGATCACGTGCACGATCTTTATTGTCGCATTAAGAGAACTCAAATGACAAATAATATAACACCATTCTATACTGCGAAGAACATCACAAACATCAAACAAACTTTTGATAATTATGACGCATAAAAAACAAACCAAGAAGAAAATTTAAATGTGGCTTAATGTCATATCTAAATCCCACAACACGACCACTTGAAATTGTTTTTAATTTCCTTCTCCATCTTGTAATCCAGCTAAAAAAAGAAATATTTACATTACTTTTATTTAATAATTACACAAGATATGCTTTAATAACTAAATCAAAGAATCAAAATTGTAGTGTCTTTATTGAACGTAGAATGTGTGAAACAGAAATTTATAACATAATAGTCAGTTAATAATTATGATACTCTGAAATAAACTTAAGTTAGTTTTATTACTCTGGTATAAACTCAAGAGAAATCAAAAAAATTTTGATGAAAGAAGAACATTTTTAATTGGAATCAACGAAGAGCTAAACCATAGAAAATTTTATGTTTATCGATTCATTGCAATTGATTAAGCAGCTAGTCTACAAATTTTGTTTGACCAATTACAGACAGAAATCCTAAAATATTCATAAAAGTTCTATGGACTATACAACAAAAATATTAAACATCAGTAAAATACTTTATTGATTGTTTAATATTTTTATTTCAATTTTCCTTCTTTTCTTGACAATGACAAACAAATCTATATCTTGACAATGATTAGTTTTAACTTAGGAAAGACATCAGTTATATGTCCGTGTACATATTGAATATAAAAGCACACAATATATAACATTTCTTATACCCTTAACTAAAATTAAATAACTATAGTCTATGTTGTCTGTAAACAATTTATTTTTACCTTGTTATGCGGATAAATTGATTTCACTTTGCCTTAAACATTATATACATATAACTTATTAGTAACTACTATTAAACATATAACTCATTTAATTAAGTTCTAACAAACTTTTTCAAATATTAAATTTAATAAAATTTGAGTGATATATCCCTAATTGGGAGTTTTAGTAACATACTTTAGCGACATAATTACGGCTATATAAGTTGAATTCACAAAACATATCATATTACACATCACGACAGAAAAATATTCACATGTAATAATAAGCGAATCATAATTTAAAGCCGGTATTATGTTGAAACGTAATTCTATCTAAAAATATCTTGTCCTCCTCAAATTAAATAAATCCTCAATGTCAGTCGTGACATCTTTTTCGATAGCAAAGAAGAACAAACTTAAGAAAAGTTCAATAAACACTTTATGACGTTTTGTTAGGAAAAGGAAATTTTATTCGGATTTCTCGTGTCCGGTATCCTCAATTGATTCATTTTCTTCCTATTTCATCGATTTCCGTTTTGTACGTAGATTCTGTCTCCCACATCATTTTTATATTCTTTCTGCGGAGGTCAAATATTTTTTCACAGCGGAATATTATTATAATAGGTTGTTATTACCTATTATTAGAATATATATTTATGATCATCTTCGTACCATCCTTTAGAAGTCTACTGCTGGATCGCAAAGTGCAGCTTTCGCGATAGAGTTGCTGCTGCATATCTCGCCCTGTGCATTTGAGCAGCACTGTTTTGGATGGATATACCAAACCTATTGTTTGGTCACCTCTTACGACACCTGGTACAGGGGGAGTACTCATGGTAAGTCGCTTAAAGCACTTTTGTTACGAATATCAGACAATAGAGCAATAACAAATATAATACCTAAATACATATATTTAACACTCACACACAGGACAAACATAAAAATCATCATATAAACATTTTTCCTGGGTGGGGATCCAAACCAGGACCACTGGCGCATAAGATAGGACCCCTACCATCTGCGCCATCAGACCCGTCATTAAAATTAAAATTGTTTCACCGAATGCCATATCGCTACTGCCCTAATTAGGCAATTTGTATTTAAAACATATCACTGTTCTCTTGTTGTGATGTTATGTCGCAAATTAAGTGATTAAATTGATTATGAATTGTTATAATTCTGTGATTTTTTCGTGTACTCTAGAGCTGTCCTAACTATTTGCGATTTTCTTCTGTATATCCTGAATTCAGCAGTGAAAATCTTGGTATTTTCCCTTTTGTAAACAGTATTTTGCAGAAAACTTCAGTTTTATTATATTATTCTATTTATTTCTATGTAATCCACGCCGTTTTTTTATTCCCTTAATTTAAATTACACTTTACAATTATTGACTGAATTTGATTTAGCCTTTCCTTTAATCTAATTGAAAATGGTTCGCTATAATATGAAAAAAAATCTTATATTTCATTCTTGAAAAATTATTTGTATTCACACCAGAGATGCCATGGTCGATATAAGCTATCGGATTTATGTTTTAACATTCTGGCAGACACTTTATAAGTTTTAAATAAGACCCTAGAGTTTTCAATTAGCTTGATTAGTTTGATCTAGAAATATTAGCATATTTTGTGCAATTATCGACTAAGTTAAAACAGAATTAAACGATGGAAGAGGAAAGTAATTTCAAGCGGTCGTTTTCCTAAATTTAGATGTAACATTAAGCCGTATTCAGATGTTCTTCTTGATTTGTTTTTTACGCAAGTCTCACATTCATCACAGATATTTTTGATGTTTGCGATGATATTCTCTTCGTTATAGACTGGTGTTATTTTATTTATCATTTGAGTTCTCCTAATATGACATAAAGATCGGCTACATCTTTAAAAAAAAATTGATCTTTTGATAGCATGAATATATTCCAAGTTTTATCAGATTTTTGCTGTCCTTTTGATTGTATGATTTTATTATATATTTTATTAGATTTTTGTAGTTCTTCTGAAAGTACAGATTTTTGTAGATGTCAGCTTAAATAGTTTTTTTTTAAAGTATGTATTGCCTTGGCTCTCTCTATCTTCTTTTAAAACATAAAGAAATTAATACTTTGCTCATATATTCATACTTTATATGGGTTATGAACTGAGTGTACTGTAAACTCCGTTCCCAATATTTTAAAGCTTTATTTATTGTTTATTAATACTCATTCTAGACACATTCACGTCTTCTGTTTCGCGTAATGGTTGACTGGGAGATAATGCCAACTGGCATTATTTCCAGTCCGCCAGTCCCATTAAGTCCGCCATTTGTAAATTCTGTAATACTTTGTGCCATAAGGTCAATAAATTAATAAATACTACTGGTCGTTCCCACCCTGTTGTATTTGAGCTTCACTGTTTCCGATAGATATATATCTTCTGATAGACGTATATCCAGATGGTGGTATAGCCAACTGCCGGTTTCAATACCCCAGTCACCTCCTACAATACCTATACCTGCTATAGGGAGAGGTGTTATTCTAACCTGCCTACCTCACGGCTAAAGTTTTATTTGGAAGTGAGCAATAATCACATAAATAAGCTATGATTCTTAAATACACACTTTAAACTCGCTGGGTGCGGCGCTGAGTAATCTTCCACATGTCTGGTGGAAAAGCAGCTTAAATGTAGAGCCAAGTGGTGGGCGATAGAATGCTCAACTTGACTAACTCTGCCCTGTAATATTTGACTAACCTATGAACGCCATAAACATTCCATAATATAGATATGGAACGAGAAGTCTAACATACATTCTAGTTCATCAGAGCATTACTTTTTAAACTTACAAGTAGTAAGTACCTATTTATCAAGCCAAAGGCTGCCTTGCATACATGAAACAACTAAAACTAATTTATCGTCTCTCTATCACATATATTATGAAAATTACCATCTTTAGTTCTTAACGCTGTAGCCGTTGAATAGATTACAGTTATTTGAAAAACCAATGTCCCCTCCCTTAATAATAAGCGACATTTCCACTGACTTTTTCCCTAAACGAATTTGCGTGACCACCAATAATTTACTATCTGATATAGACAAACAATGAAAACGTAGGCGTCCCGGTAACTACAAACATAAACAGCGTAATGGGGCCAAGGATAACAGACACCTAATCGACTTCTTTTGTTCGTAACACCGTAATGATTACAATTTACAAGTAAAATAGCCTTGTGTGAAGGTTTGTACTTTTATTTATATATATATATATACACAGTTGTCGTTAAAAATGTACCGAAAATAAATTTAATAGTAACTATAAACAGATAAAAATACGATATTTCACATTTTTTGTTTAAGATAAGAAACAACGGCACAAACAAATATGACTGTGCCGTGCTGTATGAAATTATTGATGTCAACTTATTATTGTTTTTTTTCTACAAGAACATTAAAATGCTTAACAATTATTTGAAATAATAAATAATGATATTATAATATATTCCCAAAACATCTCATATATTGACATGTTACTACATAAGACTACGAAGGAATCGCGATTTAGATTATATATTTTTAACATCCATTGGATGAGAATCGAACCCACGATCTCAGGCGCATATGACATGATCGCTACCTTCTGCCATATAAGGCCCGTCAAATAGTGTGAGCAATATATTTAATATATAGATACCTAGTAATTTATTACCTACAGTACCTTTAAAATTACTTCCACTTTGGGATGTTTATAAAATTTCACAGGTATGCCAAGAAAAAACAATACACAATTTAATAACAAACGGTTCCTGCAAATAAAGTTTACTCTAAAAAATAAATATTCGTTGCTCATGATAATGTTTATGTATAACAAATTTTGGAATAATCAATTTCGGCTAGAGGCCAGTAAAGCGGACGAGCTCCATCGCGTTTTAAAATTTGCAACATGTTTGCCTCACATTTGCATATGTTTGCATTCTAAACAAAACCATTTTGTTAGTACCTTTATATACATATTTTTTTCCGGATAGTGTTGTTGTTGTTGTAACAATAACGTTATAATATACATAGTTTAGTAATAAATAAAAATTACTACAACAGCAATAATATTTGTTTTTCTTCCCACACTTTTATGATGTTGTATATATCTTTATTCATATTTATGTTAGCAATACTGATACATGTAATTTTAATTGAAAACTAGTAAATTATCCAGTTATATATCTAAGAAAACCATTTACATCTAATTGTTTCGTTTTTGACTACTTAACTTTAGATAAAACATTCCTTTATCATTTAACTTCCATAATGACATAATTAGACCTTTTCCCACAAACTGAACAAATCTGTCTAGTCATTTTCCGTGAAAAATGTTGCTTACACATTGTTTTTAGAATACCTACGTACTTTAGTGTTGTTTTGAGAAATGTGAAATCTTAAATAAACCAATAACCGCTAAGCACAGCATAAATAATTTTAAATTATACTATCTCTATTTTTCTGTTCATTGCCTTAGGGTTAATGCCTTAGGGAAAATAGGAAAATAATGCCCAATATGGAAATTTCTCAAGTTTCGCGTTCATTCATTTTTATTTATATCTATAGAAGATAAAAACCTAATCTTCAAATTGGCTCGCCGTTACTTTCAGGCACAGACAAATACAGGAACGACGTGGCGACTGGAATGCGGCATATGAGATTTTTGTGTCATTATGAACGGTTTTCTTAAGGAGCCTGAATGTGGTATCTTATAACTAGTATATAATCATGTAATCAGTTATATTCATATTTATGTATTTTTTGGTATGTAATTTTATTATTATATGGACATTAATTTACTTTATTTTATTTTTATAAAATAGTAGCACACATCGCACTGCCCATCACATTTACTCGTACTACATTTATGCCCATCCTGGTTGCCTGAAATAAATCGCTCTAAGCGATAAGTTCACCAATTGTATTATAATTTATAAATTTATTTTTCTTTATGTCATTTTCTGTGCACAATAAAGAGTAGATCATAATTATTGTGGATTTTTATTTATCAAAACACTGAGGGTGTTACGGTATACAACTAAAGTTCAAGGGCTTAGACCAAGTTAACTTCAGGATTAAGATAGGGGTAAGGAGTATCTTGTATGAACTTTCGGACAATACGGCAGGTGTTAAGAATTGCAGCTTTCTGCATAGAGATGTAAATGCTTTCTGGTAAGTCACGGGTTCGTAAGGCATCAAGTAGGTGCTCAGGACACCAGTACTTAAAAGTAGGTACCAGCGGTACCATGTATACTTTATTCGTATTCCATATTTTAACTATTTCTTCTTTAGTTCTGTGTATTTACGTATTGTTTTTCTGTGATACTTTTATGTAGGTTATGAGTGTTATGTTATATACTGTATTAAATTTCTTATCAACAAGGGTAATGTCTGGTGTATAATTATTGTTATTATTTTAAACATTAACTTATATCACTATTGTATGGGGTAAAATAAACATTTACGTGAACGTGGCGAAGCGTTGAATGAATGATATATGCACCGGCAAGCGCAGCGTAGGTCGTCTATCCACAATATTGATAAACGACCTGAATAGAAACGGAAAATTACGCGGGATACTTTTTATCGCCAAACATCAGTGTTTGCATTGCTGAGCTTCGGTGAGATGGCGAGAGAGGCAATAAAATTACTGGGTAATTTAATAAAGCATCTTCAAGACACGATTGGCAACGCAATAGTGATACGTGATAATACGTTTATAAGATGCAATTATTTATATAAATCCCTTGAAGATGCCTATGTCCAGCAGTGGACGTCTTGCGGCTGATATAATGATGATGACATGATGCAGATGCAATGACGCTTACTAGCAAATGGACCGTATGTTTGCTTATGGACTTATTAATTTTCATTCACTTTGGGCCGTCCTATGGCGACAATATATAATAACAATAAACAATACTAACATAATGACGACAAACTATGTCATGTCTCGTATCAATATCATGATATAATAATAATATTCGAACAACAACGAACAAACTAATAAAACACTAATAAAACTGCTTGCATCGACAAGTTTTAATGTGTTTTTATATCTAAAAAGATTATTCCAATTTACCGCTGAAAGCAATTCATGGATAAAAACGTAATCCTTATGAATAAGTGACAAAATAGCTTAACATAATTTCTCTAACATTTAGTTTGACTTAATACAAAGCAACAAAAATGTTAAAAGTTAAATAAACCACGTTTTATAGTTGTTAAAAAGTAATATGATATAATATACTATTTAACCGTGAGGTACTTGCAGACTAGAATATTACCATCCCCTTTACCAGGTGTCGTAAGAGGCGACTAAGGTACCGGAACCGACAGATGGCGGTATATCCATCCAGAACAGTGCAGCATAAATGCATAGGGCGGGATGGGCAGCAGTATTCCCGTCACGAAGGCTGCGCTCAGCAATTGCCAACACGCTTGCTCAGCGTGGCAATTATGGGCAAAATTCTCCCTAAACGAATATAATATAGGTACTATTATAAGTCCAATAAGACTAGAACATATAAATATCCATTGAAATATTTTCACAAGCTTTAACGTAATAATACAAGCATATGTAATAATAATAAATAATAATTGCTAAAACTATTTTAATTTCAATCTCGAGAATTATACACCTCTCTAAACAGATTACTTTCAGATTCATACACAAACTAAAATTTCACGTCCGATTAGATTACTAGTTCAGTGGATAACTCTATTGTTAAATCATTAACATAATTCTGCATAAAGCTTTTCACCTTGAATTGAGACGTCACATTATATTATTTGTTCACAAACCAGTGAACAAGCTATGTATTTATCTTTATAGTAAACAGTGCCCTTGTCGGTTCAATTTTAAATGTTAGAATTATACATACAATGAACACAGATTGAACATTACAACATAATTGCGTCGATATATCAAAACCTATTTAAAAGGTTGACGAGAACTTTCCAAGAGACAATATCATACATATCAGGCGAACACCATCCACAAGTGAAAACACGCCTGTAAAAGAACACTATGCAGGCTCGCTTTTATATTGTTACCACGCTACACAGACTTCTTTTGCCAAACACATGCCGTGAGGTACAGGCAGAGTAGAATATTACCTTTCCCCGTAACAGGTGGCGTAAGAGGCGACTGAGGTACCAGAACCTGCAGATGGCGGTACATCCATCTAAAACAGTGCAGCTTAAATGCACAGGGTGGAAATGGGTACCAGCATCCCTGTCGCGAAAGCTGCGCTCTGCGATTGCCAACGCATCTACCCAGCGCGGCAGTTATAGGCAAATTCCTCCATTGGGAGGCCTATGTAAAAATAGATCGCGGCAATCATTCTCAAGATTGACAAAAATGCAAAAAAATAAATAATTTGCGTCTGAACGCTTAAATATTTAAAAAATTTACGCTTAAATGTTAGAAAGTATTTAAAAAAACATATCTTTTCCTAGTTAGGCAGATATATCTATTTAAGGCATACTTCGTTATTTATACGTCACTTACTACAAAAACCTTTATTAAAATAAGAAAAAAAAGGGTAAAAAAAGTATTAAAATAAGAAAGAAATATTTAATTCCTTTATTAGCTTTTCGATCTTCCCCCCCCCCCCAGGATTTTCATTTTGTGGGGAATCAAATATGTGTATTTATTTATTTATTTATGTAATAAATTCTCTGTTGTCTGACATATTAAAATCGATTGAGTAACTAAACCAAAAAAACTTTAACAAAGACTGAGCGAGTTCTATGGTTACAACATTTTTATGTATTTTGATAACTCTTTTCATAACAAATATTTTTAACAGCATGAAAAATCTATTAATGTGTAATAGGTAATAAAAATATACCTTAACAATTCTTGACTCTATTTGCGGAATGTTTTAAAAATACTCTTTATTTATTACAATTTTTATTTATCAAACCAGATAGATGAACTCATGCCGACAGCCGTCATGTTTTCTTCTTCCATCTTCATTTCTTCTTTCATCTTCATTTAAAAAAATAGTATTTTCAAGTCATTCTACAAATAGAGTCGAGGAGCGTTCATGATATCAACCTTGGTTGAAAAGAATTGGGCATTGGTCCACAGCATGAGCATTAATGCGTTTCCGTAATACACAAAAGCAGCCATGCGTGGAGTACCACGGAGCCGTATGATTGATTGATGAAATAATATCTATACTCGTCGAGGTAATTCCTGTAATTCTAATTTCCTCTCTAAATCTCCTCTAATTTAAATGAATAACAAAGATATTTCTCACAGTATCCCATTAAATAATAAATGAAACATGAATCAATAAACAATTAATGCTTGTTGATTTAGAATTACCTAAAAGCAAAAATATTTAGTAGCAATAGCGACTACTTTTAGGCTTTCTTTTTACATTTCTAGGGTTTGCCTTATATGGAAAAACAGATCTATTATAATACGGTTTGTTCGTCTGTCCATTCCCTCAAAAAATCCTTTTTATTGGAAATGCGTGGAGATGACAAGTTGAAATTGCATTAATTACGTATGATTGCCCATTCTATCACTACATTAGTTATTTTTCTGTCGGTAATTACAATTGATTTTATGTAATCATTTGTTTTTACTCATTGTTGCCGTATTGCTTCACTAGACCTCATAACTAGAATGAAGAGACGTGAAATATTTAAGCCATATTGTGTATATATATATTGCCATATCTTCATTTGTATTATTTATTTATTTATACGTAAACCTATTCAAAAATAAAGTCTTTACCCTTTTTTTCTATATCTATGTTATTTTCTATCTGAAAAAGTATATTGCGGTATATTTTAATAATCTATATTAATATTACAGCTGAAAAGTTGGTTTGAACGCGCTAATAACAAGAACCGGTGGTTCGATTTCTAAAATTATTCCGGTGTTAAATAGTGCATTTATCGGAAAAAGTTAGGCTATATTATGTAAAAAAAAATTATAGTGACCCTTACTAAAAGTCTAAATGCAACCCAAGAAGTAAAAAAATACTCGGAAAAATCTTGCATCGCGTTCGCTGCGAAAACTTTTTGTTATCGAACAAAACAATGTACTGTAAATAATCCTGAAAGTCACTATACCCCCTTAAAGATACGCGCACGAAGTCGCGGGCACGGCTAATTTATTAAATAAAGTACGAGTTTTATTATATATAAAGTACTGGTATTATAAATAACATTATTCTGTAACAAATTAAAGTTTCAGAAATTTACTTAAAGTACAAAGAAAATGAATCTACTAAGAAGTCTGCGTGTAACAGACTTCAAATTAAAATTCCTGCATTGTTATGTGGATCTTCGTATATAGACTGCACCAAGTAAAAGTAAAGGAGGCAAATGCAAAACACATTTTGTTGTTAAAACTTAAATGTTAGAATCCTTACAGTTTTTACCTGCCGTTTAATTATGTTATTACAGTTTCTCAGGAAGAATTCTCTTGCTATTTAAAACTATATTTATTGCAGTCTATAGGTTTTCTCGGTGATAAAAGAAATCCTACAAAATGTTTATATTTTACTTTTGTACCTTTGGTTTCGTTCAAAATCCAATCTTAACTACTTACCGAGAATGGAACAACCCCTACTTTTGATCTTCATCTGTAGACTAAATTTAATACATACAAGGCCATGAGTAAATTTTAAATGGTTGTTTGTAAAAATAAACTCGAGACATCTTTGAATATAATTTAGCGTATTAAATTATAGCCGTAAGGTACTGGCAAAATAAGAATAATACCTCCCCCTGTACCAGGTGTCGTAAGAGGCGACTAGGGTATCTGAACCTATAGATGGTATATCCATCCGTAAAAGTGTAGCTCAAAAGCACAGGGCGGGAATGGGCAGCAGCATCCCTGTCTCGAAAGCTGCGCTTTGCGATCGCCAACACGCTTGCCCAGCGCGGCAAATATGAGAAAAATTCCCCATTTCTTGAGGAGGTCTATGTCCAGTGGTGGACTTTCAATGACTCATGTGATAATAATTAAAATAAATATTTTACATTTATCGTTGTATGTAACCTCCGTTGTTAACCAATAGCATCTTTTCTGAATGGAACATTATATTCTAAAGTATGTCGAACTATGCATAGTGATCGTCGTAGGCCTGTTTCATTAAACAATACTTTGAATTTGACAGAGAGAAAAAATATAAAGTTTATTTAATCCGTCGATAACCAAATAAGCCATACTGACTGAACGACTACAAAGCTACTTAAGTTCAATATAAACGATTCTATACTATAGACGCTCAACACACGAAGTCATGGAGTCGTTCGTTGTTTGCTTATTTCTTACTTTCTTTTGTAACAACTTATTTTTGTTGTGTAAATGAAGCCAACTTGTTGTGATAATTTCAAACAAATACAGGAACGATTTCGTCATAGCTGTTACGGATTAGTCACGCCTGGACAAGTCAATGTCAAAATATAATGGTTGTGTTGTAATTAAAGTTAGATTTTTGATGTTTTTGATGTTGTATTTTTATGTGGCAACAAATTAGTTGTTAAATATTAATTATTTGACTTTCTGTAGTCAATGTCACTACAATATTACATTGTAACACCGCGAAAATAATTTATTTTATTAAAAAGTGAAAGTGGCTAAAGCGTTTACCTTAAGGAAACTGCCTCTTGTCCGTGCTCCACCGCCTATAGCACATGGACAAAATACTAGTAGGATTAACTGTAGTTGTTAAAATTACAGAACACCCACTATTAACATCCCGAGTGTCGATCAAGCAGGTAAAGACTCGTGGCGGCTTAGGCAGATCAACGTGGCCAAAACACAAGCCGTTATTATTGGCGGCCATGATCAATTCTTGACTCCACTTCACTTAAACATGCACTGTCGAATAGGCCCACCAATTAATAAATCTAGACGTGTGGATCAACAGCCACCTTTCGTTAAAAAAATTAAACACTGTAATATCAAAACACGGTCGGTCATGCATCTGTTTCTCTACCAAACTTAGAACGTAGCTTGTATTTTATAAAACATTCGCAACACCCCACAGTTTCACCTGTGTTAAAGCCCTGCGTTGACATGTCAGTCAGTCAGTCAATCAGTATTTCCTTTTATACGGAAAAATATAACATTTTATTAAATACTAGCTGTGCCCGCGACTTCATCCGCGTGGAATAGATTTTTGGGTACTATACCTCTTTACCTTAACTTATATAAACTTGGAATAAGTTTCAAGTTTCTAACTCTAAAAATAGCGATACTTCCATACAACTTTTCAACCCCTTTCTTGACCCCTTACAACCCTTATTTCGAATTAAAAAATAGGCTTTGTCCTATGTCAGGGTCTAAAGATTGTCTGTGCCAAATTTCATCATAATCGGTTGTGAGGTTTAAGCGGGAAACACAGGACAAAGTTACTTTCACATTTATGATATTAGTAAGAATAACTACAAAAATCAGAGAAATTTCATATAAATTCTGCACCCGTCTAACCTACTGTAACTAACTAATTTAACCTCTTTAAACTTAAATACGTAACTCATGACTTTCATTGAACAATTTTGCTTCTGAATTTCATTCGTATAACTTTAAAAAAACGCAGTTTTTCATTCTAACTTAGCACCCCCGTATTCCTCCAGTAAAAGGGCAAATTTTTCTTTTTCTTGTTTCTTTCTTGGTTTTGCGTTGATATGATGATGATACAGTCAGTAAGTGAGGTTGCTCGTCGGCGTTTTGACATGACACCTCATGAATCGAATCACTTATAGGGAACCGCGGTAGCAACGGACTGTACCATTAAGAGTCAACGTTCATAAATCAATTACTAGGCCGAGACATGCCCTACTCGACCCCCATGATGCAATGACAACCGGTCTCTCTCAAATACTCTCTTCTCACACACTAGGTATGAAAGCCTACCTTCACCTTTTTTTGTTTGTACGCGTATCCTGCAGGATTTTTGATAATCCTCAGATTTTATGACTTTCTTTAATGCGCCTTCATGCTTAGAAGGAGTTTGGGACCACGTTTCAGATTGGTCCCGTCAGGCATTGCCGAGGTTCTTCTGGAAAAGATATGATCAGGAGACCACATTTTCCGGCTGTCTCCGTGAATCCTGTCAAAGTAGGGAAGGTTCAGGTCGGCAGGATCTCTATCCTATGAAAAAGCCTCTATATCTGTCTAGATATTGAAGCGTTTTCAATTTTCAAATTATTTTTTTGTTTTATATTAGGATGGGAAAGGGAATGTATTTTTACATAAGGCGGTGGATAAGGGGTATATAGGGGATATCTCGAAACTATAGAAATTAAGAAAATAGGATATCAGAATATATTAAAACTTATAACAAATATTTATCCAATTTAAATATAATTATTTAAGGGTAGTTTTAAACATTTTGTTAGCAGTGGTATTAACTTAAGTTTGCCAAGCACTTTGAAACAAGCGCCCGCACGACTCTCTACCATAAAGGGCGAAGGAGATAGGTGTTTTGAAAACCAAATACAACAAAATATTTTGGATCTTCTAAATTTGTAATAACTCGCTCATTTTTCGTCGCATAGCAATGCCCTTTTCGCTGAGAAACTTAAGCGCTCTACCCCACTTTTGTGGCTCTTAGTACGGTCATATAATTAACTCCAGTTACGACCAGATGGAGACCCAGTAGGCTAGAGGCGTCGCTCGTTAATGAACAGCCTGGCCTTGCAGCCAGCATTAAGCTCGTTTGGAATGAAGTCACCTCCGCGCAGCCATACCTTTTTTCGTTGTACTAAAGGTCATTCGCCATCCAACCGTTCAAGAAGACACACGAAAAAAAAATTCACGACTGAAATACCTGATACTGATATAAAAGATGGATACTAATGCAGTTGAAGCTACCAAGTGCTTGCGCTGCTGCAATCAGCCATGCGACAGTGTGATATCGCTCGAGAACTGAACTTAGGTAAATCGTTAGTCGCATGAAGAGCTTTCCAGCGGTCCAAAGGAACCGCCAATGTACCAGTAATGTACCAATGTACCTGTACCAGCAATAATTTATGACAATGAGACATGGTTTTCTACCTGGTTGGCCTTATTAGTCAACTCCAAATAATTTAACTAGAAATGGACAGGGCAATTCTCGGAGTCACTTTGCGCGATCGAATTGGGAATGATGCGGTCCGTAAAAATACTAAACTTACCTACATAGCCAGTTAATTATTACGTTAAATAGGAAGTAGGCAAGTCCTGATAGGGAGAACAGATGCCGACAAGCGCAGCATAAAATGCCTGACAAAAGCCGCAGGATCGCGCTGGCCCCATACTTACGGTCCAATTGGATATCACTTTGTGTCAACCACATCCTACAATCGATATGATAATGATGACAAAGGAGCAGATGGAAGCCGCTATATAAGCCGCAGCGCTAGAGTGGCTAACACTAGATTTTAGATTAATTTTAAGGCTCGTCATATAATTATAAAATATAAATTTGTATAATTAATCTGTTTATAAATATAACGGATTTATTGTTTTGCAAACTTATATTTTATATGTTGGCCCAGTAAAAAGAACTAAATAAGTGGTTTTTGTGTTACTATATTTCTTCGCCTTTCAAATGATATCCAAAATTAAATATAAATAACGATATAATCATATTAGCCGTAAGTCATCCACTGATGAACATAGGCCTTCCCAAGTAATCTCCAATAGGACCGGTTATATGTGGCCTATGTCCAGCGCGATCCTGCAGTTTTAGTCAGATCTTCGGTCCATCTTACAGGTGAACGCCCTACGCGGCCATCGGTTCTGCGTACTAAATGCCCTGCCCACTGCCACTTCAACTTACTAATTCGCCGGGCAATATCGGTAAGTTTGGTTCTATAACTAATCTCCTCATTCTTCGATTCGATTCTCAATCATCGATTTTATCGCGCAAAGAAACTCCAAGCATTTCCCTCTGCATAGCTTGTTGAGCTACTTTCAGTTGGCCAATAAGCCAATGCTAAAATACCACGTTTCGCTGCCATAGGTCATCGCTGGTTACACACATTGGTCGAAAATTGGTTTCGACTTAAGGTACTGAGGTATAATAAAGATAAATTAAAGGTATGTATTTAATCTAATTAATTGGCATAATTTAAATATTTCAATTGATATGCAAATTTTATTAGTAACTACAAGATACATTCTATGAAAGGTACCATTTATGTATATTATGTCATGTTTTAATGTTCTTGATATGGGCCAAGGAGTGAACATTAAAACATTAGCTGGTTTGTGTATCTATATAATTAAAACTGCTTCGTTCTGTTAGGGTAACGACACCCAAGTGACGAATTAAACACCAATTACTAAATACCTGCTCCGGCAGGTTCTAGTTATTTTGCGGCTAATAAAAACAGTCTTCAAAATTAATATATTTTGTGGGGAAATTATTTTACATGATTGGCATCATCATCAGATACTTTTTAACCGCAACAAGGTGTTCGCCACCCACACACTTTGGAACCGAAATGGTCACGTACTCAATGGTTTCAGAGGCCTTTTACGTGTGCTTATGTTGAGGAATGAGCTGCCTTTAGAGGATTTTCCAGAGGACTACAGTATACAGATTTTCAAAAAAGGAGGTTAAAGAGTTTATCAAAAGGTTGGCAACATATGAATGCTGCCTATGTGTTGTAAACCTCTATATGCCGCGGTAACCACCTAATCATCTATCATGTAGGCATTTGTGTAAAAAAAAAACAAATCCTAGTCTACTACGATATGCTTTTTATTAAAAAGTCACTAGTGTTACATAACTAAATAATTGAATGCAAATTTTCCTCCTGACTTAGAAAGCATTAGAAACGGATCAATCTTTAGCTGTCGACTGACCGTCGCCGTTAAACTAGGATTAACGGATAGTAATTAAAAGAAAATTATTGGTAATATACAATTTTGATAAATACCTGTAATTAGTCAAGAAGGTTTATTCTGATATGGGGACTTGTTATCCGATATGATGGAATTTAGTTGATTTTAAGCCGTGCTTTCGAAAAGTTGTTGCAATTAGTAAAGATTTAAATATTCGGTAATTAATTCATATCACTCTTGTAAACAGATTAGACATTATACTGTTGTTTTTTGGATATAACTCATATAACAAAAATTTCTATCTGCTTAAGTTTAGTAGCGTTTAGACTAGGGTGCTGCTGCCCATCCCCGCCCGCTTGCATTTAAGCTACGCCTAGGTTGCGGATATCTATCCTTTTATACCGATTCTGATACTTCAGCCGCCACTTATTGCACCTGGCATACGGTGTATATAGAGAGGGGCAGATGGGTCGTGAATCACACATACACAACCGTTAACGGGTCAACGAATTTTTTTCATTTTCGATTCAACCTGCATTTTAAGAATAAAACGGACAGCTCGGTAATAAGAAGTTTCTCCTAAGTTACTCCTAACGCCATCTATGGTAGTGGCTAGAGACTTTGTAATCATAACAATTTTTACTTGCTTTCTTTGGGTAGAGTTTTGTAACGAGTAGTACACATGGAAAACTTTGTGTGTTTTACAATAAAATGTACCCCTCGTTGAGTATTCTTTAGGCTAAATGTCTTTAACAAGCCATTGTAGGCACAACCACCAAAGAGTCAACTGCAATATTTCAGAATAGTACCTAATCTCATAGACTGACTCATGGGTAGCAACATCCTTGTCGCAAAGCTGCGCTCTGTAATTGCCACCCAGCGCCCAGCGCGGCCATTATGGGCAAAAAATTCTTGGGGAGGCCTCTGTCCAACCGTAGACTTTCAACGGCTGATATGATGATGATGATAGATATTTTTGTTCTATATCTTAATATTCAATATACATGTCAAAATTTACAATTTAATAGAATTTTTTTATTGTTATTTATTTATGATGAGATCCATTTTACTTAAATTCATTTATAATGAATTATTTTGAGTAACATAATTTTTTTATTTATTTAAACATATTTCTCTTTTATATTCCTGCATACATGTTAAATTGATTGAAATATCTTCTGAAACTTCTGAGACTTCGGGGTGTTCAGAGGTGTACGCCGGCGGTGTGGTTTACCCCCCTCACTAACTCGTGCCTTATGCATGTTACTTTTTCTTCTCACTTTCAATTCTCACTCGTACATTCTGGACAGCCAATAAAGGCAAGTTACAGGTATAAGTCCTACGGCCCCTTCTGGGGTCCACTCCAGGCGGCCTGTAAAAGCAAGCTGGAAACAGAGAGCCTGACCAACTTTCGGGGGATCTCGGAGCCCTAGTGTCGTTACTCGCCTTCGATATTATTATTATCTTTGTTGTTGATTTACTTGGCCTCTGCAGGTTAAGCGATATATATAGGCCTAAGGCAAGTACACATCAGAGTTTGTGTGACGGATCCGATCTCGTCCGAAACTGTGTCTCTGTTGAGTTGTTGTCGGTCGTCGATGTTTAAGTTCTATATCATAAAAAATGTGTTTTATTACCAGCGTATTGTGTATTGTTTATGGTGTCTGATTTATGTGTGTTTTTATTAAAATTTATTTATTGAAGGCTTACAAGGTTTATTGAAACTCTTTAGGTTGTATGTTGTTTTACCTTTTTTTATAGTATAACAAGTATACGGTCCGCTTGATGTATAATTTGACCGCAGAATATAGATAGATACTCGTGTCATCACAAGGATATCACTAGCGTGTCGCCAACCTTGTGAATTGAAGATACAATGTATACATTATATACATTTACCCAGTAATTTCACTGCTCACGTTCAAACCGGAAAGTAGCGAAGTGAACACTGCTGTTAAGCGATAGGCATAGGAAGGAGTGAGGCACCAATGCGAACTTTGTAAGAGGTCAAGTTCAGTATCGTACATATGACTTTCTTAGATATGATTTCTCTCCTTTGGTCCCTAAATAACTTATAATATACTTCTAATAAATATAATTAACTATATTTTGCTAAGTAAGGTAAACCTATAGGCTTTATGTACTGGTTTAGTAAGTTGTTTTGATTGTTTGTAGTTGAATTATTCGCTAGGATGACTGTATTATATATTTTAGATAGCTGTAATTATGTTCTCTCCGATTTTGTATTTAACAGTTGAAATGCGTAACAAACTACACTGCGTTTGCAGAGCACAAAGCACCTAGCACAAGCTCTTACAACAACTTAGTTGCCTTTTATGACACCTGGTACTGAAGGATGTCATATTCTACTCTGTCGGTACCTCACGGCTTAGAAGTATATTATTAATTAATAATCCTCACAAAAATACAGTAGAATTAATATCCAGACCTTCGTTATGTTATAAGTACTGGATATAAATTTTTCTATGCATGCCACTATACAGGAAAGAACGGTGGCTCAAATTTCTGATTGTAAAAAGCTCAGTGTGAATATTTTGTTCATAATAGTATAAAAACTTAACCGGAAGTCCTCATGTGAAAAATTATGGTAAAAATCCTAAGTACCAAAACAAATATAATTACAAAATTACGTCAATATCGTATGATGGATAGAGTTTTACGCCTTAAATACACATTACAGAACACTATTATTCCTGAATAAAAAGAGTTCCTGAGGAGTAAAACAACGCAAAGCGAGAGGTCGAGTTATTTAGATTTTAAATATTTAGACGTAATTTAAGTAAAAATATTTATACGTAGATGGTAAAAGTGAAATAAACTATAATTTAGTATTAGTGGTATTCGAAAAAAAAGTACTTTTGTATGGCTAAGAAAAGTGATAACTCCAGCGATATACGAAAATAAGAGAATATAACTAACTAGTTCACTTTATTACTATTTTCAGCACGTTTCTTCGTTTTTCCCGTTTCTCTCGTTTACTCCAACATTGCATAGAAATGCTCCGCGTCACCCATTCAAATATGACCATTATATGGGTCTACGACTAGCATATGGCCTACAGGGGAACTATCCATGAATTCGCATTGCAATATGCTGCCGTCTGGGTAATGGTAGTTGCCCAGGCCTGTGTAGTGTGTTACTGTATTTTTCTTTATTGAGGAGTACCGTACTTGAGTATTATTTCTTCCACATGGCAAATATGCTTCTAGTATTATTACAAAAATATTTAATTCAATAATACAGCTTAGAATAAATATAATTTAATTTTTTAATTATAGCATAAAACATAGCTGATTAACCGACCAGATTCTAATGACCATTACAAACACACCATACATACGTCAAGGAATCTTTAAATATTCTTGGTGTCATTGGTATTATGACTATTTATTACATATTATTGTCGTGTACTTAAGTGTACCTATCTTAAAAATTGTTTTTGTGTGTTCGTTAATTTTATTTTAGTGACAAAATATTATTAACGATTCAAAAAAACGGTACCAGAATGTTCGGTAGATAAAGTGCATAATAAAAACAAACCAACTGTATAACTGCGAATTGACCATATGCACAATGCACATATAGTATCTTGTAATCTGGCAGTGCTGTGAAGATCGGTCTTGGTTCTTGACCAAATGTATGTCATTTAAAGAACATAGACAATGTGAAACAAAACATTTAAAAAGTCTGCAGTCTGTGCGCATGCACTAGAGACACTGCATCAGGTTTGGCAAACCTCAATTACTCATGAAGGAACACCGCTATATTCCACAGATGCTTCGCTATTGAAATTAAAAACACCCCGATTTCAGTAGATACGATGGTAGAAAAATACCACCAGGATCCTGTCATACAGGAAGTTGATCAAGAACCAAGGCCAACGCTACCAGATTACAAGATACTGTTAGCACCTACTGCGTGGATGGGAACGCGAACATACAAAATTAAAAACCTAAAGTAAATTTTAAAAAAATTACAAATATTTAACGCGGCGTACTTACTAGAGTCATGGTTTTGGTGATGCATACACAATTTGGTAGACACTGCACGCTGCCGTCATTTAAGCAGCTAATAAACATGTGCTGATTTTTTTGCTTAGCTAGTGAAATCCCAGTGGTAATGTGTTTAATGTTTAAAATCAAAGCAGTAGTTTAATATTAGTAATTAATGTCTGCATTATTATAATCAAAAGGTTTATTTCTTTTTTTTGGATAACCGATACAGAAAGATGCTTTACAGGATGTATATCGGTTAACATTTAGTATGTTGGAACATTTTGTAGTCCAGACTTGAGTATATTGACAAACATTAGACGACGAAAGGAAAACGTTCCGCAGGTAAATCGGATATATGTATAGTCCATATATGATGCGGGTGCTTCTTTGGAAAAATCCCATTAGGTACTGGAACACTTGGACAACCAACAAGGATGTAAGTGTCGAATCGAGGATCAAAATATATCTATTTTCTTATAGCCTCACTCCGGGACAGCACCTGAAATATGTGTCTAATTTAAACGAATATGGTAAAGTAAAGCCATTATATTGGTACTTTCTTATTACTTAATGTTCATATGATTGATTTAGGTCTTAAGATCGCTCGTAGCAAATAGATACTTGTGATTCCACGGTTTTGCTCGCAAGTGTTTGCAGAGTAGATAGATGTAGCTTGGGCAGGTTACCGCAACTCAACGACTTTTTGCGGATATTTTGTGTTCGTCTGTACGTTCGGCCCTACTCCGGCCAGCACCTCTAGGAAACGTAGCAAACACTAGCGGTTGCCGATGGATCGCACAGCAAAAATTGTTTTTCTTAAAGAAGTAACTTTGAAACGGCTAGATTCAAATAAAAAAACTTAAACATATACCTAGACATGAGTTCAGACTCTTGTTTCTTGTTTAATTGAATTCTTGAAAGAACAATTTTTTATTGATTGTATAGTACGAACTCAATACTAGGGTATCGATTATTCTAGGATCGAAGGTCACCTTCACTAGGCTGTACCTATATCTTTCCAAAGAAGTACTTAGTACTTTCTTATTAACTAAATATTTAAAAAATACTCTATATTTATCATTTTATTATAATATATTATAAATCGATGGATCGCCTCCCGCCTGTCTCATGTAGTTAATGCGCTTCTGGCAACAGTTTTAGGTTTCCAGTCCTCCTCGTGGAAAGACCACAGGTTATGGCTTCTTTGCAAATGCAGCGCCACCTCCCACCCTCCCCACCCAAGAAAAAATGGACTTAACAATAATCAAGAAATTCGCCAGCGCCGCAAAGCATCGCCGTAATAAGTAGGCGGTCAGTTTAACTATGTGAACAGAACGGACCTTCGACCATTGTGCAAACCTGCGTTTGTGTAACTGTGCCAGAAACTGTATCCAGAGCCCGGAAGAATGTAGTTAAGCTCGAGATATACCGCGCCTTGACACTTCTGCCGGTGGTGTCAAAGATGTATCAGAAATCACCAGATCTACACGTATACCGCATAATACACTGAAAGAAAAGTAGTTCAGGTTTTAGACATTATACTGCGGCTTGTGCGGGTACCTACATCCAACACTAACTAACAGCAACCCCTAAAAGGCGATACCTATAAGGATACGTCCCTCTGGTCTCTCACTCCTCACACCTCTTTGTTTTTCGAGGACATCCCAGACTCCTGAAGACATCTCATAAACTCGTTCTCATCGCGACACTGACCTGTACGACTTTAGTACTGCTATGCGTTGTTATGTGCCTTTAATCTGCTAGCAAGACATTAGGTCATTCGTTTAATCAGTGGTGTCATAATTACCACCTGAGCAGGTTGTAGTTTAAGACCACTCTTATTCGACTGCGCTAGACAGAAGTCGTTTGGACTTTATATCAGTTTGTTCGCGATAGAACACATTTTTTAATGCGTTGCCTAGATAGAAGCATTCGAGGTAGGTACAATATCTCTCGATCACAATAGAATAAGTTCATCAAAATAGCCCCTTCATGACATAGGCAAGCGTAAGTATTAACTCATTTATACTTTACTTTAGGTTATCCAAATACTTTAGGTTATACAACATTAATACTTTAGGTTATCCAAAACCACCTTTTTGTTGAGTTTTTGTAGTCAATCGGTTTGCTCTCAAATCAATCCATCCATCAAATCTCTCAAAGTCTAGTCTTTCTAAGTCAACTCTAGTGCACTGTTAACTTTACGTTGCGTAACTTATATTTGAAAAATCAGGAATGTGCCTTGTTTTTTATTTATGGTAATATTTTATAATCGTTCGCTTAGCAAAGTCAAATATTTCCGATATCTTACAAGCAACATAAATAATTTTGTTTCGTATTCTAAATTATTTACTATTAGCGATAAAATTTCATAACGTGAGTAAGAAATATATTATCTTATATCCTAGAGGTATGATAACTTGATATGAAACAGTGATAAGATACATGAGTGAGTGGCGAAAATCTATTTATAAGATCACATGCCTTATTAATAATACATAGAGTAAATTTATTATTATCGTAAGAATACATACGATGAAAAATAGGCGTTAATATTAACATGGAATTCTATCAATGTCCCAGAAATAAAGACAAAACATTAAGTAACATTTATTTATTAAATGAAGGATACAATACACTTTCAGTACATAGTAAAATTATTGTAAAATGAAATTATGCTATAACTCAACTTAAAAATACTTAATAAACATATACATAATGGCAAATTAACTACAAACAAAACCTAATAAAATTATATTTACATAAGGAAATTAGATCACGTAATTCTAGATATATATTTATATATAATTATGTGTTGTATAACTTTCTACTACATTGACACTCATTATATTAGGATATTAGAATAGGCATAAAGTAGCCATAAGTTTAGTCGTGATTATTATAGACATATATTTCAACATTTAATGACAAAAATTCTAACCATCTGTTTCTCTTTTATTAAGATCAACCAAATTTTCAAACTCCATAATGTCAAATGACACTAGTACATCCTTCCATTCGCGATTAAATGCCCTTTGTCTCTAAATCTGTCCTGACCGAACATATTACACGCTCCTCCATCCTTCTGTCTTCTTAACTATATTAATAACCTTTAAAATTTTTAATACTAGATCATATATTTTTTATCGAGAACAGTTTACTTAACTATGTATATTCGAAAATAGCTAAACATCATTAACATTGAACATTAAATAGACGTTTAATAAATTAATGTGCGATTATCAGTGAATTTAATACGTGTATTAAGTGATAACATTATATTTCTAGACATTTATAATCTGAAGTGGTGTTTATTATGTATTTTTAACTGCTACATGATGGATTTAATAGATTCAACCCATTATAAGATAAATATAAGAAATCTGATATATAATATAATATCTCATACCAACTATAATATTTTAGTAAATATTCGAAACATATCTTTGTCAACATCTCATAAATAAATAGTTAAAGCCCTGAATTGTAGCTCTCAAACCTGGTCACGTTAACTAAGAATAAATATAAGTAATGTTTTATATATACGAAAATATAGTATTCATATTATAACTTCTAAGTCACATCAACAGTCTCATTCAATTTGTTTATGATGTTATTATATTTTAAAACTGTTAAAACATAATAATATCACCAGTCGCATTCAACATTTTCATAAAAATATCTCTAAAATCTGAATAGTATATAGAACTACTGAAGATGGAACAACAACAGACAAACTTGGTACACGATAGGTATATTTTTTTTAACAATTGGAATACACGACAACATTTAAACATCCATAATTTCACATTTAATAACAATGCATATTTTATGTATTTATCTATTTTGTTATCTGACAACAGTTATCAAACATTGAATAAAGAAAACAATTCTAAAAGTGGTATATTAATTTGAAAATACATGTTTAAATGGGTAATATCAATAAGAAGTCAGAATTATCTTATTTGTCACAATCCATTTTACATGGTATGTTGCGATTATCTTAGTAGATGGTCTTAAGCAATGACCAATATTGAATTAAGCAAATTATTAAAACCTTTTGACCGGCGATCGTAATCAGTACAAGGTTCGTATGAGAAAGAATCATGTGCCGGCCGAGCTCCAACAGCGAACAGTAAATAGGAATAAATATCATGCACGTTTAAAACCCACGCCTTGGAGCACGGCAACTGATACAATAACAAGTGGTCAAAAGGCTTACATTAGCGATCGATAAGCTCTTGCTTACTTGGAGAAAGACCTCCTCTTGCGCTTTGACTTTTCGGAACATTTGCAAGACATGCATTTGTACAGACGATCAAGAGACTTCCTCGCAGTGCAGGACGGTACCGTAGCATTCTGGAAAGTTCCGCATTGGCAATATACGATGCCTTGTGTACGCATCATGTTCTCTTCCTGTGGGGTGTACCGCGGATATGGACCTTCTTCAAGCGGTCTCATCGTTACGATCACGTGTCTTCCATTCTTGATTACCCGGCGAGCCAGCAAGGGTTCGAAAATGAGCTGTGGCCTGGGCTCGAGCCACGGCTCACTACAATTAAACAGATTATTTACAATAACCCATTATTCTAATTTTAAATCACTATAGTCCGACTTAGCTTTAGCGATTAGCAAAAAAAAATAGGATATTGTAGGAGTTACGAAAGACAAAATTAGGTGAAGTACTACTACTTGTTTTTATCAGCGCTATAATAGTTATAAAACAATACAATATTAGGTTCTGAATAAAATATACCATAGTGAAAGAAACGGTGTTTAAATTCTTCAATATAAATTTAAAAATAAATGGACTCAGCTCAAGATGTTCTTTAGTGTGTAATGCGGAATTGAAAAAAAAAGATCGTAAAAAATGTATTCCTTAAGTTTTTTTTTAAATATGACATTGTTGGGCTATTTTTTCATGAAACAAGTTTTTATTTTAATTATCATAAAATAGAATAAAATACTTTTAAATTGTATGTCCCGATTGCCGAATAAAATAACATATCATGGGCAAAATCGGACGATTGTGGAAATTGGCATGAGTTAGCATTTATAACGATCAAGAACGTTAATTGCCAAACGCGCATATTAAGGTACAATGAGACCAATGTACCCATTCCTATTGTCCGCAAACTATTTAACACATAATGTGATTATTGCCATGTTATCATGTAGTAATATTATCTTTAAGTTTGCGATTATGTAAATCTTTTTAGGAAATAATCGCCAGTTGAAACTGAACATGAAAAGTTTTTTTCTTAAAAATATTAAGATAAGCCTAATGATTAATTACCTTTTCAACTATTAAAAATGGTTTAATATAAAATGCATTTACTATATTGCACTTATTATATTTAAGTAAGAAAATATTGCATATAAGATTACAAAACATAAACAGTAAGAAATAATTATATAATGAAAATATACAAATTATAATTCAGTTTGCAATAAACATTAATTTATTTGTATTATTTTGGATTTGAATTAGTTTTATAAAAAAGTTAATAATACCTGTTAGTTGTTTGAGCATTCCTTGAACGAAATTGTTTATGCTCAGGGACTATACTTTAGAATGGGACATCTGTTTAAAAAGAGCGTTTGTAACTAACATTCAACATTTTAAATAGTATGTTGACTGCGTAATAATACGGTGAAATATTTCTTGTCAGTGAAAATGTTATATTCTGTATAAAACTATGAATACTGATTTAACTTTAAATATCTAATAATTCATTTATATCCAGAAACTCTTGACATATCGCCGCTTTAATAAACCACTTGTAATTTCACCTGAGATGAATTTAAAAAAAATCATATTCGTCAACAAAGTAAAAGATCAACTTACACAAATCGCACCTTTAATACAAGTGTGGATTTTGATGAAACAATTTTGTGTAGGTTGACCAGTTGCTTTATGTACACAAAGCGTACATCGACCGATACAAATCTGTAAGGATGTTGGAATCTAACTCTTTTTTCTGTTATTGCGAGCAAACTTAGTACCGATTAGGATAGTTTTGTGTAGGTTGATCTGTTGACCTTATGTACCCACCTCTAGTGCAACTTTTTCATAACTCTTACATCGGCACTTAATTATTTCCGCAGAAGGATGTAAGTGTCCATGTGTAAGTTACACATTATTGATTACTCTTCAAGTTACTCGCATATATTAGGATTAAACAATCATTAACATTGTTGCACCGGTAGTGTGACACATCGTTTTAAAACAAATTAAGAAAATGCCGTTTGACAAAAAATTAATTACAATTTTTCATTTTTAACCAACTTTATAATAAATTTGCCATTTCAAAAATTTCATAATATCAAAACACCATTTCACAAGAGATGCAATTTTAATTCGTAAATCCGGACATTCCTTTTTTTACTCACCGAAAATTTTCCACACAAACTTCGAAACGGTATCAGAATTATTTTCAAAGTGATCAGATCATTTGTCATTAGTCTTTTGTCAATACATTGGAATACACGGATTGTTCACAAACACCGAACAAATATCTAAATACGAGTGGCGTTCCAAAGCTCTCGGTATTAACCTGCCTTATTAAGAGCTAATATTATAATAAATAAATGAAATAATAGGTGTGGCATAAAATACTTGTAATATATAATAATACATTTTAAAAATAAATATAAATTATTTAGCTTCGTTCCCGACAGGTCAGAAGTGTATTTCTAAGTGATTGTGATAATAACCAAAACAATCATCAGTTAGACAGTTGAAGTAATAGACGTAAGAAAATTTGGAATTTCGAAAAGTATGCACTGCTCGAGCTTTGATTAAGTGTAAAAATGTATACTCGTTTTGCCCGTCACTATCTTCCACTTGTCAAAATGAAGTCTAGACTAAACTGGACCAAGAAATCTTGGTTTGGACTTGGCGATATAAAGATCTTCACTGAAAGCAATTTTCAGATTATGATCAGTAAGTAGGCTATTTCTTACCATTTTTGTCATATTTTTTTAAGTAACATAATATCTTATTTATGGGCTTTAAAAATTTATCGATATTAATATTTATTTCTATTGTAATACTGAGAACTTTTAACACCTCTCATTGTAAGTAAGATGCCGCATACACGTTATATAGTGTTAATAGCATTCGATTAAATAAACCAATACACATTATTAAATACTTTTCATCCATGTGATTTGTTACATATTGCAAAATTGCGACCTAATACTGCATGATTCATAATACATTGCGGCATTTTGCTTAAAGCGATTGGCAAAGAAAAATGATACAATCAATATTTTGCTAATAACTTAGACTCATTCTCTGTTATAATTTGCTGTCTATTTTGGAACCTTATACTCCGGAGATTGAACGGAGACAATAACTGTTACAAAATCGATAACAAATCTTCGTTCGAATCAATTCATTCTAATCGAACACACCACTGCCCAAGCTCATTGATTTTATTAATCTAAACGTATTCATTTTATTCGGACAATCTTATTTCACTTTCTAAACATTAT
>JACJUM010003259.1:13486826-13507985 GCA_020976665.1 Heortia vitessoides
ATATATATATATATATATATATATATATATATATATATATATAATCGGGAGCGAGTCATGCCCAGTGCGGACAGTGAATGTGTGCGAAAAGAGCCCTCCCTTAAACACTATAACATTTTTACAGTTGGTAAGATTTTAACACACATATATTTAGGTATATCAACAAGCGGTCATTCGATAGAAGACGCACATTCGACAAACATTTATAATAATAGCACTAACAGACACTATACTACTTTTTTGTCGGCAATGAAGCTAAACATGAAAATAGGCGTAAGTTATGAATCATAAAATAATACATTTAAAAGTAATTCATTAAAAAAATAAAATTAAAATAGCAGTCAATACTGATGATACAAAAGGCACTCGTTGGTTACCAAACAAATGATTGTCATGTGTATTTATTGAAAATGCACTAAACTTTTTTAAAAGTTGTTACTAATTTTAAGGCACTGTTCGTTGATATTACATAAACAACATTAGCAATTAACTTACGTTATATAATTAAGTACATAAATGCAGTAATATAATTTAAATGGTATCTTGTAAATAGACCACCAGAATAATTATATATCAAAGACTATATTTAATAATATGTCAAGATTAAAAAGTGACACAACAAATAATTCATCATAAATGTGATATTTCATACCCGTGTCCGGTTGCTTGTGTTTTAGAATTACTAGATGCACCAAATGGTTATAATGCCAGTCAACAACGATTTACACTCAATCTTTGGTTTGTTCAGGTGTTGCGATACTGAAACACTTGAGGAACTAAATAATTAAACCAATTTAATTATAAAATACTGTGATCAAATTTTATACGCGAAATTCATTTGGTCCTTTAGCTGGTAGAATCGATCCACCCAAAATTATAAGCTTCGTACAGCATGAATGAAGATGATTTCCTAGAAATGGATTGATTGTATGGAAATTATAATAACGTCGAAACCTAACAATAGAACATATAATAAATACATACTTATAAAGGTAAGGAAGACAATAAATTGTGATAAAAATTGTAAAATCATTAAATTGAAGAATAACAAGCATACAGTTTACTAGACTTAATTGTCAAACAGTCAAAATCCAAAAACATATATCAATATATATATATATATATATATATATATATATATATTTAAAGTATTACCAATTCATACGCATATGTAATTTCAAATATCTGTATCTACTCACGTGCATATAAAAAATTGCAAATTAATTCTATAAACATAACTTGGACAAGTCAACGTTTTAAACAAAGAATAAACAGTGTATGTAAACGCTTGTTTAAATACATTAAAAGTATATCTATAAATATAATTTATAGAAACGAAGCAATTTTAGTAATTTTGTATCAGTCTGTTGTATTCTTAGGTAGACAATGTAAAAAGTAGAAAGGATTACGTTTGTTTTAGTTTTATTAATATATATTCTTAACGTAGATCGACCATTAAAATAAATTATTCTGACCTAAATCTGAATGCACGTCAGTTTATGGTGTGTCTCACACCAACTTACATATTACAAAAATTGTACAGTTTGCTGTCTGCGTGCATTCACCATTCACGCATCGGTGACCTTGAACCCAAATTCATACGTGTAAATGTCGATGCATAGTTCCGACAGAAAAACTGACTATTCAATTAACAATACTAAGTAATTACACCTTATGTAGAGTTCCAATTCAGAATCGTCGAACTGCAAGTCATATTTAATAATTCTTGCTCGTTACACCATTCGACTGGTCCAAGCAATGATTATAAGAAACGCATAGTCATGTAGCTAAATAAAAATAAAGTACTTATTTAAACAGATATTAAACACATTAAACAATAACTATATCGATTTAACTACGTATTGCTACTAAAACAGTCAATACATTTTCAGCTCAAATCCTACTTCACAACATTCAGGACCTCGTAACGGTGTATATTTGTTCCAGTTACAAGACTTGGTCGTTCGCGTGTATTTATTGTAACACATTTATGTTGACATTATTTATATGACATTATTATATTTCACAAATATTTTATACTACATCCAAGATCAGTAATTTCATTTGTGATGTATTTTTTTGTAATCAGAAAACCTAAAGCAAATCTTTTTGTGTTGTAACTGAGACAATGATGCATCATTAAGGTCAATAATAAAAATGGTAGCTGACTTAATCTCATGTCAGTTCATGCTTCGCAGGGCCTCTGCATCCTTGCAGGTGATGTTGAAAGCCTCCGTCTTCACGAAGTCCACCGTCTTGTAGGCGCTCTCAACGTCCGATTTAGACTTGCCGTGTTTGATGGACACTTTCTTTCCGTTAGAAATCTGTAAACACCATAAGTGAAGTTGATTAATGAATGGCCAATTAAGGGATGTTCTTTGTTTTTCTGTTCTTTTATTGCCTTAACGGTTTGAAATGTGATAGAATAGAGATATCACTACGTATCATGACATAATATCTTTAAAGCATAAAGTTGACAGACGCTAGACATACTAACGGTGTACAGATGTACTAACTATACGGTGACGAATAGCATAAACTTGTTGGCTCGTCGTCTTTATAGTAAAATAAAGCAGAGCTCCACATCATTTTAGAGACCATTCTTTTACATTAATGTACAAACCTTGTGAACATAATGTATTAATTTGACAGCAGGATAAGTTACATGTAAAAAAATTGTTACCTTAGTTGGCGAATGTTTTGGCACCAAGTCCAAATCCAAATACTGAAGCGTATCGGGTTTGATGGCGTTTAACGCCGTCGACGTGGAGGCAATCTGTAATACGGTGAGAATACGTAACTGTAGTCATAAATAAAGATTGGATACTCAGGTGCATATTTAACGAAACTCTAGGAATGGATTGTTATGGAAAGTATTTTTTTGCCAGTTATTCCCTTGATTCTGGGTTCTGCTAATTTGAGTTCCTGGTGTACTTAGAGATTAGGTGCGGATCCAGAATTTGAAAATTAGGGGTCGGGTAAACTTATGAGACTCATCTTTCTGATAAGTGATAAATTTGTATTTAAAATAAAAAATTAAGATGTTCCATTGCCACAGTTTATACTTGTTAGATTTACCGAAGTCCTCAGTGATGGGATAACAATATTTCATTTGATTTGAAGGTTGCCCGTAAATCTGGGTGGTAAAAAGGCAATTGCATCCAGTTTCTCCAGTGGATTTCGCGCCTTGTCGAAATATAATTTTTGCGATTTGACATAAATGACCATACACAATTATGCATTGCATTACGTTTAAGTACCCTGTTACTTTTGGACTACTTGATCTTGAATCATATTTTGACGTGGATTTTTGTTTACTCAAAGCTTCAAGGAAAGTATATTTATTTACTTTAAAAAATTGATAAGGTAAATATGATCGTGATTATCTGATCTTTAGACATAATAAATACATATAATTTCAAGAAAATAATTCTTTTGTTTTTTTGATTTTTTTCTCTTTGTTAGTACCCAGTCCGCCTCCCTATACATGCGAAATGGAGTGTCATACTAAGCATGCGGTTCGCTGGCCGGTTCAAACAGTGAGCGGCGCAATTGACGTGTATGTCCGGCTCGCTGCTCAATCGGCCAGTGAAAAGTTAATACAAGCTTTAACACCCGCCCAAATAACTTATATACAATAACTTCAACTCATATCCTAAAGCTTATGTTAACTTTTCCAAGTTAACACAAGCTTTAACACCTGCCCAAATAACTCATATACTACAACTCAAACTTATATCTCAAAGCTTATGTTAACTTTTCCAAGTTAACATAAGCTTTACCACCTAACCAAATAACACATACCAAAACTGGGAGATAAGCTACAATAATTAACAATACTTACCTAATTAGTCTAATAACAACCATAAATAACCAGTCATTAATACTAATACATTCAATATATGTTGATTTGTCCAAATGAATTGATGTAGGTCATATCTTGGGGATGGAAATGCCATTTAACATATAATTTTGAGATTATAAGACTATAATTATTTTAAATAATTTATCGCACTCATTCTTTTCTCCTTTATTTAGAAAATAATAATCCCCAATATGTCTAATAAAAATATTTAGGCAATTTACTGTTAACAAAAGTAGATATATTTTGTAATGAATAGAAACAGTAAGATAATAAGTGCGGCAAGATATTATCAATAATTACATAATATACAATCTAATCATTAATATTCAAAACATATTACAACTTTTATATAAGATAATACCTGCATGTGCAGTGCAATGTATAAAATACTAAAACTTACCACTTGATACAAACACTTACCGGTATTGGAACAAACGCGTCTATTTCCAAAAAAATAGTCAGGTACAATATAATATATGAATAGGTTAATGATATCGATGTGATATATAAGAGTACGTAATTTAATTAACAATTTTTGTAAACCAGAACTTTCTTGCTACTAACAAAAAAGTGAAAGTTCAGAAAAAAATCATATAAATATCAGGCAGACTGTTTACGTGGAATAGGTTTTGATTACAAACAAAATATTTAACGATTAAAGTTGTGAAGATTAAATGTACTACGATAACAAGATCCGTATTAATATAATTTACATAATTCTATTCGGGATCGGCCACACACTAAAGCCTAAAAAACAAAAACATTTCGATTTTATATTAAACAGTCGCGACATATATATAGACATCTTAAAAACAACGCTGTTGTAGTTTTAATCGACTTAAGTAACTCAATGTGTCTAAATATTGGCCTACGGATTAACGATCTATTTTTTATAAAAAGACTTTTACTCGTACATACTTGTAACCTCTCTAGACGATATGTATTATGGCTCCTACATAAAATTTCGTTCGGCCTTATGGCCAACTTTAATTAGTAATAATATTTAAGTCTGGAAACTGGAAATGGAGTGGAGGAGTCAATGGAGCTTTTATGGGCAGCCAAAATGTGCCAAAAAAAGCACACTCCAACACACAGTTCACACACTCCTCACAGTTCCAACACTGACATATGGTAGTAAATGTTGGGTACGGCAGAAGAAGCACGCAGGTAGAATAAATGCTATTGAAATGAGAGAACTTCGAAGTATGTATGAAGTGGGTTTAAGAGTTAGATTAAAGAATAGTGTGATAAGAGATCGAAGTGGTGTAAAAGATTATGGTGTGACAATAATAGATACCAGATGTGAATGGAAGATTTGGTATAGGACGACCTAGGCGAACATATCATAACCAGGAAGAAAAGGAATTACAGAAGGGCCAAGTCAGAATTATCCAGAAATAACAAGCGTGTATAAAATAATGTGAGTAAGGGAAGCAAAAGCCAGAGAGGTAAGCCAAAATCGTAACAAGTAGAGATACACAGTCTCCGCCTAAAGAAGTGATGTATGAAAATTAGGGCAAAAATTTGCTTTTTCCCCAGTTTTTGCTGTTAAGTGTAAGGATTATAGAATAAGCGACAAATGAAAGATAATTTCAATCCAATTTTTTTACTATGGACTTTATTTTATTATAAACAAATAAAAATTGTACACCTGTACATAATATGTTTTTACTAAATATGGTCTTCGAATAATGAACCTCATTCGGCCGACTCAATCCGTAAATAAAATAAGGGATGTTCACATTTCAAAATCTGGTTCACTTACAGTTCAAGTAGCTTAGGCCTTAAAAGTTCAAGTAAGAAGAGTAAGAAACAGTCTTAAGTCTTCAGCAAAGGCCATAAAATCTGACAGATGTGTCCAAAATTTCGACCAAATAAACTGCATCACCATCAACTCAAAACGATTCGGAAAATGGCAATTTATTCGCAAAATTAAAGGAAATTACGAGTTTCTTTAAAAAAAAATTTCAACAGACTACATATTCGAAAAAAAATTCGTTTAATTTACGGCGATTTTGAAGGGTCTATTTAGAATTAAAGTTTTGTGTTATGGAAATCTTCACCTACGGATGCAATATTCTGTCAGTGATTGCAACAGTTCTGTTACAAATACCTATATCAATTTGATTTTGAATTTTTTGCATATATGATATACAAAATACTTATTTGTATATCAGCGTTGGTATCTAGGATTTCTTAGGATTATTAAAAACTTTTAGTTTAAAATAGTCTTATCCATCTAGATAGGGATATCCAAGCATAGTTAAACACGACAAAATATAGTTCGGCGATATAGTAACATTGTTTCCCCCAACATTGTCAACTATAAAATATATTAGACTTGATTCAGATAAGTTTTCAACACTATTCTGTATATTGTGCTTGTTCAATCCTCTAATTCTACCACCACGGTAGAATTAAACGTTATGTCCCGATTATATTATTTCCCGACAAATGTAGATCAGAAAATTATCTGCATAAAATATTCTTTCGGTTGTCTTCTTAAATGTGGTTTTTCAATTACCATAGAAGAACAATATTGCTGTTGACTTATTACCCGCATAGTGAGTACGTCTATAAATCAAATACAAACCTCTATTACATAATACATTTAAATGCGTTTGTTACGTCTGACTTATTCTCACAACTTCGCGATAGACTGCCATGTCTCTCTTCTATCTTCTTATAATGTGGAGGTAACATTTTTTTTTAACAAACCACTCCATGTTGTTGAAAATAAGTGTAAGGCATATTTTTATCCGCTTTAGGTTTTACTATATATTTGTAATAGATCGCCCTACCTAATTGGTAAAGATTCCTTAAGACGTCAATGGGTCCCGTGTACGATTCCCATTAGAGAACAAGGTGAGAGATGCTTCATCTTGTAATTTTTTTATATATATATATATATATTCATTTTTATTTAGACAGTGAAGTAAGCGCTTAACGATCATTCGTAGCTTAACAATTTCGCAACATCGGAATCATCATCAGCGTATCGCCAGTTGAAAAAAGATATTTTCTTAGGATATTCTCAATTTGATCAGGTCCTTCTATTCTACCTTTTAAGATACAACCGCTCTTTTGAGATTCACTTCGAAATCATTTTCATAATTATACATTTATACCATTCTCCAATTTATACATTCTTGCATATAAAACTATATTTTATTCATCATTATAACCTGTCATAAATGACACTGCAGATACTACACAAAAGGCACACGACACACGCAACGCTCAGCAATAGAGATATCGATCCAGGCTGACCGGGCACCATTGACCCTGACACAGATTCTAGAACAATCAGGCCGCTTTAATTCAAACCTGGATAGTATATAAACGAGATTCGTTCAATATATTCGCGGTATAAACATAAAAGAATAATCAGAGAATTCTGTATAAAATTTGTTTTTCAATGTAGTCCCCAATCTCCTCGATACTGCTTAAGCGGGAGTGTAACTTTTCAATTTACCTTTAATTTTTTTTCTTTTTGTGATTGAAAAATACTAATTATTTGCCACCTTCATCTTAAAGTTCTTTTCTCTTACTTTTTTAGGCTTGTAGAATAGAAAATAATTTTAAAAAAATACTAGGCGCTAGGTCTAGGCTGTAGGATGGAAGATTGATATCTCCAAATCAGGCTTGACAAACGCCCTTTGTGAACCAAAATACCCAAACTGTATTCTTTTATTTTAAATTTACTACAGATACTAAGAAAGCCAATATCCATTCGTAGTTCTTATATTTTTGCTGTTAACCCTTAACCTCGAACAACGGTACAAAATTAACCTAACACCACACATTCGGTAGAGCACTTGTAATCCAACGTTTTTCATTCAAAAATAATGCACGAAGTACATCATCAACTCAGGTGTAGGTCTTTTTTTGCGGCCATTACGCGTTCTATACTTTTTAGAATGCTCATAAATTCATCCATACTGATAATAAAATTTCAAAACCAAATAGAACTCTCAATACAAGGTTTTATATAAATATTATACCAGACCTTATTTGTATTCATTATTTAATACAGACATAAAGTGGAAACATTACGTGTATGTCTCGACAAAGGCAGACATCACGGGACAGCGTCATGGTAATGGAAAAAATATTCTTAATACTGAATGCAAGATAGAGAGAGGTGTTTCGCTTATTGCGTTGTGTCAACGAAAATGTTTGTTTGATCTTCACGTACTAATATGAACAAACGACGCGAGGAGCCGGTCTCCTCTCCTCATTCGTTTCGCGTCGGTTTTCGGTTTTCACGAAAGTAGCCCGTAACTTGAGCCAGCTGTATTTAATATATAGCGAATCTCTCTTATTCCACTATTTTCGAAAGTTCAGTATAACTCATTTTATAATTGAAAACATTACATTATAAATCGAGTAATTCGTTGTATAATGTTCTGAAAAACATCCCAAGCTCTGGAAAATGCGTAGTTTTACATTAATCGTGATTCCCATGACTAATATTTTCATCTGCTAAATAATAACACCTCTAATAGTAGTTGGATACGCCACGTGATTGTCTGGTTCATACTTAGAACAAAGTATTCATAACCACAATCAAGAAACACCAAAGGTGGCCTTAAAGCAAATGGGTATCTGAAGAAAAGATTCTATACGGCACTTCTCAGTGCATTCAACAATCCTCTTTCCTTACATGGTATTGATACATGAAGATGTTACATTGCTTAAGATTAAATTAAAAATCAAAATTATATGATGCGGTCCCCATGTTGGTGCAGACATGCGCTGGTTAGTATACATATCCTAGGGTTAACAGTAAAGCAGAAGCAGTTTATATTGTTAGTGGATTATTGTGTCTATTGTATACATAGAGAATAACGACCCATTTTATATTGCATTGAAGAAAATAATCAAATATACAATAGCATTATTTGATCTTTAGTAAGACGGAATGTATCTAAATCCAATTGGCTGGTGCTAAATAGCAACAGCTGATTGCATAACCACATATTACTGTTTCCTGTTTTTACATTAGAACTGCATCATCACTTCAGTACAGAAGCAGCAAACCTAGTATTTTTTAAATTGTTGAGTGACATATAGTTCTCTTGAGGTTTTTAGTATATTTTACCAGTTTTTAGTTAGACGTCTTACAAAAGACCGTCTAAACGTATAGCCTTTTACCAGACAGAGAGGCTATGGAGTTACTAGGTAATGTGATATATCGTATTCATGTAACAAATTTTGCGACACGCTAGTGATATCCTTGATAACACGAGTGTCTAAAGGCTACGAAGACGAGGACCGCATGCCCCATTTCTAATCCAGCAGTATATAAAAAGCCCTGTGCATGGGTATGGTTCAGGTATACGTACCGGCATTATAGCAGCAAGGCCGACGTTGTGGCTCGTGGGGCGCGGCTTGAGCGCACGGTCGACTACCGGCGGTAACGACGCCATGTTGTAATAATGCAGGCTCTGTCACATAAACATTGTGTTCACGGCTTGTAATAAACAAACGATCCGTTGACTCCCCCGATCTTCAAGCCGCATCACGAAAAAAAAAGTCTTCCCGAATTCAGCATCAAGATTTTTTTTATCAAGTCGAGTAGTTCCGATCCGAGTTAATCCAAAGGTAAGTATGGGCGGTTTCAGCTTGAGAAGGTGCTATCCCATTTCACTGGTGCGCGTTTCTCGCGCCTTTCATTTGGTTTTACAAGTTTCCTGTCTTCTGGATTTAAATGTAGTTAAGTTATACTCGGTGATTTTTATTTATTAATGAAATGAGTCAACATGATTCGTTTTATTTTGTTTTTTATACAGGCGGCATAAGAGTGTGCCTGGATTGACCCCTGTGCTAATCAGCCATACATTTCATATGATTTGCGTTCATAGTGTCTTATATTTAGGCTGACCATGAAATATTGTAAAAAATTCTAATTTACTGCAACACGACTGGTCAACCAGACACTTAGCAAGTAAACCTGTATATTTTATATGTGACCGCCTTAGTTGCATAATGTTGTATTATACCGTTGACATGCCCGCAGGTATATCCTACGGGCATGATAATATACTAAGACGTTGCACAATAAAGTCTTCTACTATATTTCAATACTAGTAATACCTAGTAATGAAAATGCAGAAAACAACACATACGCAATAACATAAAAAATTCAAATTTGTTTCAAAGTATGACACTCCTATTTCGAACAGAAACGTGACAACTCATACTTTTAAACGCTCCTGAACAGTACACGCCGACGGAAAGAACAGCTGTTAGATGCTGAAAAAAGAAAACAATAGCGGCAAGAGACAATACGTACCGGTTGAAAATCTTCATCAGGCTGAAGCTTCACAACATTTGGGAACAGATGGTGCCTAGCTGTGGCAGCCGACTGGCGGGAGCCAGTTCGACGTGGCGCGCGCAGTCCATAAATCTGTAAAAAGAAATAATATAAAAGACCCACGAACAGTAGTGTTTAAGTAATGAACTTGTGCGCTAATGCGTCCGCCACAGTAATAGTCCATCAGAGCAGAGATTGATACATTCGCAGATTATTTGCGTATAAATGAAATTTGATACGTACAATTTTACGCACTTATTACATTCTTGTACAGACGTAGATAAACACGAAAATACTTACTGAATCACAAGTATCCAACGGCTCACGCATTTTGGGACCGTGGTACAGACCCAGCTCTTTGCGGCTTATAGCAAAGGTTTTTGGTGGCCGAGGTGGCACTGGTGGACCTGGAACCATTTAGATAGCATTATTCAAACGTCTGTACTCTATTATTAGACATTATAAATTGACTAGAACAACAAAAAAATAGGTACCTTCTCCGAAAATCTCATCTATAGGAGTTACATTTGCGGAAGAGCCTCTTTCTGTTGAGCGTCTTTCTGTTGAGCGTCTTTCTGATGAGCGTCTTTCGGATGAGCGTCTTTCGGATGAGCGTCTTTCGGACGAGCGCCTTTCGGACGAGCGTCTTTCTGAAGGGCGTTTTTCTGCAGGGCGTCTTTCGGAAGAGCGCCTTTCGGAAGCACGTCTATCTGGGACACGTTTTTCTGTCACATGCGTATCTGGAGCATACCTAACTGACGCACGCCTCTCTGGAGCATGAGAATCCAAAGCATGCATTTCTGCGGCGTGCCTTTCTGCCGCATGCCTTTCTGACGCATGCCTCTCTAAAGCATGCCTTTCTGACGCATGCCTCTCTAAAGCATGCCTTTCTGAAGCATGCCTGTCTAGCGCATGCATATCTGATGCATGCCTCTCAACAATTTGAACGCGCCTCTCTGAAGCACGACGCTCAGGAATATTCCTCTCTGACCTCTCGTGATGTCTTTCCACCTCAACGGTTATCCTTTCAGCTGATTTTCGCTCACGAATAAGTCTCTCATTCATGTCCCTTTCCAACTCTATTTCAGGTATATTCTGATTATTATTGATCGCCAGTTTAGTGAATGATTTCGCGATGGTATAGTCACCTAAGATTAAATTACAAAGCATATAATTATTCATAGTATATATGGTATATACATTCAAAATTAATAAGGTCAATCGCTTAAAGTCAAACAACTTTGCTACAAGTCAACACTTCTTGTGCCCAAATTCGCTTTAAGCATTTTAATTTATTAAAACATATAAATATGTATACATAAGAAAAATGTGTTAACAACAGCACAATATGTCATAAGTCATATTAGATTAATCAAAGAGATGAAATATTTAAATCATTAGAAAATATTACTCACGAATATTTGGTTGACTTGTACTATTGAGTGACTTGCACTCTTCGTCGCTTGACTCAATTTCAGAGTCCTGTTGGTTATGCCTAATTTGAGGCTGACTTGTATACATCTTCTCTCGATTACCGGCCATCCTTTCCAATGGGGATCTAGTGCTCGTCACAATATTCTTAGGGTCAAAAGTGAATGCTCTTTGTGAACCCTGAAATTATCAATGACATAAACACATTCAGCTGCAATGTCACAATTATGTGCATGTATAAAGGACAAAATAACACAACTGAAACCACACCCAGTGTTGAATATATTTATGGTTCACCATCTTGTTTTTGTGACCAAGGTATTCAAAATTATCCAGATACATGACAACCCCAGAGCTAATACATATTTAAGCCAAAATTATACTAAGTAGGTTTCCCGAATATAACATCATTTTAAGTGTGTATCTGTGCTTATAAAACTTCACAAATATGATAATAAACATTACTGACCTGCGCTCGAACACCAGTTATGCACTCAGAAATGGGTATATAGGGACCAGTAGAGTCAGCTCTTTCAGATAGCTCTACAGGGGTTGATGCTATGTTTATGCTGTTTTGGTATGAACCTGAAACATTTTAAAACTTTACTAGAAGTTACTAAAATACAGAGTTCTAATAAAAACATTATACAAACATTTAATAGGAGAATTCTACTAACTGGCACTAGCTATCTAACATGGACATGTAACATATAGTACAACAACGCATCTAGAAAATAAATAAAAAGGCAAGCAGCAGCATAACATGTACAATATTTAGGACTTCGCTACAAACACAAAAAAAATCCGCAGGCCACTGCAAATACTAACTTACAAGGTACATGTGTCTGATGGTAAATATTTTTTTTAAGGTGAGAATATATTTCAATCAATCACAAGAATTTATACATTTACACTCACTTTTTATGGTTTTCTCAGATAGCAGACTTGTTTAAAAGTAGTACATTTGATAAATAAATACACTATACATAAAACATGTGTGTTTCTTAAAGAGGGACCCCAAAAAAAGATCGTAAATAGTAGGAGTTGGTAACACTTGTTGGTAGCAATTGCCTTTTAATTTTATTCTGTTCATTTTCAACTCTTTATCGATTATTGTAAAATGCTGAATCCCAGATTATATCTTCAGCTTATTTGTAAATATCAAGACCACTATTTGCAAGCCATGTTACTTATTATTTGCAGGAGAGAGACAATATTCAAAAAGAGATGTAAATTGTTAGGAATTCTTTAAACCTTCCAAAACTAAACTAAATATATTATTATCCATATATTGAAGTGACCATTACGAAATAAATAAACAGATCAGTACATAAAATAACAAACAAAGCTTCTGGAGAGAATATGCTTACAAGTATGATTCAAATCTCTAACAAAATAGAGAACTAAATAACAATCTGAAAAATTAATCCTTCATTATACATTTACACTGGTAACAATAAAATTTCTTATTCTAGAATAAAGATATAAGTTCAAATAATTCTCAATTAATGAAGTTATATATAAAAATCGCATTTGCTGCTTCAGAATGTTCACATTTTACTTATAAATGTATCATATTTAATTATTCATATAAAAAGGTACAAAAACAGATTACTATCAACAGAGAACTACCAAAAATACCAAGACAGTGATCCATTAAGAGCATACATAATAAACTAATTTATCCTTTAAATAATTACATTCTCTCTTTACAAAGTTAATTGACAAAATATAAATTGATTTTACAATTAGTCCAATCAAGGAAAAACATTGTCTGAAGTATATGGAGATTCTAAAATTTTTAAAAATGGACTTTTCCATCAGTTTTTTTGTCACTTAAATTATACACACCTAATTCCTCAGTTTCATCTGTGGCACGGAGCCCACAGACTCTGCATATAGCATCAACCCATTTCTCCATTTCTGCTTCACAGTCTGCTTCGAGATGGTAAGTCCGGGACTGTGTCTTAATAGTAAACACAGAACCACGAAGATTTGGATCCAAACTGCCGTTGCCAGTTCGTTCCATATGTAAACGTGCATCCACCTTGAAATATGTGTGTATTATGAAGTATATTCAAATGCACTACTTTCTTAAGTTAGTATTAAAGAATGTGAAAGACATTTCACAACTCAATTTTGTTGAGTAATGAAAACTTCTATAACCCCAATTCAACACTAGCTAAGTTAAAGATATTGCGTAATCACTGCACATCATAATTATAAATAATTTCTAAAGTTGCTGTAGTGAAATATTTTTCCAGGCTTGTGTAAAATTTACTTGCAAATAATGCTCAATGTGACAAAACTACTCTGAATAAAATATGTTGTATGTAAGACCAACAGGAAAACTTTAATAATGGGTGTATAGGTATTTGACAAATAATTTTTTGCAGCAGATTAAAATGTAGTGGTATTCATGTTATTTATATGTGTAACTAAAGCAGACCCAAACCCTACCTTTTACACAATATTGTTATTTATGTATATGTAACTTGAACAAGATCACACACCGACTTTTAATAATTATTATTCAACAGGTAGTGTCCTGCCACCCGAGCTTCTGACTGCGGACTGAGAGTGATCCTACATGTTTAATCAGATGAATGCTGTTTCATCAATGGGAATAAAGGTGAGATAGCTGCATTCCGAAAGAAAAGGAAAATCAATATCAGATTTATCCTGCATATTGTTCAAGATAAGTAAATATAAAAATAAGACTATTTTTACTCTTTAGACTCAGATTCCATAATTTGACTTAGGTGTATAAGTCCATTTAAGGGTAAGTAAACATACAGTTTTTTATGAGTTTATATAAAGAATATTATTTTGTTACAATTATTGATTATGAAACAGTTAAGGTTAAGGATAGTTGAAACTATGAGTAGTAAACATATGTTTTTTGAAAAATAAATTACACAAATTCATTAGTTTTAATATGACGTATATACTAATCTAAGACCTATCATACAAATATGATAATATTGTCATTTTCACTACAGATTAGTAAGTAAATCCATATTTGTTTGCTAATCTGTATTAACATATGTTATTATGTATGGACTCTACCTGTTCGCAAAGGTCCAAGTTGATAGTGCCCTTGAATCGCCTGTAATTCCGGTCCGCGTAGTAATCTAAAAAATATTGACCTGGAAGCTCCCCAGATTGGCGTAATGCAAACCATCTTCTTCGCCATTTCTGGTTCGTGTGAAAATATGCACATTTTAATGTACGATGAATACTGAAAATCAACTTGAATAATGCATAAGCTCTAACAAAAATATCAAAACAATTTCAGCGCATTCCATACAAAAGCACTATCTATCTGTCAACAAAGGTAAGTAGATAATGAATGAGTTTTTGTGTCTTACGGTTCTCCATATCCGCCTTGATGGTGGCGATTTTGTAAGCCAGCCTTCAAACACTATGTTTTTGGACATATTCATACACTTAAACAGTTCACATTAAAATATGACTCACAATAAAGCACAATACTGACCCGGACCCATACTTCACCACACAACTTTTTTCTACTGCCACAGAAAAATCGATAGTTATCTGTCACTAGTGATGGGGTAGCGTACTAACGTTTTAGTATATTATATCGATTAAATATTGAAATCTTGATTCTATTGAATCATATTTAATATGTTTGAGATATTAGAGAAATGATTTGAGAATAAAATAACTAATTTGGTCTTTTGCAAAAAAAACAGTGAGATGTGGAATAATTATTTGTTATTTATACGACTATGTGTGATTATTTATGACTTTAATTTACATCGACCTCCTTTGTTTCCAGTGGGTAACTGTGCCTTTAAGGCTCGCAATGTTTTATTAGTGAATAGGCTGAGGAGAGTTTGGTAGAGAGCCCCGCTTGAAGGCATAGTTTTTTTAGATGCCTCTTCAGTAACCCTCTCACTATCACTTCAAAATTTACAAATACTTTTCACAGTTTCTTTTGGTAGAGCAGTACACCGCGTTCGTCTACGAATGCTTGTAGCCCCTGACTCTCGGGCAAACACCAACCATATTAATACATACAGCTGGGTTTAATCAGTCTTCCTCTTCGGCTTAACTAACTATCTGCAACGATCGCGGACATGCGAGAACAATCAAGAAGCTCTGGCGACGTTGGAATTGACATCTGATTAAAAATAATCTAATTTAAATTTAAATACATGCCGATGCCTCTACTATGTTATTACTTACCAAATTTTGTACACACGTTAAACCGTAAAGACGTAAAAAACAATAATAGTTAATTTGGCTTTTATAGTGGTTATTCAATATATATATATATATATATATATTTTTTTTTAAGGTTAATACAAATAGCTATTAAACTGTAACAACTATTGAGTTGAGCTAGTAGACATTTATAATTTTCTCTAATATAATTGTTGTTTAAACTTAACATTTAAGTTTAATCCTGTCAGATCGGAATTAAGGAAATAAGCTAAAAATTTTCGCTATATAAATATTAAATGCAGAATTAAGTACTATATGGACAGCGTGTGCCGGTCATTATGTAAAGATATGCCATTATAGACTCTGAACAGCACATACACTCCTATACTTTTTTACTCCTCACTTTAAACCTTTTTGTTAAATATTGTTTATTGTCGTTCCTTGAATTACAAAATATCAAAAATAATACCCACAGTTGCCTCAACAATGTCTAAGAATATTTTAACTCAACCAGAAACGAATACCACTGTTAGCAATGGGCATCCAGTGTATCCGCAAAGCAACGTATCCAAATTTACAGGCTATCACCCTGATAAGTAAGCGCAGTTGATATTCAAATATACCTCCGAGTAATAATCAAATATACCTCCCTTATGTCGGTAAAGTTCACTAGTAGTATTTAAAAATGTTTTATGTATTCAAGGGAATATTTCATTACCTAACTACAGGCTAATGCTCACGCGATTTAAGCATTTGGTCCAATATGTATACTTTTACCAACACAACTAACATGAGTGGTTTCTGTAAGACCGACAATGTTTTTTGTAACTGTATCCAATTAAGCTGTGAATTTACCCTTTACGCATGAAATGGAGATGTATATTTCAATATCCTTAATAGTTAAATAACAATACAAATATATATTTATTACCTATTTCCCATCAGACGACTTTTGAACCTTCTAAAACCCTTCACTTATAAAATTGTGACTTCTTGCGCGGATTTAATTTTTTGTCTCACTTCACATTCCTTTCTACCTTTTTTAATTAAGATTAAACATTAGCAAATCGTTCCATCGTTCCTCTTTATATATTATATGTACGAAATTAAATATGCTACAGAGGTATCACGTGCATTAAAACTTAGTAAACTACGAAAAAATGATTTTATTAATTAGGTAACAAAGTACAATAAATTTTATGTAATTAGTTTTAAAAATGATCAACTGTATGTAGCGCGTCGACTCTGTTTTGAATAACAAATCCAAACCTTTTTAGCTTTTACCTTTCTGAGTATGGACATCAGATTCAATTTTACAATACATATTACAATCTTACGCTTTCAGATATGCTATCAGCCCCATGACACTCACTGCTCTTACTCATGAGGCGCTAACACCAGGCAAACCCCCAAATTTGACTCAGTGCACTATCGGCAAGTACTTACAGCCATTAACCAGGGATTTGGTTATGATGCCACCAAGGTTAGACAACAATAATTTAATCATCGCTGTTCAAACCAAACCAAATAATATTTTTGATACTTAATAAAAATGGTGAACATACCCTTAAGAACTGACCCTGACTTGGTAGTCTAAAGCCTTACCTTTTTATGTCTAACTTATGTAAAGTTTGGTGCCATATACTTTCTACTTATGTTAATGTTTGATATTTATTGATACATAAATTCAATGAAAGAAAGTAGTCTTAGGATCCTTGTTTAAAAAACTGATACAATAAGAGCATTCAAGATTTGTCACACACATCAATTTAATAGGTAGTTGACCGTCCGTGTTCTATCCACTGATTCTTTTTTTCACTGAAATGAATTCCTACCTATGAATTCCAGCGAACCTGAAATCTCAGTAATTTCTTACGAGAAGATTTAAGTCGATTTCACTTTTAAATATATTCCTAATTCCTTGGTCTTTTAATTTTAGACATGTTCGTATCCTCTGCAGTCATCATTAATTTATTAATTATATTAAATGTGACATATGCGTATACGAGTAGTACTAGTGTAGAATTTAATGGTGTAGAAAATAACACAGTCCATTCTCTCAGTACATTTTTACCACAAACTTCAACCTAGAACCACCGATCGTACTTACAAATACCAGTCTGCTGTGTAATCTGCGAACGGAAACCGCCTCCAAGCATAGCAGTCGTTTGTTGTCTGTTCGATCGTCAACGTGCCAAAGGTCTATCAAGATGAACTTACAGTCGAGGCCATCTCTGTTCCAAAATAGACTGCGCAATGGCAATTACTGTTACGCTATGATAGGACATCCCCTCGTTACTGATAGCTCACACTACGAGCTGTGGGCTTATTGATAGAAATACCAAAAAACGTGTGCTCTTTGTTATCTCATCTCTATCCCCCATCTATCGTCCCCACGCAGCCATATGGTCATATGTTGGCAACTGCCAAAGTTACGAGTCTAAATAATGAGGCTACCGTCACCCCACACCAAGCACTCAAATTTTATGAATATAATCTAGGTACAAAAGGTTCTATACGATAAGTTACTCTAAATATTATGAATATGTATTTTTACCTAATTTCAGATGGTTCTTAAATATTTTAGTGTTCCATTCACTTGACAGGCTTTATTATTTATTTATTATATTTAGTAAACATCGCCGTGATCATTGACGAGCAGATATTTACAGCTATTAATTCTGTCTTATTTTTGTTCGATAGTCCCACCATTGATGAGTTGCCAGACGCGGTAATAGAAGAAATGGTGAAAAAGGACAAAGCTTTTTGGGTAGATAAGCCTGGAGCCAACGCATATACTTTACATGATGATTACTACAGCTACGGAATGACTTCTGATATCGTGCTTCCAAGTAAGTACACGATGATCGATTAAATGCTACCATAAGTAGTAGTACCTCAGTAGGCTTACGGCTTCCAACTGCCGCTCTGTAGATATCATACGTATGTTTACTATTGTTAGTAATATTTATGCTAAATGTCATGGTTTCTACCGAATGAAAGCCATAGTGTTTTTGCGGAAACCTTTCTCACAATAAAACTATGTTAATTTCAGTTCAACAGGCCGTGTTTCCTCGTTCTTATCAATACGACCTTGACTGCGTTCGCTACCGCCGCACCCATGCCTGTGACGGTATTATGAAAGCTCCCGGGGAAAAACAAGTAAGTACCTACAGTACTTCTGTCAACTTTGCCAAAAATAATAAGAAAATTTGTGTATAAATGCTTAATTGGCAAGCGAACAGTTCAATCCACCTGTCTACAGAGCAAGTTCTTCTAGAGCTATGTGAAACAATAATTGAGTGAGTCTAAATTAAGATATGTGTTAGTTACATATACATATAAAATTGTGACACGGATAAGTCTTCGACTTGTTTTTTAAATTCCTTCATACTTGGTATTTTGTTTTGTATAACATAGTTAACCTTAACTGCATATTACATAAAGGCGTCCTCCAAAGCTTTGTTGGTAAAACGTATAAGTATTAAAAATACCTAGAATCGATGGTGACTGATAGACAGAGTCGATAGAACTTAAAGATAGCATCCCTACACTATCCTCCCACTGTTCTAGAATATTCGGCGCATGCTGATTGAGGTATGTCCTGTCCGGGTTCGCAGATCAATACATGATTTACAGAGCAGCCAATTGCAGCAAGCAAAGTTTCATTGCAGATGCGCACGTCTTACCTGTACCCACATCATGTTGCAGTTGTTTACACGCAGGCTCCACCCTTATCGATCCATTAAGTGACCTTTAGGGCTCTAAACTACGTCATAGGAGTTCTATTTTAATCTGAGCTTTATGTTTTGCTAAACTAGCTTATAGCTGTAATTTTGTACCCGTGGAGCAAACAAACAAACATCATACCAGCCATTGTAAGTTCACTTCTGGACATAGGCCTCCCCAAGAAAGGGGGAATTTTTCCCATAATTGCCTAGCAATTGTGTTGCAATTACAGAGCGCAGCTTTCGCGACGGGGATGCTGCTCATCCCCATCCTCTCATATTGAAGCTGTGACGTTTCGGACAAAAATATCACCATCTGTCAGTTCTAGTACCTTAGTCGCTTCTTACGACACCTGGTGCAGAGGGAGGTACTATTCTACTCTGCCGGTACATCACGGGAAACACACATTTTTGTTCTGCTCTAAAACCCGATTTCAGATTTTCGATTGATTCTTCAGCACATAAATATAAGATTCAGATTGAGATTCAGTCTCAGATTGAGTCTCGAGCAGAAACCTTCCTATCTCTATCCATTGCATGGTGGACTAATTTTCCGCCCGCAATAGTAACGATGCGAAAGTGTGTTTACTTAGGCTTTCAAGGCATAAACTTTAAGACTCAAAATAGATGACATTTGTGTTGGATAATTTGAACCAAAATAGGCAAAATATAATAGGCGAAGATAAGTAGCTTACTTTTGATAAACAGCGAAGAACGCGCTATATGGATCTTAATGTGAGACACATTTCTAGATATAGTTAGTGATAGCATAAGTTGAAGTGGCAATGGGCTAATTTTATTCCTTATTTTTCAGTATTATTTTGTAAAACTTTTGTATAAAAATGTAAAAAAGTTAAATAAACGGCGTTTTATAGCCGTTCCAAAGTAGTTTTATTATAGTTCTACTAACTATTTATAAAGAGCACTAGCTTTTAATATGTTAATTTGTTTTATTATTTATAAGCAACCGATGGCGTCGTAAGGTTCAAAGGCTCTGGAATGGAGACCTCTCACCGGGAATCGTCCACCCGAAGGTGGAGAGATGATGTGAATACAACCGCACGACTGCGCTAGATGCATGCCGCATGCAACAGATTATATTAGAAATTTGTTGGGCCTAAATCTAGAGTGGGCGTATTACGCTCTATATGACGATGATGATAATGCAGCAACTGCAGAAAATGGAGACTACGCACCGGCTATTGCAGACGATGTCTCAGTCACGTTAACCTGACTCCGAGATAAGTAGCTAAAGCACTTATTTAATTGAAATACCAGTATGATACTTAGATACATATAAATTACATCCAGACACAAAACGAATACAAATATGTATCATAAAAATATTTGTCCTGGGTGTCCTGATCGAAACTACCACCTTTGGCGCGCAAGACAAGTTCATTACCATCTGCGCCATACCGGTGCAGCAAGTCAAAAATTTTTTAGTCTTTCGGGGAGACGCATGTCCAATAGCAGATGAAATACCGCTGGAAATGAAAAATTTAGGTCATAAGAGATTTTGTATCCGTAAACTCCTGACAGGAAAATGTATCTTACCTTTGAATACTAATGATGTAGGTTTATACAGTGATAATAACCTAGTAAGAAGTTACTTACATTTGTAC
>JACJUM010003259.1:13512985-13526509 GCA_020976665.1 Heortia vitessoides
GTGTAATATCTATCCATCATTATTAGTTTAGCTTAGAATTAGTTGAACAATGAGAAAATTTAATTCCAACATGTGTTGTGAAAGAATTAAAGGTTAGATGACTTGGCCATAAAATATGTATCCTTGCGCTAGACACTAAGAATGCAAATGTACGCAAAGAAGTCACCAGAACTCAAGTTTCCACTTCAGGACTTTATTTGACACCATATGTATTACTAGAGGCTACATAGAATATGTATTACTAGAGGCATGACCTTAGCTTTACTATTCAGAGATAAAAGAACACCATTGAAAAGACAAATCCTCTATAATCTATCTAAACCCTAGAAATTCAAAACAAATTCTCTGCTCGCAAAACTCAGAATATTTTTGGGACAGCCATGAAGTTATGATAATTTAAGACCTTGATCATGGCGCTTGCATAGCAGGAAATGTGTTCGCTAAAATGCTATACAAATTTAAATTCATTCAAATTTATTTAAAGTATTTCTATGCGTTTCTGGAATTTAACTTTGCTATATTTATTCAGCGACTGTATTATTATAGAGATCACAAATTAATGATAGGAATTGAGCTATAGTTTAACTTCATGAACATGTTTGTCGGGGCCAGACGGCGCATACGGTAGTCGGTATTTTGTGCCAAAGGCCGTAGGGTCGATCCACCCGAACGACAAACGTTTTTCTAATTGTTAAATATTTATTTAGTAATATATTTGTGATGTAAAATATTTAGACCACGTACCGGCAAGCGCAAAATAGGGCGTTCTTTCGAAAGATGGACAGACGGTCTGACTAAAACCGCAGGATCGCGCTGGACACAGGCCGCATACAACTGGTCGTATTGGAGATTACTTGGAGAGGCAGCAGTAGACCTTTTATGACTAATATGATAATAACGATGATAATTTGTGGTGTATCTCGGAATTAGGTCAATGTATAAGATGTTGTGTGAATCTATTGTTTAGTCGCATATCACAATAAAACATGCTTTTTAAAATATAATACTCGTATGCTAACGCTATTGACTTCACAAAATAATAGTAGGAAATTGTGTATACAATAATGTTGTATTTAAATGAATTTATCTTGAAGTGGGTAAGAAAGGAGAGTAGATTAGAATTTGACAATTAAACCAAACAAATTTTATTACCATTTAATAACTTGGAAGATCATACTCAAAGTGGCATTTTAGCCACGTTATAAAATGCAACTTTCAACTACCAGAGTGTTCAGTTCAAGACTACTTATGTGTATTATCTAAATGTGGTCATAATTTTCAGTGTTGGACGTCCATTCCGGAATGAAGCCTGCAACTGGTATAACGAGAATTATCCATCTGTTAAATATGAATGTATACTAAGGAAATTTGCAAAATAAAAGGCTGTTCCAATTTTTTTTACTATTGATAACATCAGAGGACAGTTAAACTAAACAAAGATACAAAATTTCATGTTGTCAATAAAATATATAAAAGCTAAGTAAAATATTGTTCATTTATTTAATCCCTGAGTAGTGCTAAAGAGCACCAAACACCGGGTCGTAGGCGGTGGTCAACTAACCTATTAGGCAGGCTTAGTGGTCAGCCCCTTTGGAAGTAGAAAATGACTTCTACAAACCGTAAACTTGCGGTCATGTCTCGTGAGGACTATAGCCTTGGCTTAAATGCCCAGGCCAAGAGTAAAATAATCTCCATAAAAAATAACCCAAATCCTAATGTGTTATCCGCGCCGACGGGATGCCTGGCTAATAGAATTCAGTTTCTAGCGCTAACGGGAAATACTACGCGAGTGGAGCTAGCAGCGCTCTTAATATTTAGTTTATTTTAATCTTAATTACTGTTTAAACCTTTTTGATTTATCTAAAATAAATCCTTTATTTAAAAAGAAATGGCCTTTATTCTGTTTTTATTAGTATAGGTTCTATTTAAAACTTACGGTCGATTTTTGTATCTTCTGTCTTCACAATAGGTAGTCAGTTACAGTGTATTTTGCCTTTATTCTGGTTTCCTCATTACACTTGCTGCTCCACAAATATGACATGATAATAGTTTGCTAAGCGTGTTTACTATTTTATAAGTTAAGAATTGTATATGTAGATTATGAAATAATATAAAATAAAATATGTTAAAATAAACTAATTTCGACAATATTATCATATTTGTCTCATAGAACATGAGACTTACATAACAGGTACATGATTATAGCGCTTTTCTAACTTATCATTTACAATTTTTTTTAATTCATCTGTAATCGGCATATATTTGAAGCCTAATAATAACTATGCGAACTTTTTAGAAAAGAAGTGCAATATGCTTTGACATATTTCTTTAAAGAAATATTTCATTTGTTTTGGGCAAATATGTCAAAATTGTGAGCATGATAGTTTAAATTTAAAAATCATACAAATATATAATTTCCCATCCCCAAAAAATATCAACAATGTCGAAACAAGACGACGGCCTCTTCCTCCTGGAGGTACTAATAGATAAAATTGTTTTTGTTAAAAGCCCCTGCTTCTCAGATAAGGATTTTCGAACATGCGTCAACATCGAGTGCCCAGCCGTAGAACCGCTGGAAATATGTGACGATGACCAAGGAGTATGTATCGCTAAAAGCGTGGGACCTTTTGTCAAAACATTCAACAGCGGAAAATCCTGTCTATTCTCTCTTAAGGATTCAGAAATATCATCTGCTATGAGTAAATTTCCTATAAAAATATCAGTATTCAAGTCGTTGCCATGTGGATGCCTTCCTAATAAGATTGTAATGGGAGAAGCAACGATTGATATGACTAAAGAATTCGTAGAAGCACGTAAAAAGTTTTTGGCTGATCCGACTGCAGTGAGCTACCAAGCGCTTAAAGATTCTTTTAGAATCAATGGCCCAGATGGCTCGGAAACCGGTGAAGTGGTTATGTTTTTACGAATATCATGTTTTGGTAAACTAATAGTGACCAGATTCCAGGGTGGTGGAGGTCCACCAAGTCTTGATGCCAGTAGCGGGGGATACACTATTGTCGATCGATCATGCAATCCTCGTAGAGAGTTTCAAACTTCCCAGGAGCCCTGTGTTTGTGGGGCTACAAGAAGTGGCACTGGGAGTGGTACCGGCAAAAGTGGTGCACCGCCGTGTATTATGGGTGGTGGTAGCGGACGTGGGCTAGGAGTATGTTCACCAGGTGAAAACTAATTTACAATTCCCATTATAAACACTTAAGTCAAAAACATACATACTGTTATTGTATTTACAGCGCGAGATCCCTACAACAGCAGGCCATGCGAAGATCCAGATGATCCCTGTTACTGTACAGGTCCAAAACAACCTCTAAAAGATAACCTTGCCTGTCGAAATACCGACCGCTATTGTCTTCATGTACCAAAAGGTGAGAAATCAATGTATTTATTTTTATTGATTTTTGCTTAAATGATCCAGAACACAATATATACATCTCAAAATCTAAGTAGTTACCTAAGAATTTGGATAGATAGCTTTCATTTATTATATACATACATTGCAATGACCAAATGAAATTTAGTAAAAAAAATATAAAACCCTTGTATTCCAAATTTTATTCTGATATATTAGGACTATTCTGGACAAAAATATAGGTACATAAAACGAATGCATGAGAAACATTTATTGATGGCCAGGTCGCAGTAATCAATTTGAAGAGATAGGCATGAACCTTGGGAACAACGAGTTGAAGATCAAAGTACCAGCATCTGCATCAGTTGTTAAGAAGATTAGTCAAACGCATTGTGCGATGTCATATCCCTTTGCAAAAGATTCTGACAGAGATCCTTGTAAACCACCGTGTGGTAAAAATCAAATAAGTTTAACGATGCCTAACGAAGCTATATGTTGCCGCGGGGCACAGTTAGCAGACACTCAATTTACTTGTACAACAGAGGGTTGTACACAGGCGTCTAAGCACGGATACGCTCTAGGGCGTGGTGATTTGAAACAAGTTTATACCACCGCTCCTAATAGGGATACCTTTGTTTTGAAAGTGGCAAAAACTGCAATGCAGGGAGATAGAAAATGTAAACTAGAAGTAGAACTAGTTACGCCAAAAGCAGCTGATAAGAAGCCCCCCATACAAAAAGTCAACACGAGGTTACAATCTGACTTAGATTGCGAGTGTTGCATCAGAAGAATAAAAAAACAAAAAAAAGTCAGAAAGAAATAATTAAAATTAATTCCGCTGTAAACTTGCATTTTTCGTAATTGCACCTAGAAATGTAGTAAAATATGTCTATTTTAAATGATCACCAACATTTGTGCAGATTGCTGTCCACCCGGAAACAAAGTGATATTTCAAATACCAACTGATTCCTGTAGTTTGGGTCACAAGCAACGAGTACACTATAACTTCAACTCTGATGGAGTGGGAGACTTGGCACGGGATGAGCCTGGCCAACTGTTGCCATCAACCGCTCAAAATTATCGAGGCGTTCAATATGATTATTCCGATCAAGTTATCAAATTACGTATTGCAAAGGTTGTTGAAATGCCGCATAGAAAATCAAAACTGGAATACCAGTTTGTGACACCAGCGGTGACAAAGGAAAAAGTAGTACCGGTAAAAGATACTCGCACCGCGCAATGTGTGCCCTATTGTCCAGACTGTTGTCCTTATAGATCAGCCAACCGGAGATGCTAATAGTTACGTTTTATTATGTGTATAACTTGTAACTCCATTTGTTCATTAAACATATTTTGCATACGTTATGTGTCTGATTTTCTTTCAGAATATCATTATTGCTTATGTTTTATTTAGTTTGATTGACTGCTAACATAATAAAGTATCATCTACTGGTCGTAGGTCAACCGCAGAACTTGCCGTTTGTTGAAGAATTAAACGAAGACCAAAAACATAACATTAAGATAATGAGTGAGCAGTTAAAAAATATTGATCATCATATCAGTAATAAGAATAATGATGCCATGTCCACATCGACAGCTAAATATTATTTAAATAATTATTGCAATATGAGTATCCCGCAAATTACACCGAATTTGTTTCTAAACAGTGATACTAGTTCGTTCATGTCCTTCAACGATGGAAAAAATAGTATTCCATCCCTTACTAATTTTAATAAAATGTCATTAAGTTACAGTTATCTCAAAAACAATCACGACAGTAAATGTAATTTATTTATAAACAATGATTTACTTGTACAGAAGACTGATGTTTACATGACTTTACTGGATGATTTTTGCTATCATCAAGGACATCGCTCTCGAACTACAGCTGGCTCTCAAGCTACTGCTTCAATTAACAAATGCCTGCAAGTATGTTACAGTAACAGTAATAGCAATACTAATACCGACTATACAGCTACTAATTTAAGCACGAATTCTCAATACCTCTCATCGTGTACAATGTCAACAATACGATGCCCAGAAACCAAGAAACTAGAACAAATAAGATACTCTGACATTTATTTTTTTGGACGAAAGAGAGATAAACAGGGGATGGGAAATTCCGAAAAAGCACACAAGTACAAACATACTTCAACAAATTCTGTTTCTAGCGCGTCCAAAACAGCTCAAACCAAACAGTACTGTAATGATGCATGCGTTAAAACCGTTTCTATTAAAGAATACAAATCATGTCCTACAAATAGACCGTGTCCAGTGATTGGCTCGACTCTCAAAGGTGACATGATGGCTACTGTTTCGCATATAAAGTTTGGTCCTCGAGAATTATGTCCCGTGCATGGAAAAGAACCTTGCCAGGGTCCCAAATGTATAATCGCTGCCTCAGGCGGAGAACAAACTCCCGTCAAAGTAACTACAATGTCAAATCCACGTCGAGGAGTATTTGAATTGGTTATTCGTAGGATTAATGGCGCACCTCTTGCTAAGAACGAATTGATGTTAGAGTGGACACCACCGTCAGCGAGACCACCTTGCGGAATTCCGTGTTCAATTCCATGTGCAACTTCAGTATCATGTCGTCCATCAAAATGTAAAATGATTGTTTGCCGTCCTTCCCCGTGCAAACCTAAGGGGTGCAGGAAGCCGTGCGGCCCTTCATGTCGATCTGTGCCATGCAGTACTTGCTGCAAGATTTTGTGCAGAAAACCTTGTCACCCTTGCAAACCATCTATGCCCGTATGTAGATCATGTCGATTGCGTAGACCATGTAAGCCATGTTCACCTTGCAGGCCCTGTACACGCCCCTGTCCGCCACCACGTAAAATCTTTAAACGCCCTTGTTTACCTCGTTGTAGACCGTGCAGTCCTTGCAAACCATGTAGCCCCTGTCCTCCATCGCCTTGCAGCAATTGCTGTAGTACACCGCCTCTATGCAGACCCTTCCCCCCTCCACCTTGCAAGTCATGTAAAAAAAGCAGACCCTTCCCCCCTCCACCTTGCAAGTCATGTAGAAAATGCAGACCATGCTTCCCACTACTACGTAAGCCATGCAAACGCCCAAAGCGCATACCTTGCCAACCTTGCAGGTCATGTTGCCCAACAACATCCTGCAGCCCCTGCCGCCTCACTTCACCTACCTGCAGCACAACTCCGTGTTGTAACACCTCATGTGCAAATCCATGTAAAAGTTTACCTTGTTTACGCTCTTGTCCGGTTAGCCGTAAGAAAACACGAAAATCTAAAAGTCATCCAAAGATTCGCGCTCATCGAAAACGTATATCTCCTTGCTTCAATCGATCAAAGCTATGTCCCATAGTGCGCTGTCGAAGCGTCCCAGGGCCGTGTATGGCATGCTGTGGCCCCATACGATGTCCAATTAGAAAATGCTGCTCAATTGCACCATGCAAACCTCTGAAATGTTGCAAGAGTACCTGTTTCATCTGCTGCGATTAATTTGATACAGTAACGAATATCAGTGCTTGTAAGCATACACAAAAAATGATATAATTTTGAAACAATCATCCATGTTATATCATTAGAGTGACTGGTTTTATCACTTCTCTGACGGATGTGAGTTAGTGTTTAGAAAGGCAATTTACAAATCTACATCTTCATTTTATTTCATTTACATATCAGGCACTTTATCATCTTGACAAATGCAACTTAAGTATCATCTTATTTTAAGTTTTTCATATATTTTTATAATGAATACATAATAAACAAGTTCTTCAAGTACTTATTTTTTCGTTTTGATAATAGACCCTTTGTTTTCCTATTACCTTTTAAAATAATTGGTCTTTACTTATAAGGTTGAGGACAGCCTTGGGTAATAAAACCTTAATTTTTTCGAGCTGGCACAGTTCGATGTAAGGTAGCACTGCCTTTTGCACCCCGTCATCAAATTCTAACTAATAAAAATTTCTTACCCAGGAAAACGAAGAAGGCGGAAGATTAGACATACTCTGTTCTTATAAAATAGAAATTGTAAAATAATAAAATTTAAATTTTTCTAAATTATTTAATTTTCTAGCATCTAGAATAAATCTAAGTTTGACATATTTTACGCTGAAAAGTACAAGCTCCCGTACGTAACTGAACTGATTTTGTTATAACATAAACATTATATATGCACCAAGTGTAGTATGGTCAAGCATTTACATACTTTTTTACATAGGTAGGCAGCTGTGGAACTCCGGAAAAGATATATACTCAAAAAAATCTTCAGTAAATGAAACAAACTGATCATTATACTCATGATTTTATTTACGTAAATAAATCAAAAATATATACACATAGAATTTAATGGTAAAGTAAGAAGTCATTTGCAGCGTTCATCGTCAAATTTACATGCAACATCTAGAGTTGCGGGTCTTCCTCTTTTTGGTTATGACACGACAATTCTTGCATGGCACGTAGCAAGGGATGTCTTCTTCTTCACACTGTATCTTCTGGCAGCAACGAGTCGCCGGCTGTAGTTTAGCTGGCGCACGAGGAGTCACGAGTTCTACCTATTTTAGGACAATTAAATACTGAACAAATTAACCAAAACAATGTTTTGTGAAATGTTATATTTTTACACTATCTTCCTAACTAGAAGATCATTTTGAATTCATCTAAATGCTTAAGTAGAGTGTTTAACGTGGTTGGAAATTTGTGGCCATTAAGATCAAGTAGTCCTAGAGTCTAAGACGTGGTTTGGTAGTAAAATTATATATTTCTTTGACGTCTATATTTACTCATAATAGATACTTTATGTGTATGAAAGTACTTAAAGAAAATACAAATACATCTAGGTATTTGTATTTTCTTTACATACTTTACGTAGAATAGAACGTAGTAATAGTAACGTAGAACGTAGTAGTTTAGTACGTAGAATTTGGACGTCTTCCGAAACATTTGCCGTTAGTTCTTTGATTATACTATGTTTAACTATTAATATAGAGTCTGAACACATTTATTCAACTGACTAATAATATATCAAAAGTTATGTTTTATACATTACTGACGTAGCGAGCAAAAGTACGGAATTTTAAGAAAGCAAATTGCTCAGATATTTTGATCATATGCACACAGGAGTTGTATACGTTGGCAATGTATTAATGTTGTACGCACTTCAATGTTTCCAGTCCTGTTTGGTTCGTCGGTCTGCTTGCCAATCTTCAATATGAAAACATCCTTATCTGGATGTAACACCTTCTGTGCTAGCACTCCCTTGGGAGCGTCGTCTGGGGTGACATTGCAGACGTTGCACATTGCTTCACGAGTTTCGGCCTTACTAAATACTAGCTCAGAGTTCAGCTGTGTCCTGTTCTGGAGGGCTTCACAAATATCGTCAGGTATCTACAAGAGCCAAGTAATCAAATATTCACCAATTGAGGCCATGAATTATTAATTCATTATTGTATGCATATTAGAGATAACTTAATTAATTCTTATATATGAAATATAAATAAAAAAATCGTGTCAGGGTGTTTTTTCGGAATAAGCTCTCGACTATTGGTTCGATTTTAGTTGGCTGTTGATTACTGCGGTTGATCGGTTGATCCAACTTGATAGATAGCTATTAGATAGATATTTTTTTCATGATAACCATTTAAGTATAGTTGCGAGAGCCAAAGTCTTTCATGTTAGGTATTATAAAAAATAAAATGAAGATCAATAGTAAACCGATTTTAGTGTTTTAATTATTTCCTTAATATTTCATACATTGGCCTGATTCCGTGATAATTCGCTTTAAGCCCTTGTATTACGGACATCAAACAACAAAGCAATTACAAAGATACTATTTAATACAAATATTTAACACCCAGACACAGAAAAAAACATAAATATTAATATATAAATATTTATAACTAACTAACGTATATAATAATAATAATCATCATATCAGCCACAATATGTCCACTGCTAGACAAAGGCCTCCCCAGTTAATCTCCAATAGGACCGGTTGTATGCGGCCTGCATCCAGCGCTGCGTCAGATTGTCTGACCATCTTGCCGAGGACGAGGTCTTCATTCCAGAACCTTACGACTCCATAGGCCATCGGATCTGCGTACCAAGTGCCTTGCCCACTAACACTTCAATTCACTACAATGATAATGACTGCATGAATTCCCGTAAAAAAATAATACTAATATCATTACTTTTTGTGGATAAAATTTACTTATTTTATTTCCTATTTCAGGAGTTTATTGCCTTGACAGTGATGTATCAAAATAATGTACCAAGTGCAGTTTTGCTATATATGATATTAAAAATATGTTCTTTCCTGTGTATACGAGTAAATAAAGAAAAAACAACCCTACTCTTGTGTTTAATCTACCCTAAACCCTACAAATCAACCTACACTCATTAAATTCAGTGATTTCTAAAGACACTCTTAATAGCAAAGTCTAGTTACATATTTTATATGGAATAAATGAGTTATTTTCCTGTTCGGGTTAGACTATATACGTATAGACATAATAAGACTAAGACTTATATATTTTAGGCAGTAAACAAGTATATTAGCATGCCTACATGGCTATAGAAGGTAATTTGGTAAAAAATGGAAAAAACTAACTAATTATTGCTTTATTTTTTTTACTTCCACTTGCCATTGACAAAAATGGTTTTAAACGTTAATTTATCAAAGTATATTAATTTTGAAGAGAATTAAAGGCGACTAAGGTACCAGAACCGTTAGATGGCGCTTTATCCATCCGTACCAGTGCAGCTCAATTGCAAAGTGCTGCTGATGTCCAGCAGTGGACTTCCAATGGCTGATGATGATGATTTAGTAATAATAAAAAAATATATGAAATTAATCATAGTTAATGGTTAATGGGCAGCAGCATCGCCGTCTCGAAAGTTGCGCTCTGCGATTGCACACGCGCTTGCCCAGCGCGTCAATTATAGGCAAAATCCTCCCATTGTTGGGGAGGCTTATGTCCAGCACTGGACTTCCAATGGCTAATATGATGATGATATGATAAATCATAGTTTCATCACAAAATAAACGAACAACTACTTATTACATTAACGAACTCATGAATATTATACACTACTACAAGTGTGGGATCACGAATAGGGGAGTGTACGTCTCACCTGTAAATGCAGTTGGTTAGACGGTCTGCCACCAGACTCGAAAGGAAGACCGCATGTCTCCGAGCACACGGACTCATCGTCTTCGCAGGTGCATTGGGTTTGAAGCTTGATTTGGGATGGAGACAATTTAGGAGGCTTTGACGTGCTCTTTGGCACTCTAATTTTGACCTGGAAGATGATTATGGAGAATAGTCTAGATATTTGTAAAGAATGTTACTCAACAATTTCTAAATTTATAACTAGAAGACAACAAAGAAAATTACTTAAAATCAGTCCCACTGGTAATATCCGGAACTGTTTTAAGATTAATAGTTTTAATCCGGGCGTAACAATCCTGATAATATGCAGCAGAACGCGCTAGAATGGTGGCATTTTTTAATATTGAGATCTTTAGTTCTGTGGCTTTTATAACGCGATACATTCTAAGACGCGATAGCCAAAACTAAGTGTATTGGTGACAACAAAATGTAGAGTAACCTTAGAACAATATAATTATATTAATAATAAACCTTTATTGCTGATTACTAAAATATGTACATCTCAACTATATATATTACACATCAGGTTTCCCAGTTCAGTGCTCAGCGTATTTTGTGATACATAGGCCTCTTCCAGCCATATCTATTCTTCGCTTGTCTTGCTTATGTTGCTCCTCTAATCTTTTTGATGTCATCTGACCATCTTCTTACCAGTCTACCTCTTTTTCTTTTCCCTTCTCGTGGTTTCATTCCCCAGCATATGTTCGAGCGTACATGCATTGTGTGCTACCAAAACAAAATCATCCGCAAGCCGTAGGTGGCTTAGTCGTTTGCCGTTGATGTTTATTCTTGTCCTATTCTAAATTTCTGAATACATCCTCTAGTACTGCACTAAAGAGTTTTAGCGACAACGGGTCTCCTTGTCTTACCACTCTCCTTATTGGAAATTCTTCGCCGCTTTTTTCCAATTTTATTTGTGCTGTACTATTCGTCTACATATTTTTAATTATTCACACACATACTTTTTCGGTATCCTCTGGTGAATAAGATCCTTAGGTAGAGAGTCATGTTTTATTGAGTTAAATGCTTTGCTATAATCCACAAATGACATATATAGTGCTCTTTCATATTCTTGGCTCTTTTCGACTAGTTGTTTTAGGAAATGCATCAATAGTTGAAAAACACGCTCTAAAACCAGCTTGCTCTACAGGTTGTTGCTCGTCCATTGTACCTGTTGTTCGACTTAGTATCATTTTAGAAAAAATCTCATATATCTTTGATATAAGATTTATAGGCCCGTAGTTCTCAACGGCGATCCAATCTCCTTTTTACTCGTATGCAGTAATATAATTATACTTTTCGTCTATTGAGATGGTATACTCGTATACTCTGTTCTTAAGATGTTGTTCTAAAATTCCGCGAGTTTTAAGAAAACTTTATTTTAGTTTATGTTTAGCTATTGATGTTTTGACAATTTCATTTGTTTGTGCCTTGATTGGTGCCTTGCAATTTTCTGTCCGTAAACAACGTTTTCAATTTCTGAACGTAGAACACTGGGATGTATATTATTTCTTGGTCTTATAGACTAGTACTCCTGTATATTTATTTCTAAAGCATAGAGATTTTGTAAAATTCTGTTGCAGTTTAATTTATCGTGTTTCTTATCGTCATTAGTTTTCCTGGTTAATTGTATTATGTGGTATCCAATTTTTTGTCCCTACAAGAGGTATACATCTCGAACTCCTAACACAATTAAACGAAATCTATTCTATATCATACAATCCTATTATTCACAATTAAAACAAAATAAGTGTTCAAAACAATAAGGTCAATCGCAAAACTGCTACAATCTGAACATGATATTCGAAAGTGATTTTTACTTTTTAAAAATAAACATTATTTAATTTTTACATCTGAGAGGATTACATGTGGCGCATTATGTCTACCATTTTGAAATATATCTTTATTGAAAAGGTAATATTAGAAGGAAAATGATATCATTGTTTACTTTAACCTCGGGCATGTCGTCAATATAGCCAGACTACTATTGTCTGAAGCGAAAGCTTTTAGTGATTAAACGTGGGAGTAGCACATTATTATGAGTGGTAATTATTACTTGAGGTGTTTATTTCAAAGCAATGTTATTAATATTATATCTATTGTAATTTCTGCCAAGTTTGTCTGCGTCATATTCCTGACAGACGATATCTTTGTATGAAAGGTTTTTTTACTCAAGGTAATTTTCATACTGTACACTACAAAGTCAATGGATCAAAAGTGCCTTTTAAAGAGTTTAATACTCCGTTTCAATTATTGACTTGTTTAACAGCCCTTAGAAACACAGTTCAGGTACAAATTTTGGCTTACCAAATGTTAAAATTTAAAATTTTCAATAATTATATCTACTATTTCGTTTTAAAATGCCCAGAGAACATGTTAATTAGACCATGATTACTATATAGCGCAAAATATCATTATAAAAAATGTAATATATATTTTACGCGAATGATACCTCGTTCCCATTGAATATAGCGCCTATTTCCTCGTAAGGTTTCCGAGTTTTAACATCATCTCCTTTCCGCATTTTGTATCCAAATAAAACACTGAAAATTTCACAAATAATAAACCATCAAAGTTATGAATTTGCTACGATCATAGACCACAAATAGTGTTTGACATTATTATTTAGGAAGTTAGTCGTGAAGTTTAAATTTCTATCAAAAAGCATAGAGATGTTTTTTTTATATTTACATGGCACCTCATTCTTCAGAAGAACAATCTGCCGTGATAGATCTAAGTTAAATCATTGGAAGTCACTGCTGGACATAAGCCTCCCCAAGAAAGATAAGGTTTTGCCCATGATTGCCGTGCAGGGCAAACGTGTTGGTGTTATGTAGTAAGATTGTCTTAATTTAGTCTCTTGATATTATTATAAACAAATCGAGTAAGGCATTATTAGGATTTTTCTTCCCACTTTTATATAAATTATATTATTAGTAGTTAGGTGCTTGAGTTATCATTCTGACCCTAGTGTAGGCTCTGCATCTATATTTATATATACGTATATATATATAT
>JACJUM010003259.1:13526609-13568469 GCA_020976665.1 Heortia vitessoides
TTAACATTTGAGAGAGTTACGAAATACTTGTATAATAATTATTTTGAAAAACATCGCTTAAAGATTTTAAAGGAGGCTCGCAAAGTAAGTATGTAAGTTTATTGGATTTCAAAGTTATTTGAATAAAATTTTAAATCTATATGTATGTATATATAAGGAGAAACGGAATGACTGTCTGTCATATCAACGCAGGACCTATTATACTATATGTTCAAAAAATATCTGTACCGCTTGCTTATCGAGGTTTGTAATGTAACTTAAAACTTAACTTACATAGATAAAACCTTAGGCGCTGCTAGTAGCAGCCCTGCAACGAGTACTATGATAAAGGACTGTTTCCAGATAAACGATATACTTACTATCATGATTTGACAATGAGCATTTTGTTCTTTCTTTTATTCTATTCTCGGTTAAAGGGTTTTTTATTGGGATTGTTAAATAAATATGCGAAATGAATGGCCAAATATTTTAAATAACAAAATTATCTTTTATATTTGCTCCAAAAGGTAAGTTTAGGCCTGAGTAGTTCAATATTTATTTGTGTCGTAACGTCTAATACGTTCACAGACCCCACGTTCCTGAAAAAAGTGTACTCCGAAGCGACCGATTTTTAATAGTTTATTTCTTTCTTTTAGGCTTCTACGACGGAAATAGATTAAAGTAAAAAAAAAACTCTTAATATTATATCCGACGTGCCAAACCCTAATACAAATTCTATAGGTAGAAATACCGAAAAATGGTATCGGTGTGTGTACAAGGTTAGAAACACGTCTATAGGTGACGCATATATTCGCGGACTAAATGGTTGTTTGTCGACTAGGTCTAATCAGAAAAAGAGCAGTAATTTAAGTAAGTAAGCAGGAAACAGAAGTAGTAGTAAGTAGTAGTTAGTAATGCAGGCAAATAGAATCTTCCCTAGGACATGCGGTAGAATTATGGATGGATGGATTGTCGAAAGGAGATTTTTGGGAGCCATTTCTTGAAATCTTTTCCTTTCAACTACATTTTGTACCAGCTATTTTTCAGTTTATTCTTACTTCCTTACTAATATTAAAAACGCAAATGTTGGTATGTATACATTTGTGCGTCTATGTTTATTATTCGTTCACGCCAGAACCGATCAGGGTGAATTTGACACAAGGATTTTTAATAGCATGGAGTAAGACACAGGATACTTTTTAATCCTAAAACATGTTTCAGTACGATAGATCTGTTATGAAATTGGCACGACTCTCAGCATAATTTCGCTGTTGACATTGACTTCTCATAACATCAGAGATGAGTTATAAAGTAAAGACGTCGCGGACAAAATATCGCGGCCAATAAATTATATGACCTAATGTCACGTTTTCTATTATCATATAAATACAATTCATCTATCAAACGGAATAATAAACATTAAAATTTAAAGTACCCACCGAGAAATTCATGGAATCCAAATTGTGTTTGCTTTAGGCAAATACTATTTGGAATCTTCAAATTGAAACTAGTATTATATATAAGAACTAATTTAAAACCCATGTTTTCCAAACAAAATCAGTTCTCGCAATCGCTGCTCAATTAGCGTTTACAAACAAACGTTTAAGATACAAATGGTCAACATTTAGAAACACATTCCCATCAAAGTTCAAAGTTAAAGTTAGTATAAATTGCAATTGAACAGTCTAGACATTAAGTAATTAAAAGGCGACTGCTTATGACATATGAACATATTAAGCGAGTATTGATTTCAGATTTAACAAGATGTTTATTTATAAACTATCATATTAATATATATATATATATATGGTAGAAACTGTGCAAAGAAAAAAAACAGCGTACCTATTTTATTATTTAGTATTTATTTTGATTAATATTAATCCACTTAAAAATTGAGCGTTTATTTTTTCTTTTTTCTCATACAACAACATGGTGGAGGATCCGGCTCACACTGCGTCTCTCTGGTATCAATTCGACTCATTACTTTTTTCTCGGGACCTTTGGGGGTTACCAGTTCCAGTTCCATTTTACAACGGCGATCCCCGTTTGGACCAACCTTTGCAACCTGAAATAAAAAAGGTTATTGATTTATACAAGATTTGTAAAACTCTTAAAAGGTCGTCTGCATTAGTACCTCACTCTTACCTATTTCTACCACCAAAGAGCAGTGTTCGCATCACTGTATTTCGGTTTGAAGAGTGAAAGAAGCAGAGAAAATACTGATGTACTGGCTTATGTGACATAACATCTGCAAGTTACAAGGTTGGCACGCGCTAGTGATATCCTTGTGATATTACGAGTGTATATACGTTACTGTGACGTATTCTATTACGCGAACTATGTTTGTCTGTCGACATGGTCAAATAAAAAAATGTACATAAAATATTACACGAGCGCGTCGAAAGAGCCAAATGAGACGATACGTTTAATACGGCGTTTTTTCATATCTAATACCAACACTTAAAGATGATTACAATGATTACCAAATGCTACCTAAAAATATTTACTGCTGGTATTCATGTTATTTTGGTTAGATAAAGTTTAATGCCAAATTTCTTCATCAGTAAACCACACTGTCCTATGTGCGAGTTTTTGATTTTATGCTTAAGGAAAACCGACGCGTCATATTAGAGAACCTATCCATTTAATCGATAATTACTGCAACATTTTTGCGCGTATATGTATCAAATATTTGAATAATACTTGTACTATAATAAAATGAGTTGTTCCAGAAAGCATAGTTGGGATTGAATACCAAAATGCGATAAATTTGATTATGCTACGTAATGTACATTCTATGCGTTCATAATAATACTTCTTTTTGATCCACTCAGGGTCAATTTTGAGAACAATGGTCGAAAAGTAAGCAAAATGTTGAACAAAACATGTAAAAAGTTGAATAAACGTGATGTAAAGCCGTAAAAAGTATTTTATTATATGTAGCAAACGCGGAAAATTTGAATATTCTATTATATGTGTTTACACCACATTCGATTACTAAGACTTCATGGCTTGTAACGATTTATATTGTTACCAACAAATATGTGTGCGATTTGATTAAACAAAATTAAGAGTAAGGGAATAAATATTATTGTTCACCTTTAGGATAAACACGTCTTTTCTAGGATGCAATATGGTCTGAGCAGCACCTGGTTCTGGAACATTAGTTGGCACCATATTGCAAAGCCAAGGACATGGTCCTGAAGAATATTTGACCTTTTCCTTTGGCTTGCTTTGCGCCTCTACATTTTTAGCAGCCTTCGATGACATTATGTTGAAATTGACTCAATACTGTTACAATTTTGAAAGCCGGGGCGGCTTGGATAAGCTTGATATTCCCATGACAATTATAATTGACAATATAACTGGCCTATGATTGTCGCCAGCTCTCAAAGTCTGAACATAGACGTTGGCAGAATTACATTAAAAAGGTTTGTTTGAAAAATAAGCGATTAGGTCTCACGATAAGAAACACATACCATTTGCGGCGTAAAATCTTAATGTTTCACTCGTAATATTACGAACTACACATGTTTTTTTCTTTTCGTGTTACATTTTTTGGTTACCGATGAGCCTGATTAAAACAACTATACAATGTTTTTAAAGTTTCGGCACTCCTTAGTTCTAGTCTACGTTATCGAAATGCGGCGTGGCCTCTTTGCCGGGAATGTAACGAATGTAAGTACCTAGTCTATAAATTGTTAACAAAATACAATAAAACTTTATTACAAGAGCCACTTCATTGAATCGTAACCAAGCAATTACAGCAATCGAATCAGCTCAATAGATCAGTTTCGTTTTCATTTCAGAACTTTTTATAAACCAAATACCGCAACGAGAGTTACTCAAAAAGTTATAATTCCGCTTAAAGAAACTCATTTTATTAAGATAACCCATAGTGAATAATGAAATTAAGAAACTTACTTTTTTAATTCGACAAGCCCGATGCCGATACAGCATTGTACCCATCTTGTGCGCCAAGAGCCGAGGTTTTATCTCCACCAGGACAAATGTCTATGTGACGAACAATTCAGTTTTTTCTATGTCTGGGTGTACAGTAAATATTTAAGCATTATTTAAGAAGAAGCCTTTAGTTCGGTTGTCTGTTGTTGGCGGTATAAAAAATGCTTGAGCAAGCGTTTATAGTCGTGCCCCTCCCAGGACTCTTAAACACATTGAAATAGTACCTCGGAGGAAAAGCTAAGGGCACTTTACTTCCACCAACTCTCAATCGCCACTTCACGAACTTACACATACACGCTACTACGAAATTAGAAGTATCAAATAAAAGTCATTATTTTTACAAAAATAAGTAAATATATTATCAAAAATTAACACTTTATTTACCTATTACATATTATTTTAATCAACAATGGTTCATATATTTTAGACTATATCTATTGTCATATTTTACGTTATATTTTAACAAATATATACCACTGGAACACCTGCCATTTCTCCTTACAGCATTTAATGTCTGCCTGTTCAATGGCAATGGAAGTGGTAGTCAATACTTCCTGTTGGTTAATAGGTTTACCTATTCTACCCTGTAAACCGCTACCTCTCCACACTTTACAGCTAGGTTGCCTTTTCAATATTCTAATATAACTAAATAACAACATACAAGTTTTAATAGTACCTTCGTAACCTACCCAAAATGTAAACAAAAATAAAACACAAGCACAGAATTGACCTGCATTAACAGAGATAAAGTTACTCTAAAACCTTCTAGGGGCAGCAAGTCCATAGTATTATCAAATACCACAACCAACAACGCACGCTTGTTTCATCATTGTCATTCGATAGCAAGCGTCGACTCAATAGCAATGAACTTGTTATTGGATCCAAATAACCTTCAGGAACACCAAATAACCTTAGCGTAGAAATTCACTAGAATACATTTCAGCTGTTATTGACAAGTTCCTACACATATTAACAAAAAAGTAGCCTAAATTATTTATCCGCGCAGTTTCCATTAGCGTCAGAGTAGAGGGGTAATATATGTGCTAATGCTATTTGATGATAATGTAACTTTCTATTAGTAAAATAATTATTAAAATCAGTCTATTAGTTTTTCAGTTAATCCGTTACCAACGAACAATAATATAAATCTTGTCTCATTAAAATTTAGATGTTTATAGTTTGATGTTATGAAATCTATTATAGTTTTTGTTACTCGGTGAAGGTAAAGCTTTTTAACGATAAAATAATAATTTGTCGAATATACCTTTATTTTCATACCAAACAAACTAACATAAATATAGTATAGATAAACATAAACTATACATCGGTATATATAAATAAAATTTCTTAATAAAAATATTATTTATTAGCGTATGCCAAAAAATTATATAACCTTTGAATATTTTTCACTAATGTCTCAAATCAGTGAAGTATTAAAAGATAGAAAATACTCACAACAAGAGTTCTTATTTATTAAGTTTTGTATGTATATGGCTCTTTTTTTATTCTATTTGTGCAACATATTTATCTTGTTTTTGTGGTAGTGTGGTTGCATTGTTGTTACGAACGCTAAACGTTGGTAAATGTCTGAAAAAATCCGATTGCATGTTTTTGCGATTTAAGGCAGAAAATAATCTGTACAAGTAATGTTGGGTGTTACATAAGTAACGATAAAATACTTCATGCTATAGTAGAGCAAATGTTTCGATATATTTACTAACCGTACTTTACTCATTCCGTAACCGTTTTCTTACTTATTATTAGTAAAATAATATTTTTATTATGAAACTGCTCCATAAATTGCAATAAGGTATTAAAGCCGCTATCATAATAATTAATGTTATCATCATCATAATTACAGGCATTGGAAGTCCTCTTCTGTGCATAGGCCTCCCAAAGAAAGGAACGCGTCCCCACCCAGTACATTCTAGTTATACTAATTTGAATGGATATACCGCCATATGTCGGCTTTTGGTACCTTAGTCGCCTCTTACGGCTTGTTAGTTATTGTGCTTTGTCATAATCTGAGAATAGTTAGAAATATCGAGACCTATGAAGAAAAAACAGACATAATGATCACGTGCTTGTTTTGCCTATCCGTCTATTACTTATTTAGACCGAGTCGACAAACAAGCATACAGGCCGCGTAATAGTAAGCGTCACCGCAGCCTATAGACACACAAGGATATCTCACTGTTTCGTGTTGTAGACTTGAAGACATTATGCCACATAACAGCAGTAATTTCACGGCCTCTCTCATCCTTAAAACCAGAACACAGCAATACAAACACTGCTATTGGGTGACAGAAATCGCTTAGAGTGAGAAACGAGCATACGACCTTTGGTATAATGTCTAACCTCATGTAAAGTCTTACACACAGCCACATGTAAATATATTACAATACCATTTAATCTATTTTTTTACCTGATGCAGCGTAACTAAAAAGCAAAAGGTTGAGGATGGACAACACAATGGTTGATTGACTTACAAATTAACGCAAGGCCTAAACGATGAGGGTTAGAAATTAGAAATTTTTCACAGGGGTTCCTTTTATAACATAGGGAAGCACTAAGAAAGGAAATTCACCCCCTAAAGGGGTCAAACTGGATTGCAAAATAAGTATGCAACTTTTCGATTTTATTATTTTTATTAAATTCAATATAAAAATTCTTCATTGAAAGTCATGAGACTCGTGTATAATTTATTTTTAAAAATTAACACTTAATGGAATACAGTTGAACGCGGATAAAATCGCGGGGCACTCCTATAAGGGTTAGGGCCTAAACTATAAGGATGAGGGCACAAAGGTTCCTATTACAACGAAGGGGAGTACTAAGATAGATTTTTAACAATTCACCCTTTTAGGGGGTATAACGAGAGTGTAAACCTTGCATAGTTGGTATACAACTTTACTGTTTTTAAATCCAAATTAAATTCAATACGAAGGATTTTCATTAAAAGTAATTAAACACGTGTACAATATTTTTTCCAAAATCAAACCCTTAAGGGGGTGTGCAAAGTTAGTTTAAAGTTCTCTGATTTTCAAAGTTATATTAATGTCTATCTAGGGATATACTTTTCTCTGCTGTTACGACACGGCTATTAGAAAACATTTTTTACATATAGATTACAGGAAACTAAATATCTGTGTGCGGTCTTAAATAACAAGGACAAATGTAACAGTATTCAGATAAAACCTCCACATTTTCCCTCCGATAGTTTAAAATATTACATAAGTAAAATTATATTACGTCTAATATTAATTAATATCAATTTTGTACACATCACGTATCACCACTCGTGGCTAATTCAATTTCATCTACTCCGATATGGAGTTTGGAGCACGAGTTGATTTTTGCAGTATACATTTTAAATTAAATTACAAATTTAAATTAGTGTTTTTACTAGTATTTTAAGTGGTACGGGGGAGAAGTTTTTTGGGAAGAATTTTTATACTAACCAACTCCGAAGTCCTATCAGCGTAACCAGTTTTTGTATGATTCATCTTTAAAGTCATGTGTTACTTTTATGCCCCATTTGTTCACTAATATGTATATCAAAAAGGGATTTTAGTTAATTTGCTTCTTTCATTTTATATCGAATTAATTATTCAGAAGCTTATCATTGCGTAACTGATTATGTTAATGATAAAACTGCCTGGGATTAAATTGATTACCCAACTAGCTTTAGTTTTAACGATGTTTCGGATAAAGACTTTTTAAATCCAATTGCTGTAGACAAACTCTTTTAAGATATGCTCAATGATTGATGCCTCTCTTGAACCCGATTACCCTAGTATTGATATTAAGTATCAGAACTTACATTTCTAGCAGCCTAATTATTATCTAAAAAATACGATGACGATTTAAATGACATTAAAAAGTCATTCATCAGAAAAATAACTTATTAAGTTTGTATTTATTCGTTTTACCACTCCCCGGATTAATTCTAAAAATACATACACATACATACATACATACATCACGATTGTGTCCCATCAGGGTAGGCAGAGACTATGAATCTCCACTTGTTACATCTTGGCATACCTCTCTCGCTTCCCTTACTCGCATCGGTCCTTTCATACATGCTCGTTCATTCTTGGTACTTCAGTCCTGGCCCTTCTTTAATACCTTTTTTACCTGGTTAAGATATGTTCACCTAGGTTGTCCTGTACCAACTCTTCTATTCCATTCTACATTCTACTGTACAGATGAACAGCCTTTCTGCTTTCATTCATCCATCCTTTCTACATGTCCATACCAACGCAACATTCTTTTTTCTATTGTTGTCACATATTATTTTTTGCACCGCATTGATCTCATAATTGTATTAACATAAATGCTGGCGGGGATCTTGATTTAGTATACCCGCTTCTCTTTCTTGCGGACTGCAGTGTCCCTATTGGTTTTATCAGTTCATGACAAAAGAAAGAAGAATGTATAAAAATAAATATATACTCTGAAAATCCTATACCCCAACCAGCTTTGCTTCTCACATCCGTGTTTATATAATAAGGAAGTAAAATATTAATAAGAAATAATAGGGGCAGGCCAGTATAAAAGATAAAAGGACAAAAGTACGGGAGGAATTAATGGGAATAAATGGAAACATAAAAGGCGACTTCACCCGTTAAACAGTAACTTAATAAATTAGAATGTAACTTTCTTGATAAATGGACTATCCAACACTGAAATATTTTATCAAATTGGACAAACGGTTCCAAAGATTAGCGCGTTCAAACAAACAAATAAGCTCTCTAGCTTTATAATATATGTAGTATAGTTAGGTTGTATAAGTAAATGGTCAAAATATTTGTAGCGGTAAAGTCTTCCCTCGTCATATTTGTCTAGTATAATTGTTGATGGCCAGTAAAGAGCCGGTAGGAAAAGCTGGCCTTTAAGTAGCCCCTTAGCTCACCAGTGTTTGGTTTGCGCCACTGGAAAGCGCCTAAGGATTTAGTTTCGAGGTCTTCAATAGTGTAGCTTTAGAATACCGTGACTGCAATGAACAGCTCCAATACCTTCTTGAAAAGGGAGACTTGCCTGAAGGTTTCATTTATTGCCGATTGTATTTCACATTGCACAATCTGCCTGGAATAAATGGTTTGACAATGCACGCGATACTAGCATCTATTGATTAGTAGGCCTTATCTCTTTAGTAGGACATTTATATCCAGTGTTTACATTAATATTCGATTGACGTAATAAAATACTTTTTCTCTTGTAAGTGCTGCTTGCACTCGGTGTCGTTTGTGCAGACAAGGTAAGAATAATCCTATATAATTACAGATACCAAATTTTTACGATAATACGTAAGACGGCCCTATCTAATCAATCTACCATATTAAAGTATGCATTTTGGTATATCATATACTTCTTTTAACGCTATGTTAGCTTACTTAGCTAATTGACACATGCCGAAACTATAACGAATAACAATTTCAATCAATGAAAAGAACAACGATAAGATTCCAATTATTTTTAACATTCCACGTGAACTCAGTTATTGTCGTCAATGTTAGGCAATGTTGTACGTCACTCGTGAAATATACCTTTCAGTTTATCGAGCTGTCGGTGTAAATCGAAGTGACGCTACGTGGTGCGTGACAAACGTTAGGTCACGCCCACTTCGTGGCTCACTCATTTGATGCAGACTAACATGAATACTTGATCAAGACTAAATCGACGGTGCATCTGTATGACTAACTAAAACCTGCCAGTCAAATGGGCATTGAATAAGCAAACTCTTGGACTTGTCATTGTTTCCTGAAGGCTTCATTTCACTTCTAAATCGTAATATCGGTATTGCGGGACATTTTATTACTTAAACTGTGCAGGAGTAGTAACAGATGGGCATACGATCACATTTTTAATATCAGAATGGATTTTTGTTCATTTTCTATATCATTCATCGTATCTTTATTCATTTCTCGGAACTAAAAAACTACTTTTAGCTTCCCCAAAGCTTAAGATATATTCGCATTTTAAATTTAATCTAAACCAACCCACCAGAGTAGTAAACAGATATACGTTCACAATTTTAATATCAGATTGGAATTATGGTTATTTTTTAATATCCGCTTTAATGTGCGTGCGGCCGTGTGGAAGTGTTTCCTTCAGGCATATCTTGATTCAGTCCAGTGTCCTCTAACCGCATAATTTGAAAGTCAGCCGTCTCCATCATTGTACCATAGAGTTCGCGCCACACTTGGCTGCACATAAACTAGTTTGATTAACTAGATTAACTGTTACACTCATATTACCGTAATACCGTTAAGCCAAACTTTTAATAAAAACTACGGTAGGTATTGATGCCAATTATTGCCTTCGTGTGACGAAAAAAAGAGCGACCTTATTAGCAGTTATTCAGTGTTTATTACTCTTCAGACTTCTCGTGAACCCTTGTCTGAACAAGCAAGTTAACCCACATGCCTATTTTACTAAATATTGACTTCACTATATATAATAGCATCCTTTACTTTTACTTTATTTATACTCACGTAATTTACACATTTCTCCAACACAAATGTTTTCGTTATTTCAGACTATCAACTGTACTAAGTTCCATCTAGATCCGTTTAGCCATTCTGGTGTCAAAAAATTACAAGCATACAAAAATCTAATTTAGATCGTCCGGGTTATACCGTCGTACACGACGAATGACACCAGACAACTGTGTCTTGTTGGTAAAACATAAAAATAAAATAAATCTGGTCACTTGGACATACTAAGATTTGTACGTAATAGTTTATCAGTAGTGTGTGTTTGCATATGTAATCGGAATTGTCTTCGAGCTACATTTTGATTAAGTAGTCGTTAAATTTTGTGTCATTGTCGGTATCTAAGCAATCCGCCATGATATATCACCAGGCGTTATCAGATTGTGCGACAATCGGTAAAAGAGACAGTGTACCTCCTTACGTGATCTTCCCCAATTTCGACTTTTTTAAGCACAATGTTTCTGTTTTCCGCATTGGGCAATTGATGTTGCCAGGCTTGTAAAAAAAGGTTTTTTGAAAACACATGTGATTTAACGATAATGAATTTTAAACAAGGGTGTGGTATTATTCTAGTCTGCCGATACCTCGTGGCTAAAATAGTATCTCCCCCTGTACCAAGTGTCGTAAGAAGTGACTAAGATACCAGAACCGACAGGTGGCGGTATATCCATCCGAAACAGTGTAGCTCAAATGTACAGGGTGGGGATGGGCAGCGGCATCCCCGTCGCGGAAGCTGCACTCTACGATTGCCAACACGCTTGCCCAGCTAGACAATTATGGGCAATATTCCTCCTTTCTTAGGGAGGCCTATGTCCAGCAGTGGACTTCCAATAACTGTTACTATGATGAACGATGAATTATATTCTAAGAGTTACCCGATTGGTATTTATTACAAATAATGATTAATTTTACATGGCAATTACCAGTTCTCCAGCTGTAGGACATTAAGAGCCCGATTATATCGTCATACACATTAATCTGCGTGATTATACTTTGTCGTGAATTCGGGGAAAATGCGAACGTGTCCAGTTCGCGGAAACATAAAAGTGATTTAATATCAGCTTCTCTGTGCCAAGTTATACGATTTTTTTTATGAATCTAATGTTGGCACTCTTGGCCAAAGTAACGATGAGACTCCTCACAAATTAACTCATAATCATCATCGAAGGGAGATCGAGGTGGCGCTGCAAATCCGCTCTAATGAACTTGTGGTAAACTCGTATATACCACGGCGCGACGGTTGCGATTTTAAATGACCAGATGAAGGGTCTTAATATGTGATGTAGCCACGTAAGCAAAAACGACGCATGCGTACGTCATGACTGGACAAATGCAAGCTTTGTAAATAGTCCTCTTGTGACGAAGTTGAAGGATAACTTCGTTTGCCTATGTAATAATAAAAGTGACTCAATAAAGAGCGTACTGTCGCAGATTATCTTGAGTGAGGTCCAAATGTCATCTGCATATCGAATGACGCCTAAATATTTGGTAGACATTAGTGTGTCGGGTCTCTTGTATAGAATAACCTAAACCTATAAAATAATAACCTGATCGGATTACCTACTAAGAAGCGACATTTTAAAACGCCTTTTCCTATTTGTAACGTAACTAAACTCATAAATATTAATATTAGCGATTTTTTATCCTCAAATTTGTTTTCTATTGTGAATCAAATCCAACCTTGATCCCTGAAGTTCAAACTCTTCAGGTGCTGACGAAACTAAGCACTCGCCTGCAACAGGATTCGTTCACAGAGCAAACGGAAATATAGAATGCAAACAAAATGTGTTCGTTATAGTTAAATATATTTCGAAAAGCAGTTTCAAATTCATCATCAACTATATCATTTTAAACAAAATTTTAATTATTTTTTTTTTAGTAAGAAATCCTAATTTGGGTAAAGCAGAACAGAATACAAAGAAAGCCTGGTGGCGCGTTTTATATTATGTAATCGTAATATGTTCGAATCATCGCTAAGGGTCGTACATTCCATCCTTAATCAAGAAAAACATTTATATGATGAATATTTCTGTTTGTTCTGTGCCTGGGTATTAAATATGTGTCAAAGCATTACGAGTATTTATATTTGTGATTTCTGCTGTATCAGATATTTTGTAAATGTATTATTATCGTTATATATTTTTCGTAAATTACGACAATTGTATCTAAGATTTTGACAAAAATGCTATGTTTATATAAATTTTAGGAATTTATAAGTAACAACGGATAATTATCGTAATTTTCCATGCTTTTTCAAGTTGACTCGTAATATTTGCTAGAATATACAAAGTTTAGTATCACCTTAAAATATAAGATATAATCATGGTAAATATTCAAACAGCCCCAGAAGGCAGTATCAGTGGGTCACGTAACATAATACTGCGTTGACCTTTGTTTAGCTTTTATCTAATATCTCAACACCTTTGATGAGACAGATAAATTATAAAAAAATATTAAACCGTCGAGACATATATAGAGTCTCTGGAATCCAGTTTCAATCAACGATTCCTAAATCTTCTAAACTAAAGGTTGCTTTTATGTACTATTGTCGGGCGCGATTCCGCGGATGGTAGTGATCCTGTCTTGAGCGCCAAGGTTTGCAGGTTCGATCCCCAACCATAACAAATATTTATAAGATAATTTTTGTGTTCATTCTATGTCGGCGTGTTAAATATCTTCTAAGGCGTTATATTTGTTATTCGTCTGTTTTCTGAAATGTATGCAAAGGAAACACACACGCTATTCTGACTAAATCATATGGCATACTTCTCCAAGATTCAAGGCAAAAAAATTAAACTATGTAAAAATATAAGACCAGCGAACCCTACAGAAGTCATGACTGACCATAAGTATATCATTAAAAATATATCGCGACTTTAACTTGAAATATAAGCAATCCTAACTAAATCAAACGGGGCAACAGTGAGCAACATTTTATTGACATTTTTAATTAAAATTCTTAATATCTTTTGAATGCAATTTCCGAACTTAAAGATTAAAAAGGTTATCAAACATGTATTCAATCAGCCTTAAATAAAAATTAATATAAAGTCAATATGACTGGTATTTTAGGCATGGTGTAGTTTTTGTTAAGATTTCTTTCAAAAACGCGATTACAGCGACATAATTACAATAGCTGGACATATGGTACCGCAAGGTCTTTTATAGGTATTCGTATGTTCTTTAATATTTTTTGACATATTTTTGTTTAATCAAACATGGTCTTCGCAGTGTTCGCAGCGTTATAAAAGTCATTTTGTGACTATTTTTTTCATACTTTGGATTACATTATTGAAATACTAGTAGGAATCACCATTTCTTTCTAGTAAAAAAATATAACCTATGTTACTCAAGAGTAAAGTAGTATTTAAACTAATCGAAATTTGTATAGTGAATTTATTCTTGACAAACAATCATAGTTCAACATTTCCTCTTTATAATATCAGATAAAGACAATCAACGTAATATGAAATTTCTATTTCTAAAGATATATAAACAAATAAAAGAATCTATTATTCCACATTATGTTACTAGGGTCCACTTATTATTATGGGAAGCTACACACGCAAACCTTTTGTAATATTTTTTTAATTTCGAATAATAGCATGACTTTAAGCAGCATTTCTTTTAAAGGGGAAAAATTTCTTCTTACATTATTCAACTGTTTACGCAGCACACGCAACGAAAGCTCTCGAAACATATGTTTATCGTCAGTTTTTACCCTATTTTTATTGATACTCCGTTTTTATTATACGTATGGAATCACTAAAGCTATATAAAGCCTAAGTTGTCTTATTATATGAGCCAGTGTAATGCTATACATGTAAATAAAATTTAAATGGGTGTTTGTAATTTCAAAGCAAAATCTTTTCACAAAATACATACGAATATAATATATACTAGCTCGTCAAAATAAGTTACTTTAATTTATTTTTAATATCGGTTTATTAGTTTCTAAGTTCACCCCGGACAAACACCATGACTCGTAATCACTACATATGTGGTATTAAAAAAGTCCATTGTTTATTTGTCCCTATGTATGTTTAGATCTTTAATACTAAGCAAACGGATTTTGATGCGGTTTTTATATAAATATTATATATTTTGCGGGCCCGGTGTCGCACATGATAGTGATCCTATCGTGTGCGCCAAAGGTTGTGGGTTCGATTCCCACCCAAATATTTTTATGATGATATTTGTGTTTGTTCTGTGTCTGGGTGTTAAATATATGTATTTAAGAAGTATATTTGCGATTCCTCTGTCGTCTGGCGTCCGTAACACAAGAGCTTTCAGCGACTTACCACGTAGTCAGGTTAATGTATGAGATGTTGTGGGAATTTATAATTATTACTATAGTGATTGAAGTACAAGCTTTACATGCATAATATAGTAAAAAACACTGATACTTTAAGAGGTTTCCAATGTGATACGTAAATAAATATAGCACATTTTATTTTGCAATTACATAGAAAATATATGCCGACGAGATAGAACATATGTACGAGATAGAACATATTGTACACTATGAAGAAGTCTAATATAAAGTCCAGGGTGATATAGGTCCATCTATTAAGGATAACCTATAATAACCAATTGTTATCCTCAGGACGCCCGTGCGAAGCTGGGGCGGATCGTTAGTTTTTATATAAAGAGAAAGAAACATAATGGCTTTATGTGAGTCTAAGTAAACGAAACTTTACCCAGACATGTGTTAGAAAATTATGGCTGGTTTTCAAGGCAACGGGCGACCAGTTCCAAGTTTCTTTTATCTTTTCGTCTGATTTTTTACTGGTGGCAGACTTTATACCTAGGTCTCTAGTCTAGGACCACCAAGTGCTGTGTTCCAGTTTGAACCTGACAAAAATTTCCTTCCTGGTGAATATTATGAATACGAAAGTTTATGGGCATGAAATATGTTTGTTTGTTACTCTATGCCGTAATTCCTGCTCAAATCTGCATAAAATTTAGCACAGACCTTTTTTAGAGTTAGTTACTAGACCAATTTACTATGTACTGTTTAATACTTTTGGAATAGTCTCTACAAGCTCAAGAAAATTATTACCTAATTAAAGACCCAAGAATGGGTATAAAACTCCAAGTATAACAGGATCGACGGAAATAATATTACTATGTATATGGAAAAATATTACGAAGTCAGGGCGAGCCGTATTTTGGTACTACCACATCATTGTTTACAGAATTCGAGAATTCATATCTAATCACATTGAATAAAAAATTTTCCAAGTGTAGGAAAATATTATCCAAGATTTAGAGTTGTTTAGTTTATTGTTTCAAATTAAAAAAATATTTATAAACTTTATAACTGCCGGATATACGTAAATCTAAACTAATATTTTAAAGCTGACGAGTGTGTTTGTTTGTTTGTACGCGCCAATCTCAGGAACCGCCAGTCCTGACCGATTAGAAAAATTATTTTAGTTGGATAGTCCATTTATCGAAAAAGACTATATATACTCCTCAAAGTTACTATTCCACCCGGACGAAGTCGCGGATACTGTTAGTACAATAAATAAAAATAAGAAGGTTTATTTAAAAACAATTTACGTTGGCCATTATGATCTTTATAATAATTAAGTACCTACGAGTTAATGTTAATAACGTGACATAGGTGTTTCTTAAATTTCAAGAACAACATAATACAATGGAGAATGTCAGATTACAGGTACATTGTTCTAAATATACTTTTACCTTTATACCAAAATAAATATACAACGCCATGTTACTAATAAAGACGCCCGAATAGAGGCTACCAAAAACAATAAATTCATCCCACAATTTCGGGATTAGTCACAAAGTAAAAAGTTGCCAAAATCTCAAGAGTGTTTGCGCGTTACCATGACGCAAGATTGTCCGGCTTTTCGTTTGACTTCGCGGCGTGCCTCCACGCCTTTCCACCTACTCTTGTGCAAATTATATTCCACATGACCTAAATAGCTTGATTGATGCTACACAAAACGCTCGCTTAAGCTCAAACATATCAATTCGAGCCTTACGAGCGCGGACGCAGTGGAGGCTAGATTCATATCTTCATCCTTGCTCGCTGGTGGTTGATAATGGTCTTTGCAGCGGCACCATAATATACTACCACTGTTATTACGAGTATAAATATACTGTATGCAACACTATAGTGTCAATTTTCTTGATTAGAAATTGTGGTATCATCTACTACACCGTTCTTGAAACTCGCTATATCATAACCTCAATGTATCAAATGCTTCACATATTGAATTTGGAAATAAGAAATAAAATCAAAAGAAATATTAGTTGGGAAAAAATCTAAGAATTTGTGCATTAACAAAAATATCGGCACTTCCGCGAATACACTTGGAATTTTCTCTTCAAAACCTTCTAAAAGGCAATACGGTACAAATATTGCTATCATGTATTATAGTAGTTTAATAAATATTGATATAATTTTGCAATATTTCCACATTACTATCTTAAATTTCCCGCCCAGCTAAATTTTGAATTTAAGCCGTTAAAACTGTAATAAACACAGATTTTTAAACAAATGTTGTATAGAATTCACACGAAGTCATATATAGTTGACATCCATTCTCAGGGAAATCAATTTTAATTGATCTATGCCTGACGCCTATAGCGATAAGTCACAATCAATAGGTCAATTCCCAGGATTTCAACTGCAATGCACTCTTCATATAATTCACGCATTAATGCTTAAAGGTAACCCTATAATGCTATTGAAATTAATAAAAAAAATGTATTACAGCATTAGTTGTAAATAAATATTTGCTGTTATAGAGTTTCTGCTCTTAACAAATTGCGCTTTTTGATTGCTAGATAGAGTAGGATTGTTATGAATTCGTATATTATAAAGGCCCACAAAATAAGTACCGCGAATGCGATCGATAAATAACTTTTAATTTATTCTTCAATATTTTTCCTAATAAAATAATTTTAAGCTCCACGTAATGCTGGAATGATGCTTTCCCTTTTTTATTAGACCTATTTTTTAAGAGTCACAACAGCCTATAGTGACATCACAAGGATATTGACACTATATCTTCATTGGTTACTTCGTGTTTGCAGTGCGCAGTGATGTATAAGGTATACGACAAAATGTATGTAGATCCCTAAATAATATTATATATAACTCCCCAAATCCCAAATATTAACACATATTTTATGATTTTCAAGAATCCTCATACTGAATTTCATTCGAATAACTTCAAAAATGGCAGAGTTTCAGACTTATTTTGCTTTCTTATGTTACCCCCGCAGGGAGTGAATTCTCGTAATTAGTGCTCTCCTACGATATAAAAGGAAACTTTGTATCCAATTTTAAGTTTTTAACCTTTATAGTTTAAGCCCTGCGTTGATATGTCAATCAGTCAGTCAGCTTCTCCTTTTCTATATACAGATATATCTAAAGACTACTAGGATAATCGTTATTAAAATATAAATTAGAACTAGAGGTCGCCCGGTGGTCCAAATTCTTCCATAATACATGAAACTTTGTAAAAATATTTGCTTGACAATTGTTGTTACAATGTTTACTTCATTTGCCAATGTCAATGTGTCATTCAACAGTCGAGTATGCAATAGTTATTTTAATGAATTTATTGTTAATCTTATGCATAATTATTCTTACTAATATTATACATGCGAAGGTTTGTGAGTATGGATGTTTGTACGCATGTATATTTGTAACTCTGTCAAGCCGGACAGGCTGAAAAAAATATTTCGCACAGGGACTATTGATCGTCTGGAGTTACACGTACGCTTTATTCCCTAAAACGTGTTCATGTGGCTGATACATCTGGCATTTTCTAAGGAAACGGCATGACTTAGCACAGTTTAGACGTCATGGAGCGACATTGATTTCTTCACGGAATAAGATTTCTTTAGGGACGCGATACAGTCCTCATGGGCAAAGTCACGGTCGCGAAGCTAGTTTTGTATGAAATAAATAACACACGCAATTATAGTTCACGCGATCTCGCAATTTCCTTTAAAAACGGTTAATATTTCCATTTTATAGTTATTTGTTATCCTTAAACATTAGCAACAAAGTGAATTATCAACTAACAATATAATGAATCAATTTATAAGAGCAATGACGACAAACTATAACGAAAACTATGATGGAGTGCTGATTTTTTTACATATATGTCGATTAGCTTCCTCATAGAATTCCTCTAAATAATGTAAATATTCAAAACCATCGATAGTGTACTTATGAAAAGTATGCCAGGTTTAATATAGGACCGTGATTCACCAATGGTGACGTTGTCATGACAACGGTTCGTAAACAAACTACACCGGCGGTCAAATTGGGAGCATGTCTGTGAGTGTGCTGTCGCGTCGCGAATGAATCGCGCGTTGTGAATGTCGCGAAAAACAATTTATTTTTACTTTTTTAGTGAATTTGAATTATCGTTAACAGGCTTTCTAGACTCTTTCCCGTTATTTTCAGGAATCAACAGTAGTAATCCCAAATCTTTCCTTAAGGCTCAACCTATCTACATGCTAAACAGTATCCAAATAAATTTCTGGCTACCAGCACGTGACTTTAGGTATGTCTACTTGACTTCAAATCGGATCCCTTACCGCATCTAGCTTCCTTACTACCAGAAGTAGCTAGAGTTCTTCTCTTCAAGCGTGTCAAATTCCATCAAAATCACCAGACAGACATTTTCACATATATTATATTGGTATGTACATTCTATTCACCCCTGCTCTAAAATATACCTTTAATTCTATCTTATATTCGTAATATCTGCGAGCTGACGGCAATCACCTGAGGGCGCCGCCGAGGCTTAACCTCGACTCGGGTGGCCGTCGTGGGTGTTTAGTTGTTTGCTAAAGAGGAGTACTGAGTGAGCCCGGCCGCACTAGTGCGATCGGTTATAGCTGTAGAGACGGCGCATAGTGTGCGAATATTTTTTATTCCGAGAACCAATTCTACTTATTAATAAGCGACCCTAGATACGATTGTACCTCTGCATAGTTCGCAAGACCTGAGCGGGACCGATGATGACCATCCGAGGGCGCCGCTAAGGCTGGTCCTCGGCTCGGATGGCCGTCGTTAAGGTTCGCTTGTTTACAAAAGAGAGATCACGGTGTACTGCTCTAGGAAAAGAATGTATGTAAAGTGATTGTAGAGTGCCAGTGAGAGGGCGACGCAGGGAGGCTTTTATAAAAGTTATACTATCGGGCACACACTCATCAGTCGACTACACATTTCAAACATGTTGCCCCCTAACACTTATCAACAATATTTTTTGATAAAATACTTTCTTATTTCTTCGCGTTCCTATTTATAATTTGTTAAGTACAATTGGAATCTATTAATTCAATGCAATAGGAGATCTTTTAGGCCTACTGCGTTAATAATATTCGTAAAAGATAAAAAAAAATAAAAAAATCTTGTATCGCCAATAACAACTTCATATTATTTTAGTTCTTATTACAATATAGGTAAATAAATATTCAATTACTGTTTTGAGTATCCCGTTTAATCATGAATACAAGTAGTTTGTATACTATATTATATATTTGTATATAGTATATTGAAATTATATAAAATATAACAAAACAAATTATAGTAAAAGAAATTATTAATTGAACTCTTTCATGTGTCTACTAATTTAATTTAGATACTTCCTCAATTAATTCAGATGTAAAATAAAATGGACAAAATCTATCATATTATGTTGTTACTGTTTGAACATACGGTTAAGTAAAGTTTCTCTTACATTTTCTCGGAAAAACACCTACATAACATTCGTATGGATTTATATGGGTCCATTAAGGCCTACGATGGCGCTCGTATGTTACATCAATTCAATCATTATTGGCGATTCATAACGAAGTTGGACGCACTGGGCCCGGCCTTTCACATAGTGCAGTTAGACGCCGTGACTCTCTGCAACATCCAACGCAAGAGTTTGTTTTTGTTTTTAAAATATCATTTATCTCCTATCCCAAGCGAGGCCTCAATACGTACTATTCACAAATTGTAAAACTAATATTTTTGTTCTCTGTTCATTACTCACATACAACAAAAAAAGATATAACCATTATCTGCGTAAACTGCGAAAGTGAAATTCCGACTTTGACGTAGACATACATAAATAGCATTGCACACGTGACGCAAATAGCAGCACGTCGCAAATTTACGTGTCGAAGTTCCTTCACCGTTCGCAAATGCACTGTACTTATACACAAGTATAACGGTAGCGCAGCGCGGGCTGATGACGCAACTGTGGCGGTGAGTTGAGTACGCCGCCGTACGCTGCCGAGGCGCCCGGCTTCCCTCGCATCATTCTCGATTTAGCACGCGCAACGCACGGACCTGCGCCGCCCGCACTCCGCACACGTGGCTCCGGCATCCTCATAACCTATAACCCCAACTATCAACAAGGTAAGTCACCACCGAGCCAATCCTCCAATTCGCTTATACACGCGCTGCCATTCGACAATCTATCCAGATGTGTGATGACGAGCTTTTCAATTATTTCAGCTTCGTGGCATTTTTTATTTCGTCAACCAATACTCATGTTTATTTTCTTAAATTACATTCGTACTATTTTTAAGTTCAGACACTGGATGAGTGTCGGCCGTTCGTTCTTCACTTTGCTCCAGTTCTCACCGCTTATCTATGTACGGTTTTCTGTTAGAACAAAATAAAAGTTACGATAAGCGCGCGCGTCCTACCGTTATCGCGCCGTGCATAAGCAAATTTACTAAGGACGACTTCATTCATATTTGTTCGACATTTAAAATGGCCTGCAGAACCGGTCGCCTTAGTAAAAGTCACGCGCTTTTATTGTTTTTTTTTTGTCTTCATGCCACCCTCTACGCAGGTTAAAATCCCTTTGGTTACAAAGGGCTTATATTTACAAAGGGCTGTCAGGCTTGGTCTAAGACTTATCTGTCCATGGAAATGTAAATGGGAATATTTCAATGCTAATAATTTTAAAAATATAAATAGAGGTCATATTTTTAAAGAGTAGTGTTTGAATGTTTTACATGATATCTCTTTACAAAATATTTTATGTTTAATTATCATGTTTTAATTGATATACCTGTGTACTTGTTCATATATTTTATATAAAGAACTACGAGTAAAAAGCGAATATTTTATATTACTATATTACTTTTAATCTCCTTTTAATGTTGTTAAATAAGTACGTGTCTGTAGAGTTATTTAACAAAAGTACTGATTGGCCTTCGCCAAATACGCATTTTTGTTAAATATAACGTCATTTAATGTTATATGCGAATTTGCGAATAAAAATTTAACCGAATTAATATTTGGTTACACATTTATATTTCTTATATATGATATATTTTTTTTAATATATTTGACCGAAGATATGGGTTAGTAAGCATTAATAAGTCTCCTCCTCTCACTCCGCAATTTTCAAAAGAGAAGGTTACTATGCTCTGCCCTAAGAATTACATGTACTTAGATAAAAAAGGATCTACAATATAATTTATTGCATATTGCACTTCTTGTCATATTAAAATTAATATATTATATATAAACTAGAATTAGAAATATTTTACTACGAGTAATTCGGTGACCCAGTATGTAAGTTGTTAACTGTTCAATCAGCAGTTCATTGAATTACACGAGAACAAAAACCATACCGTAGCTACGAGTAACATGCTATAAACCTGCAACGAAGGGCAATATTATGTGTATAATTGTGCTGTTCGTTGTACTAAAATTTAAACAAACCGTTATAGAGCCGTTAAAAAGCAGAGTTTTATTATGAGAAGTGAACGCGTAAATATTAGAAAATATTATGAAAGTATATCTTTTTACAAAAGGAAGGTTCTTTTAATATAAACATGAAAAAACATATTTTAATTGTACTTTTTCATGCAGGCTCAAGATATCTCTTACAACTACAACTTTACAAAGTCTCTATAGTCAATATTATACTTTGTAAAGTTGTTAAATAACAATTTCCATAACATCCTTGCCAAGGAGCGATATATGTATATGTTTTTAACAAATTACGAATTCTCCATAATATGACCCTTTTACCTGAAATAGCAATTATACTAGTCATGGTGACATTACCAGATTTACAAGTCCACTATATTGCGAGTCATAATGCGTCGCTATTCTGGCTGTCCAAGGTCTACGCGGCATCGGAGAGTCATGGTCACAAGACAGTGGGGTCCTCTGAAAGTCTTATACAACTAAATTACAAGTATTTAAAAACAAAAGTTTGAAGTTTTGAGGTAGGTTCTTTCAAAGGTCGTCTGCATTGGTACCTCACTCTCACCTATTTCTGCAGCCAAACAGCAGTATTCGCGTTGCTGGGATCCGAGCGTGAGAGAGGCAGTGAAATTACTGGGTAAAAGTGACATTGAATCTTTAGTTCACAAGGTTGGCACACTATTGATATCTTTGTGATGTGACGAGTGTATATAGGCTGCAGTCACGTTTATCATCCGCCATCTAGTTTGATAACTTCAAAACATAAAAAAGTTCCTAATGGACAGTTGAAATAGTGACATTTTAAACTAGCCCCTTTGCCAAAAATGAAACATTCTTGAAATTAATTATGATGCCTGCATTAAGTAAGGGTGCTTTGTTTTTTTTTAACATTGATATTAGAAAATATATTTATATTTGTTCATTTTCACGTCTGTGACCTTAAAGCCGGATCGCAAATTCGTTGAGTAGAATAATTTTTTTTATTATATTATTTGTCCAAAGAATACCTACATTAAGATTTCGCCCGAGCAGTCTTCAAACCTAATGTGCATAACTAATCGTTTATTATGGTAAATTAATCTTTATAATCAAAAGCGTAGAACCGTTTTAAATAATATCAATCTGTCTATGCACGTTAAGTTATCGGTATTAATTGAACACCATTGTATTGCCCCACTTTACTATTAAAATAGCGTTGCACAACACACCACAATAAAAGGATAGTAATATGTCGAGAATCCGCCGCGTAACAAGTCATACTGTGAAAACGCCACACTTTAAATAGTAATAAGTCTTGATTTAGTTTTAATTGAATGGTTCTGATTCAAAATTCTTAAGTCGCGTTTGGAAACCTAATTTTCATGAAACACGGTTTCCAAACGCTATATTGTTAAGTTACAGGTTACGATCCAATAAATAAGGCAGGTATGGCTTTCTATCCGTGAACAATTAATTACAATTAAAAACGGCCGACGAGCGGTTATTATAAAACAATCCGCTAAGCGTAGACAGCGCACGGCATTAAAACAGAGCTAACTAATTACTCGACAAAGTATAACAGCCATACAATCACAATCGATATTGTTATTTGTGACAAATCTTACAATTAATATAAAATGCCATGTCGTGATTGATCATGACAGTTATGATAACAAATTAGGTATTATATCTACGGGCAATAAATCACCGAGAGAGTATTAATCCACGTACGATTCAGCTTACAGTCGCGATGCGTGATTTCTTTTTCCTAGTGAAATATACTTAGCTAGCAACATTAATTATCGAACACACACATTTGTATTAATTGAACACGTGTTCCTGTTAGCCGATATGGACTGACAGTTTAAAGGAAAAGCATGCCTAATACGTCCTTCTAGTTTAATTACATTGCCTTATCAAAAACAATAACTACCTAGTCTAAACTATAGCATTTCATCGCAATTAGAAACTTTTTTTATTTACTCAAGAGATGTAACTAATGTTTGATCACGATTCATTAGTATACGAGTAGGTTAAATGGAATCACTTGAATATTCTTGTTTAATTTTAAATCCGTCCAAGGCGACCGTAATCAAATGCGCTCTCGATCATACAAATGAACACCTGAGACAACCAACAACAATACGCTTCTGGTGCTTTCGTAAATGAGATCATCTCTTTCTCCCTTTCTCTTCAGCAACATTATCGACCACTAACGATTACTCAGAGTAAGTTAAACATACTCTTAGGTAACAACAAGAGGCCAGTTTTTTAACCTTATATACAAAATTACGAAATGTCTGTGAATCTGTCCCATATTGCTTACCAAGTGTGTTTAGGGAAAGGTTTTAGCTTTGTATTTCGAATCTACCAACGTTCCGCGTAGTTCCTATTCGCGTGAGAAAGTGAGGATAATAAGTGATAATAAACATTACGTTATTTGTCAATAATTTAATTTTTCCATAATTAATGAGTTTTTTAAATCGGTCTTGTAGTTTTTTTTGTATTTGCAACAAACGTACATACAGATCTTTAATACAAATAACAGTGTTGAAGATAACCAGTCTTATTTTAGGTAATAATAAGATACCTATTAGAAAAATCGAACAAAACGGTCACCTAAAACTTGTGTAGACGTGCCCCACCCACTAATAGCGAGTACTGCCCAATTATTATTATATTTATTGCTTTATCATTAAGATTGGTATTCATTTGGTAGGTAACATATTCACAAAATCTGTCATCGCACATACACCGTATAAAAGTGACGAGACTCGGTGACCTAAATCGCCAAGGGCACCACTGATCCGCTGAAGACCTGAGATAATTTTATTACCTACTGGTACCTTCGTGAACTTATACCGCTAAATCATTAAAATCGATCGCGATATGTCGCGACATCTGAAGGTTAACCGAAATTATTCATACGCCACGGTTCGGCTAAAATGGTCAATATTAAATCTGAATTTAAATTGGTAGGTTCATTTAAAATTTAAAGTATCAATATCTCATGTATGTTGAGTTTTATCTGAATAATATAAATATTTTTGGTTTTTTAGCCTTTCAAGTTTCCATGGAATATTAAGTGAACATAAGCAATATATCTTGGACAACAAATTAACTTTGTACTACTCTATTAAGAGAAGACAAAAGATGTTTAGTCGATCTTGAGAACAGTTTTCGCAATAATAAGTTAAACAAAAAAAAAAGTTATATAAACCATGTTAAACAGAGTAGTTTAAAAATATTTTATAAATAAGTTTTGGTTTCGTACAAATTGTTGCGATTTACAAAAGGACACAACTGAAAAAAAATCTACTAGTTATATTTGAGAATAAGCGGCCGCTGCGGATTTGGTAAAATCACTTCTTACTTTATACATTCGTCTTAACATAATACTTACTGCAAAAATCATAAAAAAAAGACATTAACGTCCTATAGTTTAGGTTAGGAACTGATAATTCATTTAATAATCAGGTACTTTATTAATTTAATAAGATATGTATTCAGAAATATGATTGTCCGATCTCAACTAAATACGAAGGAACGCTTTCATATGTGAAAATATTATCTCTATGTATATATTGGTTTATCTTCGATACAGCTGGACAAAACTGGTAGATAGCTAATTTTATAATAGCAGACGTTTTTACAATATTTTGTTTACCGGTACTTACATGAGATTCCAACAGTTAATTCGTAATATCCTCGAGCATAAATTTTGTTTCAAATGTTAATAGGTGCTAATTAAGAGTATATAAAACCGATAGCCAATTATGTAAAGACCAACGCAAGTTCTCGCAAGTACTATAACTTAAACACAAGCTGAATTGTTTCTGAATGCTATTTCACTTTTTTTTACCGAAACCACTACTCCCGGGTTATACGCTAAGAACACTATGAAATGTGCCATGAGGCCATGCCAGTGTATTTCATGCAAGCACTGTATCAAATTTCACCATGTAATTGGCTTCAGTAATTCTACTTTATTTTATAATTAATGAAAGTAGTACATTATATAGTAGAGTAACATAATATACTATACCATAGTTTTAAGAGGGATGTCCGCCTTAATCTTAGTCTTTACATTCACGGCAGGATTCGCCCTCGGAATCTTGTTATATGGTTTGTCTCCTCCGGAGTTTTACTCCAAGATCGTATTTCTACTGTATCTAAACCATGTTCCATCACTCTACTCTTGTTTATAGGTAGTGTATTCGTAGAATATTTTATCTACAGGACCTCTTAGGTACAATGGTCGTCGGCATTGTACCTCAACAACAGTGTTTACATTGCTGTGTCCCGGTTTGAAGAGTGACAGAGACAGTGAAATTACTGGTAATGTGACATTACATCTTGTAACTAGTTAGGCAACGCGCTAGTGATATTCTTGTGATAATACGAGCCTATCGTCTATAGGCTGCGGTGACGCTTGCTGACACGCGGACCGCATGTTTGGTTGTTGACTTTAGTCGAATCAAAGAAAAATCTACCCTATTAAATCAACCTTATACTACTTATTGCCACTAGATCATATTCGCGTAATTTCTCAACCCAAGTACCAAGATTATCCTTTGTCGGAGTGACTTAAGTCTAAATATAAGTGATCTGTCATATTATCCCGGTGACGATTGACACAAAGAGTTTAGTTTTAGTTAGCATTGTTTTAAATTAAGGATTATTCATAGGATAGATCTTGAAAGTTATGATTTATATTTAATTTATAATTCTACACGCAACTGCTACTGCTATCATTTTTTGGGTTTGGCTTCAAAAAATAATGAAAACATTTTTTTTTCGTGTAAAGGTTTTTCCTAATAAGATTCTTAGTACTTTAATTTATAATAAAGCAGCACTTCGCTCCGCTCCATTTCACCAGCGACACTTGTGTTATTTGTTGGTAATGTAACATTAAATTGACGATATAGTTTTTAAAATATATAAAAATACAAATCTTGCTCGCATAGTTGCATTTTAAGTGAGGTTTTTCGGATAATATAATATATCCTATGTTATTTGGTACATACGTAGCTTTGTAATGGTGAAATTTTCCCAAATCTCCAGTGGTTATTAGGATTATTCGTTGCATAACTTACATACAAATCTTCCAACTTTAAAATAATAATATAGATATACATAAGCTTTCTACTATATATACTCAAGATAATTGCTATATCTATATGGGACTATTTATGTATAAGGAAGTGTCGACACACCCATATTTGTTTTTAGAATCCATGGCCGCTGGTAAGATATATATAGCCAGACTTGCTCAGTAGAATGGTGTCATATGATATTTTATGTTTAAACGCGAACAAATTAAAGGTTTCCAGAATCACTTAAATAGGGGAAAGTAAAGACAAGGTCTTAACTACAATTCCATACAATAGTTAACTAACTATGAATAACTTTATCATGATAACCTAGACTGTAATATTTTCTAGTTAAACTATCATATATAAGAACAATCTAACCGCGATTTCTATTAGACAGTGAAATAATAATTTCTGCATGGAATGGTCATTTTTTGCATGTACGAGAATGACGATACTACTGATATGACGATGGTACTGATAGAGTACAGTTTTACCTTCCCTTGTACCAGGTGTCGTTAAAGGAACCCGAAGTACAAGTAGTGTAGCTCAAATGCAACAGGGCGGAGATGGGCAGCAGCATACTCGTCGCGAAGCTAGGCTATGCGATTGCCATCACAAATACCCAGCGCAGCAATTATGGGCAAATTCCCGCTTTCTTGAGGAGGCCTATGTCCAGCGGTGGACGTTTTTCGGTTGCTGTGATGATGAATGATAACCTTATCTTGTGTTCAATGTTGCATGTCTATGAAAACTTGCATGGTCGTTAAAAAAAACATTTAACCGTAACAGTTTTATATGAATTAACTGGTTGGCAGGAATTTAACGACAGTCTAGAATTTAACGACATCTAAACTTTCTAAAATAAAAATTGTGTTAATACAATTTTACAAGCAAGTTTTCTTTAAATATTAAAACTAATGTGCGTGTTTCATATATTTATCGTCAACTAAATATTGCAACAAAAATTAAGATTTAAGCTATCCTATCTTTCTAGTTGAATCAAATTTATATACAGAGTTTCCAAAAACGTCTTTAAATCAGTTAGGAAGCTTAGCTTATGAAGTTCATCCCACACAACCAGCGAGTCATGATATTTTTATATTTAATATTTTTTAAAGAGTATATAAGCTTCTAGAATCCAGTAGTCAATGGTTACTTGTAATATTCTGAACGCATTCATCCATTCGTCGCATTAATTTTTTTTTTAATGATAAAGTCGACAAACAAGCATTTGGTCCGTGTGATAGTAAGCGTCACCGCATCGCTCCTATTATTATTAGGGTATCACTAGCGCGTTGCCAACTTTATCAGTAATTTCATTGTCTCTCTCATCCTTCAAACAGGTCGCCAATGCAGACACTGCTGTTTAACGATAGTTATAGATAAGAGTGAGGTACAATGCAAAAGACCTTTGTGTGGGGTCAACCTTTAGTAAAGAAGTATTTGAAGTTCGAGTAACATACCTTAGGTTGTCATTAATGAGGAAATCCTCAAAACGCCCTTAAATACATCCTCATTGTTTGTTACAAAGTGGTACGTAATTGTAGTAATTTTTCATTACGTGTAATCAGGCTGGCATTCATATTTGCACTTGAACCGTTACTTCAGCGGCTTATGTAAGTGACAGAAGAATGTTTATCTCGGACAAACATTGCGGTAATATTCTTCAATCAATAATAGTGTCCAGTCTTCTAATTCTAGATGTATTTTATCATGTCGAGTCTTTTAACTCTCGTTATATAGGTTGGGTAAAGGTTTATCAATCTCTAACTAAAGAAGAAAATTTATTTCATCATCATTTGGAATTTAAGATTGCACCATTTCTAAGACAAAATGTTTAACTCTGTAGTTGTTATCTATTTTTAATTATGAACATTTTTAATCGATAGCACTTTATGTTGTATTTTTTTGTCTTTATTAATATTATGGCATTATTAGTTTTGTTATATATACATATTAATACGGGAATTGAATGCGCAAACGATGAACGTGATATTTGTAGCACTTAAAGTTAATATGGAGAAAAAGTGAATAAAGCTATTTATTTTAACTATTAATAAGTTAAATTCACTAAAATACTAATTTGCTATTGTATGTTAAAAAATTAGAAGAGTTTTCACAAAATATAATTTATTATGGCTGAATTTTAACCACCGCTTAAATTTTTTTTATTAAATACGTATATAATATTATTTAACAATTACGCGTTTAATGCGCTTTATAAATCTTGGTCTTGCTTGAAAACATTGCCGCAAGGTAATAGCGTTTTAGAGCCTCTAAAAAGTAGTTTATTATAATGACTATCTTCTGTCTATTCAATGGCGACGAAGTAATAACAAGTAACATTAGATAAATATTTAAAATGTATATATAGTAAGCGCAGTGTATAGAAACAAAGTTTAATGCGGAAAAGATAGAGACAAAGAACGTTTGTTTTTAATTTCGATGCAACGACACTGGGCGACATGCCAACACTGGCTACTTATTTCAGCGCTCGCGCAGAATTGTTATTGCATTATACATTAGTTATATATTATTTTTTGCAATGATAAATTGCAGTATTCAAAGGCATGTGGGTAATATATTTGGTTCTCCGAATTTTAGGATCTATCGAATTGCGAATAACAATATTTGAATACATGAATACATGTTTAGGCGACATTGGATTTAGTCAGATTTGCCTGTATAAGTATCCACACGTATCAAGTCATGATAAATGGTCTTAGAATAAAATTAGCCCATAAAAAAATACTTTTCATAAAAACCAAGTCTCGCAACTCAGTTGTTCTACCGTAAAGAGTTATAAGATCCGATTCGATCCGATATAGGTCGATTATTATTATTTTATTTAGCCCCTACTTAAGTGACCTTCTCTCTTAAACTATTACCATCAGTATTAAATACCTTTGACGTTTTAAATAAATATATTGAAAGCATGAAAACCCCATATTTCTCACAAGTAATATATAAATTAGATTGTTTATTGCGATTAGTGTCAAGTGATATGGTCACTATAAGATGTCGTCAGGTTCGACAATTCCATAACAATTTAAGGCAGAAGGTCCTTAAGTAGGAACTGAATAAATAATGATAATAAATGAAACTGAATAAATGAAAGTACATGGATCCCACAACTTTTTACAGTAAAATAACTGAGTTCCGAGACTTGGTTTTTTTGACAAGTTTTTTTGTTTTTATGATATCTCATTTTTTTAAGGTAGTCCTACGTGTTTTATATTAGTTTTTAGTCAGTAAAAATCTAATCACACAGTCGTTAAATGTCTCAGTTAATAAACTTAATCCTTAAGCAAGTAATTATGCAATTTCAGGCAATTTACTAATACTATGGGAGTGTGATTTTTTATTCTGTTGACCAGTTTACAAATGACCGATGACTACTGTTCTATTGTATTATTCATACATATTTATACACAAGCAGGTTGATTAATTAACTTTGTAAACGTAAATACTTATATGGGATCGCAAAGTTGTTCATACAGTTAATATAAAAAAAAATTGCTACGAAATTGAAAAATATTTTAGTTTTTCTTTGATTCATTCACTAAACACTTATTATATTCTAAATTTAAAACTTCTATGTCTACTAGAAGTGTCTTAGAATTTTATTAATCGGCCAATGAGTAACAAAATTAGGAAACTTAGACTCGTTATTATTCCTTAACTGCTGGTTTCAATTGAATGAGATTAGAAATACACCGTGTTTATACAATGCTTGCTTACCTACTGAATATTCAGGCATCTAGTTTTATCCACGAGAAGTTATAAAGAGTCGAAAATGGCCTGAATTGCTTCGAAAATTAATTAATCGAGAAAAAAATAATTGTTATGCTGCATGTTAAACATAATCACATTGTAACGGTTCTCCGAATTCGGCGAATATTATATTTATACATTGCAGAAAAACTCCTAACTGGCATCGGACCGTAATACGTAGTATAAAACTACCTACAATTGATTATAATTACACGTGTAAACATGATAGTTGTCATTTGTGCTGTCATAGAAAACTACGCTTAATCTAAACAAGGAATAGGGTTTCCGAACGAGAGGTACCTAATGACAAAACTAGACCCTTGGAAAAAAAACAGCTATATTCACATTTAATCTGTCCTTTATCTGAATCAATAAACGTAACAAAATTACTATAAACGTGCCGACATAATTGTTAAATTAAATATACATCTACAAAACAAATTTTCAACTATGTAATTAATGGAAGACTTTAAAAACACTGTAATGTTTTACAATCATCAAATTTGACGTCAAAAGTTATTATTGGAAACTATACGACGATAAACTCTCCCTCTACTATCTTACCAGTCATTCAACCGCAAACCTACAGTATTTATACCTAAAAGGTTTTGTTACATTTAAATAAATCCTTTTCAGATATAAATACTTTTTTAAATAACAATACAAAAAATCCCACGACATTTAACCTTACCCTGACCGCGAGATGAGCACTTGAGTTTCGTGTATCAGACAACAGAGGAGATCGTGGGGATCGAACCCTCGAATTTTGTCGCACAAATACGATCACTACCATCTACACCATTGGGCGCGACAAAATAAAATATCTTTACTGTACACAACAGTTGTCAGATAAATGTAATAGTAAACTTGAATATAAAGTGGCCATTATGTTTTAAATGAGATGTAGTAATTACGGAACTCTTTAAGAGCGAGCATTTTTTTATTCGCTGACAAAGCGAACAAATAACGTGGCCATGGCTTACGTCATAGGTCGAAACAATATTAACAATTTACCATTAATGTTATTGATATACTCTTGCATAAAACAAACAGCTGTCCTAATAGATCGGGTACGTCTGCACGATTCTGTTTCGTTATAAGTGAAGATAGATAAATTAAAAAGTAGATTACAATGTAGCATGAACGTTGAATATAAAATAGTTGACCTATATATACATATAGGTACCGTAGGGTTGGTCATGGTACCAGCTCTCTTCCATCTATGCATCAAATAGTATAGTCGTTTTACCTTATATACACTAGTAATATAGAACTCGCTAGATATTGTCATGCTCGTGTATGGTTATGTATTTAAATACATAAAATCCATCACCATTATAAAGTTTCTTTATATACGTGCCATTATTTATGATAATTATTCAAACGAGAGACTACCAATCTCATGTACTGATAGATTTTATATTACAAATGAATACTTGTGTATGAGGTGTTAAAACTGAAGTGGTACTCATTGGGCTCAGTTAATAATGTCATATGTTACTAGAATATGTGCATAAAAGGTGATATATTATATTTTAGAAAAGGGTCACCAAATATAAATACACAAATAAATAACTAAAAGTATAAACGCAAAAGCAGGAACGGTGAATCAGATCTGGATAAAAATTGGCATAGATAATAAGTAATTGATAGACCAAAGATAGGCTTTTTATTGCGAAATATGTTACCGCAGCGTAGATATGGGTTTTTATTTTTCTCTTTTGCACGATGTTTTTTGTAACGTTTAACTGTCCGAAGCGACATAGAATTCTCAATGTCCAAGAATAGTTTCTCAATCAAAGTCGCAGGCAAAGTCGCAGGCAAAAATGTAGTTTAATAATAATAATAAAATTCACACATCATCTCATACATTGACATGACACCGATATAAGTCGCTTGAAGCAGTTGTGTTACGGACCTAAGACCGCAGACAGATCGTAAATATAATACTTAAATACATATAGTTAACACCCAGATACAGGGCAAAAATTAAAGCTAGGAGACCCTGGGCACACAAGGTACGATCGCTACCATCTGCGTCAACCGGCTTGTTGGTTTAAGATAATTATATAAAAATCAACAGCGCTGACCAATCGACTAAAGCCAATGTTGAATAAACAAAACGTCAAGTCAAATTCAGTATTCCGTAATACTCGATTTATTTCTGCTCTACAAGATTTGGTATATTTTTTTCTACACAATATAACTTATCAAAATGGTATCACACGAGCAATATGCAATTATGCATATGCATACTCCTCATGTGATACCAACATGATCAAAATGATTAGCAGATATTAAAATCGGTGAAAAGTTGCCCCGCCCCCCGTCTAATCTATTTATTAACAATGTTTTTGTTTTGAATCTGCAAACGATTCCTAATACATTGCATTATAGTGAGCCTTAATTCATTTGTAACTTTAATCGTAAATAAACGACCGTCAATTTACACGTAGCACTCATATTCATAAGATGTTACTGTGGTGAACTCTATTTTAGTATATAAGTGTAAGTCCAAGTAGGTATGTATTTCCTTTGCCTATAGGACAGTAACAGAGTAGATTCACATTTTCTGGTACTCAAATGGGTAAAATTAAAACATATGACAGTAGACAGCATTTGGTGGCTATTTATTAGGACATAAAGAATCAATTGTAATAAAAAATATATTTAGACTTTTTTAGTCCTTGTATAACAGATAAATATAATTTATAACATAATAACCATTGCACGTACAAGACTCAATACTTGATTGTATTTTTAAGCCCGTTTCATTCGTTACATTACAATATTATTTTAGTTGAGTGCATATGCAGGCTAGATAATTCCAACAAGGCTTCCTCGGCATGTAACGTGAGCCTCGCTGGCTTCAGCTTTCGCCGAGTCTGTAATCGACGAGGCACGGAAACGTGATCCTAGTACTATATCGCATTTCCAGTACACCTATAATGAGACCACCTTAAAATTTTCATCGGAATGTCATATTAAATAATCTAAATTAAACAGATAACAGTTGGAGGCCACTAATATTACGGCCACGCTGGATTATATAACAAAACGGTCGAAAGTATAATTGTAAACATGACAAAGTACATATCTAACACCTTTATTTTACTGTTTTTTATATACCGACATCTAATATATATTTGATGGCGCAGATGGTAGTGGTCTTGTGCGCCAGAGATCGTGGGTTCGATCCACGCCCAGGACTAATATTTATATTATGATACTTATGTTTGCTCTGTGTGTGGTTGTTATATGTATATGTATTTCAGTAGTGCATTTGTGAATTTTTTGTTGTCTGATATCCATTACACAAGTGCTTAAACAGGTCAATATATTAGACGTGGAAATTGTATATTATGTATATATTTAGAATATTTTAAATGACTGCAACTTGATCTCGTGTATATATTGTTAGACATACAAACAAGGCTATACTCACACATATACATATATATATTTCAGAGGGCCTTCTGTGAATTCTTAGAACGTCTTTCAACGTCACATATAAAATTCTCTTGGATACAAAACTTTATCTCTTACATATTTCCAATTATTTAAACAAACAAAACGGACAAGGTTTTAAACTAGACAGATACATAGCAAAAATAGCAAACATATTACGTAGATAAATTGATGATAATATTTGCTCACACTAAGCGAGCGAGTACGTGTGATATTTATTTATCAAATAAGAGCCTGATCATATTTGTGATTATCATAACGTCAATTAGCAATCGTATCCTGATCTTTTTTAAAACATGGCGGTAGTAAATTATCAATTGAATCAAATACAGTAACAAAACAAATATAGGAGAAAAAGTATTTGTAAAATAATTTACTAATAATGATATATCACGCTTTGACGCATGAAGAAACAAGGAAACCGTACTTAACATAATAAATAGCTTATCAGAATTAAGGAAATAAATGTAGGTATACTAGGTTTATAATATTTAATTAATAATAGGTTTCGTTAGATCATCAACATGACAGTAATAATGTTAAAACCCAATCAATACTTGTATACTTTTCAATAATACATATTTCTCTGGCATCAGGAACTCCTTAATTCCATCAGTATTGTTAATATTTTAAACTGTACATGTGATCCTTTATTATCGGGCAACTGTTATTGAATAACTTTATCTGTTGTTTACTTAAACATCATGTCTCGTTCTGCTTACGTATTCTGTTGTGGTGGTGTGTTTATATTACACGTATATTTAGTGTTTTTATTTTAAGTGATTCTTTGCGATCCACTTATTATACGCTCTACCATTGTACAAATAGAATCAAACATTTTCTAATGAAAGCTACAATGTGAACCTTTTGTTGCAGTCTATAAGAGTTGTTATTTTCATAAGAGACGCATTTTGTAAATTGTGTGAAGCACTGTATCAGATCATCTGCTTGATTAAGGTACGTAAAATTACAATAATCTACGTACATTTTCAACAATTAACAAGATCAGGCTGATGCTAATATCTTTAAAAGCTGTTAGCCTTTCTTTTGTTAGTTTTCCGTAGGGTTTTAAATCGCATGTCCAATTTGATAAAAAAATATGCAAATAAATCTTTATTTTCTTTGGTCACGCCTTACGCGTAAACTCCTAAACTGATTTCGCTATTTTGTGGAATATAAAAAAATCATAAAAAGATACATAGAAAGAGAACAAATGAATGGAAAGTTGCGCATATAAATTAGAAAATGTAAGAAGATTTGACGCCTGTATTTATGTAACTAACATTTCTAATGAATGGCGTTTGACATAACAGTCAATCGTTTGACAGTTATCGTCATTGTCAGAATGCACGAAATGTAATTGAGAGAAGGCAACATCCATCGAGTCAGATAGTTCTCTACATTAGTATTATTTCTAGACTTTATTATATGATATCTGTAAAGTCTTGTATAAATCTAGTCAGGCATTTTGCGTAAGAGTACAAATTTCCATACATTCTGACAACTTTGACGTTTATAATATTAGTAACTTCGTTAGTTTATTTAAATTATTACTTGCTACATATCTAACTTAAACATCAATTTCCTGAATGTAAAAGACGGCATTTTATTGGTAACGCTTGATGCACTGTTTCCGTTAACGATTAAAGATCCTTATTATACATTTTGCGATAATCAACTTTATGCCGTTTATTTATCGTGAAAAGAAAATGTTATCTTGGTATTCGCCTAGACGACAACCTATTTGTGTGGTCTAAATCTATGCTGTGTCTAGTTTCTGAATAATTCATATTTGGCCCCCTGTTATTCACACACAATGACAGTAGCATTTTACAACTGATAAGTATAGCCTATTGAAAGGCGATACTTCACTCGCGATAGATTTGTTATTTAAAGTGTTATTCAGTATTCATATGTCCCCTCATATAAATGCGATGTGTATATAGTATATTACAAAGTATGTAGGTATATAAATGAAAATATAATCAATCGTTGCATAATCCCTTGACAACATAATACATTACTACTTGTTAAAGGTTGATTAGTGGATTTTTGTAATACTATTGTTGTGCGACCGAATCGATATATTATATCAATTAGTAATTAATAATAATTTATTAATGATAATTTATCTTGGACACGTAAACTTGGTTTTATATAATAGTCCAAGGCCGTAGAAATTTGTATACTTACGTTAAAAAGAAACTGTACGTTATCCATTAAGTAGTAGTTTCATTTTAAAAATAGGAGGTAGCCCATTTTTATCTTGTACACTGTTTTTGAGATTGAAAATGAGACGAACAATTACTGAAAAATGAAATTATTTTAACAATAGCCTCCACAAAGTGAAATAAAATGTTTTGAATTACGTAAATTACTACGATAGTTGTTATTGTTTGCTCTAGGTATTGAGTTATTACGGCCATCAATACTTCATTGCATAAGTTGGACGGTAACACATTTAATTTTAATCGCACTATACGTTGGACAGTACCTAAATGATTTATGCCTGACATAGTAGGGCTATTGCTTACGTTCTTTGACAAAAATGATGACGTTAAGTACGCGCTTGTCCTTAAACAATTCTTATTGAATACCGTCTCATTTATCAATGCCTGCATGGCGCATTTCTTTTGCAATGATAAAGAGATCAAGCAAATATCCTATAAGATAAGATACATCTGGCAAATTAAAAATAAGTAGTGAACATTTAAATAATTTTTCAGTAAATTCTTACTCAATTAGACTCTAATTAATAATATTATTAATCACTGAACTGGTAAAAGTAATGGAAAGAAAAAGTCGTAGGCAACATTTCATGCCTGGACAAAAATTTTATGTTTGTGAAATTTATTGGACACTTACAGATTCGCATTTCGAAAGTGACGTTTACGCATGAATAGAAATTAGAGAATTGACCTTTCGACTCTAGAAAAACCAGACAAAAGCTATTTCATTTTAAACTTATAGTTCACAAAAACAACTTGCCATTGAGAGGATTGAACGAACATGGAAAGAAAAAGAAGCTGTAAATAGAAATTATTTTGAAAGCTATATAACCGAAAAATCGAATAGTCCAGCCATTGGGCTAAAAAATACATTGTAACATCTAACGTGGATTTTATGAAAAACTCTTTTTGGAGAAAGTTGGTACTTGTGCTGCAAGTATGGATTATTTTAGGCTTCATACCCCGAAACGTGTCTTATATAAGTTGTTTCGTTTAGTAAGCTTATCTGTTTTTGTTAAGTATCGAAATGGTGATATTTTCCGCAATACACAAGACCATGGCCTAATATTATTAGATTGCACCCTGATTAAGTGTTAAATGTTGTACGATGTTAAAGAATAACAAGATATAGGGCGGTGCCACAGCTTTTTTAAACCGCTAAAGACACATGAAGTCTAGTCAATGTCAAAGTCAAAAATAGTCATGAATAGTTACTTCAAAATGTAAATTCTATTTCTACTACTATTCCCCCCCCCCCCCCCCGCCCAATAAGAGTGCAATAGTCTTAATTTGGACTTATATTACATTAATTATAAAGTTTCTATGTTGTAGTTACACAGTTTGTTGTATAGTCTGCTTCTGTATATTACAGTTAAAGAATGATTTTGATATTTTATTTAATTACATGCTTTGTTCATTTATTTTACTACGCTGTGTTCGTTGAATGCTCTCACTATACATTTTTACACTGTAAACCTAGAAGTAGTTAGTAAATTATTAAAATTAAATTAATTCTAAATAAAAGTATTTATATAATTAAAATTAAATAAAGAGAAATATTAATCTTTATATTTTTAATACGATGTTGACATCTTGGTAAATAACACGACCACTATGTACATAACACCATTTTGTCAGCGTTACTGATTTAGTATGAGTATATAGTTGATAAATTGTTTACGATTAAAGATTAGCATAATCATCAATATGGATATGGCACCCACATTTAGCCGCGTCTGCTGTTCAGTCTTGACATGTGACATACAATGTTTCAAATAGGAGGTGACTCGCGCGTTCGGCGAATAACAAATAATCAGATTACGGTTCACTAGAATTGAAACTAATAACGGTGATTGAATTACACGCTTATGCCCCATCTCATCACTTACTATCGCATTGATCTTTTGCCCCCTGACCGCCGGCTCGACAAATGGAAAATAACACTTTGTTTTCACGTAATATCATAGACAATTTAACATACGACGAAATTAGATTCGCATTCAATCAATTTTCAAAATTCAAATTTTTGTAATCGGTGACAGCCACTAATTGAAATATTTACCCAATGCCTTACAATACACAGAACATAAACGAATACATACTGTAGGGCATGGATGAATTTTTATTTTATTTTATTTAAGTAATTTCGATTTTATTTCAGTAACACAAAATATTGATGATACCAAAAGCAGTGTAAGTTAGGCTATAATTTATTTTTTTCTAGACATGTCAATATGTAAGCTTGAAGTATTAATGTTGTTGTATATAGGACGACGTAAAACCGCGGCACCGTTCACCGACATGGTTGGCACGTGCGGACTGACTTTTTTACTCCATGCCAATGACTGATTACGATCTCAGTCATCAAGTCACGCAAACGTTTTTTTTTCTGTCTGCCGAGAAAGTATGTAGGTTGACCATTTTACCTATTCATATTTAAACTGCCGTAATACTTTTGAGAGTAGGTAGTGTAATGGATTGCGATCGCTTATATTTTTTTATTGCAGCTGTTTTCCTCTTAAGTCTTCTCTATTAAATTTTTATATTTACTAGCTAGCATGCCGCCCGCATCTTGGTTCGCGTAAACTTTTCTATACGTCAAAACACACAAACGTTTTTACCGATCTTAAAAAAACGATGTCCTACACGGTGATGACATCTACAGGTCATCTCGTAAAATCTATTCGCCGATTAAGCCGAGAAAGCGTAACATTCGCATATTAATATAAAACATTAATATACTTTCAGGAATTAAGATTCTCGTATTGAATTATATTGAAAAGGCTTGTATTCATTTATATATTCTAAATAAGGCCGTTTTAAGAATCACGCAACCGATTATATTTCATCCATAAGTTCACGATCAGAAATGTTTACTTATCGTATATTAGATTTCATTGCTGGCATCTTAAGGCAATAGTTTAATCATTTTATTAATAAGAAGACGTGTATAATTTATCTACATGGATATTATAAAGAAAAGATTTATATGTTTGTTTGTAACGAATAAGATAACTGAACCAATTTTTAAAATACATAGATAAACATTTTGCTTAACAGCTTGAGCTTAACAGCTTAAATAAGAAATCTTTTATTTTCTATAGACTATAATATATTTTCAAAAAAAGAGATCCCTACCTAAAATGGATTATAAAGGAGCATTTTTATATATAAACTCAAAGCTAAATATTATCAGTAAGTCACATATATTTTATCCCTGTGTCTTAACGGAATCAGGAACTGGTGACACCGCCCGCGCTATTTTTATTATAATAAAGAAAATTACCACCTATCTTTTAATCGCTTTAAAACACTGCCTTATCTAGTCCTATGATGCACGTACGTGTCATGCTTCTTTATCGAGGTATAATTCATTTAAACGACATGCTGCTGTTATTGCTAGTTAAACTGTGAATAATATTTAAATTGAATAGGCACTCGATCACGCTGTATCAATAAACATTATGTTTGAATGTGCCAGGCGAATGAGCAAACCTTATGATCTATACTAATAGTAAAAATTCGACCAAATTAAACTTTTAAGTTTGGACTAATATTGCATTTTCTATAAGACCAAAGAGAATATGACCACTTAAACCCTTGTGTGTCATTCCAACAATATGTTTATTTTAATTAATTTGATTGTTTTTAGTGAACTTTGTATCAAAAATAAGTTTGTACACACTTCTTCTCCATATTAACTTTAACTGTGCCATATTTTACGTGCGTTCGCTTGCGCAATTTTCCTAAAAGCGGGTAACAAAGTTAACTTTTCACGACCACGTATATAAGAAAATTAATGGACAAAATGTGCGTACGCCCATAAGCCTGGAATAACAGCAATAAATTTTGCAATGCCCTAGAAGGAAGTCGTGGCGGCCCGCTAAATGAAATATGAGAAATTAATCACATAAATTCGTACAATTCTAAAAATACAAATCGAATATCTACACCTGGTTCTTTTACCAGATTTGTACGGGATTACCAGGTTTTACGGGAATATTAAAAACATTTGTCAGTTTTTAGGTAGAAACCAAAGAGCTGAATTAAAAGTCCAGCGCCAAAATTTTACTCGCCACTGGTATATGTAGACTATATCCATATAATAATAATTAATATTCAGACTAAGATAATATTATCGTAATAGACACGAAATTAATATCTAAATATATAAAATTACCACAATTTTTTTCTTAGTCTTTACAATCACAATATGAGGACGAGCATACATTTTTACATTCAAATTCGAACACAGATAAAAAATATTTTCTGTGATTTTATATGATTAGAATCAGATACAAATTAAAATAACAAAGTTGACGTATAATTATTCTTAAATTTATTTCATTAGTCAACTTACACGAAAACTTAAGATTCTAAATAACACTTGTATTACCAGATTTATTGAAAAAACGACTTTTTTACCTGATCCTGGTTCTTTTTGTCAGTCTCAACGTTACAGGGAAAAGAGGCCAGGCTGCTTAAGCTACATTATATAGCCCATGTATTCACGGGAAATAGAACTGATTCGAGTTAAATATAAATCATATCAGTGATAAGCAACGAACACATTTTCAAAGGTCAATTGTTTGTTGGTATCAATAAGGACAATGATCAGACATGTCTATATTTATATCGGCATATGATAATAGAGGTGCCTCCACCACCGAATGCGGTTGATAGTTACTGTGGCATTGGTCCTGTTGCACTGCCGGGTAATTATGGCAACTATTTACATTACATATATTACTAGCGACCAGCCCCACCCCTTCGTACGTGTACAATAAGGATAAAAACGGTAATTGTGGGTTATCTCTAAGAGATAGACATATACCATTGTAGACGTTTTATAGACTTTTCTGAGGTGTGCCTACAAAACTAAATTATTTCTATTTATCTCGTCGGGCTCAGCCAGCGTCTGCAATGTTAGCGTAAAACAAAATTGGTTATATTTATTTACGACATCACATTGGATACCTCTAAGAATCCCTGTGTGTCTCTGCTATAAACATGCATGTATTATACATATAAACCTTCCTCTTCAATCAATCTATCTATTCAAAAATCTCATCAAAATCTGTTGCGTAGTTTTAAAAATCTAAGCATATGTAGAGACAGACATACAGTGGAAAGCGACTTTATTTTATATGA